>CM023097.1:12772159-13220054 GCA_013103745.1 Gardenia jasminoides | reverse complement strand
AAAATTTTGTTTTAATGCTTTTAGGTAGAGATGTTTGTTCATCTCATTGATTAGTATATTAATTTGATTGAGATTTCTTTATTTTTGATATTTAATGATGAATGTCACAAATGGCTACCAAAAATCTTTACCACAGAAAATGTCCTGGCCAGATACGATGAGTTTGGATTGGTATCAAAATAAAAAAATTGCTGGAGTTACCTATTAAATGAGATTGTAATCTTTACCATGGAAAATATCCGCAATCGGAGCAATATGCAAGTTGATTGGTAGTTGATTGGGTAAATCAATATTACCACAAACACAAAAATTCCTACCAAGCAAAATGCAAAGGAAATAGAGTCGACTTATCTAGTATTGTGTTCATCTGATGAAACTAATTATACTGGTGCTGAGTAATTTCTAGATTTCATTTTGTTAATTAACACTATCTTAAAAAATGGTAAGTGAAAAATTGTGGATACATACATTCTCTCGCTTTTTAAATTTTTTTAAAACAAAGCTTCTGACGTTGCAAGCTCAAAATGTATCAACGGTTGGTTTAGAGGGTTTGAGTCAGTAAATAGCCGCCAGAAGCTCAGAACACAGAAGTCTCAAAGAAAACAAATAATTAAAATAAGAGCACACCGCCAGACCCGAATGTAAACGATTCAAAACACAACTAAAACCGGGAATTACTAATGACAGTCGCCACAATAGGACAACTTAGATTGTACCTTGACACAAAAATTTACACGAACAATTAAAGTAGCTGCCAAGACAAAGAAAACAAATCTTAAATGGTGAAACAAGCCAGACACAATAGATGTAGACCTCTGCATGTAATAAGAAATTGGACCCAACCAATGCGGAAGTAAATTCGGGACACCTATACAAACAACTCATGGATGACAGACAAGGTTTTGGATAAAGCAACAAGTGAGAGACATACCGCAGATTAAAGCACTTCAAAGCAACAAATCCACTCAACAAGAAGACAAGAATTTCGAATTAACAAGAGCACTCGACAAACCCTAGAAACAAAACAAAACAAGGGATATACGTGAATACCTCAAATCAATGCTCTGATTACCAACTGATATGTTTCTTATACCCATGACGAATGTAAGAACGCCCACAAGTCCAAGAATTAGGTATCACGTTGGATTGTGGAAATTGAACTCGCCAATGTAGAAGTGAATATCACCCATGAACAAGAACAATTTTGTAGAGGACGCCGTAATCGAGTAAGGGATACTGACATAAGTTCCGAAAAGACTTAGAATCCATTCTAAGATGTTCAACCTAAATCCCTTTATAAAGCTCAAGAACATGTCAAGTGAAACAAAATTTTAGAAATTCCCTCATTAAACCCACATTAATCACCTTGGAAGAAATAAAGCTCCTTACAATGCTCCCCAATTCACTTGTAAAAGACAACCCAACCTATCATAAACCCAATGCAACCAGTGTAAAACCCAGCCTAACCAACCTGGAAATGGTCACTACTTAACAAACCACAATACGAGCACCATTTAATGCTGAATTGAATCCAACGGAAGCTGGCTGAATACTTATTTTAAATAAACACAAGAACGGTTAACAAATCAATGACTTAACTTGAGCAAAGTGTTAATTAATACTTAATGCCAAATGCTCCATGGCTCTTTCACTTATTCATCGTACTCCCATTGAATTCTAATTTTACATCTGCAACAACCTGAGAATCCTGATTCATAATGACTTCGTCAATATAGCATGCACACACATAAGTACAGTGTATATGTGTAAACTGTATGAAGTATATTATTAACATACATACATACACACACGACTTTGTATACATCCATTACATGATAATACATACGTCATCAACAACGACAAGCACAACAATATTACAACAATACACTTACATATAAGGGCCATTGCTAAGCGCATACAAGTATATATAAAGGTGGTAGGTGGTATTGATGTGTGTTTATATACGTAGTATATATATGTGCTGTATATATATGTATATGTATATATAAATACAAGCATATGTGTATGTAATGCGGTATGCTGCAAAGTGGTGAGTATGTATGTGTATATGTATATGCTTACAAAAAGGTATTTTTATGACAAGATTCACCTAATAAACCTGAAATCTTATGATGAATTCCACATCTTCACTCACCCAAAGTAAATATATATTCTTACCTGTTGTCATCACAAAGTTCTCTCTTATTCATTTCACAAAAGTTAAATTTTACACACCCATTTGCGTTGATGATGGAAATAGTAGATTGCAGTAGTTTATGATTTTTTTATTATATAGTTCAAGAACGAAAATTATTACATGGTGACAGATACTCGTCACAAAAAATCTTTCAAATTTTAAGATTTCACACACAAAAATATTTCTACTTATTTTCCAATAAAATTTTTGAGCCATTGGTTAGAAGACGGTGGAAAAAGTATGTCTACCTTACTTGAAAATGAAAGGAAGAACCCACAAGCTTCTGGATTTTAGGTTGGAAAAGGTTCTGAAGTTAAAAAATTGATCTTTGATCTTTGAAAAATTAAATAAAAAGAAATGGGTACGAGATCTAGTACAGCATCATTTGAACCCAAAACAAAAAGTCTAGAAAAGGGTTTTAGAAAAATTTGGAGTCGCCACTTGAGTATAGAGTTTAAAAAGTCACCCAAAAAATTTTAATTAATGAAAATAAACTAAGAAAACCTCACGAACAGAATCCAGGCCTTGAAAACTAGAGAAAAAGGTTCGGTCACACGGCCAAAGTAGGGAAGGCAAAGATTCATGTTACTTTGTCAAGGCACCATTCTAACCTAAGCTAAAATAGTTATGGATTTAGTTAAAAATTTCTAATTCTAACTTTAAAAATTTATCACATTTGATGTTATCTATATGAATGCAAAACCTAAACCTAATTTGGCCTGGACGAGTGCAAAATGTCTTGAGATTTGATTGAATTGACCACATTAATGTGTCATCCAAATTTGATCCTCAAGGAGGTCACGTGAAAATGCAAATGATGAGACTCAAAAAAAAGGAAAATTAGGTTTTTTTAAAGGCATTTTTTAAAATTCTCAAGGAAATGGAATTTTCTAAAATGAATTTTAAGAAAAGAGAGGAAATTTTTAGATTTTGTAAAAAATGAATTTTAAGGGAAAGGAGATTTGATTTTAACATGAATTTTCAAGGAAAAGCAATTTTTCAAGAGGAAGAAGGAATTTCAATTTTAAAGAATAAGTTGACCAAATATGTATGTATATATCCCAAAGAGGGAAATGCAACATAATGGGTGGTGGAAACTAAGTTCGTGACTTAAATCTTCCCTTTCATAGAAGGAAATAAAGCTAGTAAGGCTAGGAAGCCAAACTGCTCTTTCCCTTGTTTCGAAGGGTAATGCTTCAAAAATGCCTAATCTATTTTCTAATTTCAAAATGTAAATGCAAGTTTAAATATCATGTTTTACATACAAGAAATAAACATGCAAAAAAATGAAAATAAAAACTCTAAATGCATGAAATGATATAAATAAAGAAAGTTGAGTTCTAATTCTAAAGGTCTAGTATATTGACTCCAGTTTTTAAGTCAATCACTAGTTGGACTAGTGTGACAACGCAGAATGAACCACAACTAGCGTTGGACTAGTGTGGTGGGCATACAATACATTTACATAATAAAACACGTGTAGACATGATAAGCAATAAAGCACATAAACATATAAAACACATAAACACATAACACATAAGCATAATATCTAGATGCAAAACCCTAGAAAGCAAATAACCTAAACACATAAGCACATAAAGATTATTACATTTAGGAACCCATCATAATCACCCATGGGAAAGACGAAAAGAAAACTAAATAATTACCTATTCTATTACAACTTGGCCTTCAAGGGCCTCTTTGCACCACTTGTAGCAAAGCAATTGAAAATGACCCTCTTAAATGAAATTTAACCAATGAAGCATTTAAAACCCATAAACACATAGGGAACACATAAGAACACATAATAGGGAAAGAAATTACCATCCCTTGATGCGCGACAATGACTCTCAACTCTTAAAATGAGGGAATGGTCTAAGACTCACGTTGTCAACAAAAGGATCAAGGCAACAATTTAAAGGAAAATCAATCAAAAATTCAAAGAAAAGATATCAAAAAACAAATTATGCAAGCAAATTGACAAGACCTGAAGACATGGAACACTAGAGTAAGTTTCTCGAACAAAAGAGTGTAAAATAGCAACAAATTAGGTGCGGAGGTTACGACAAGTTACGCTGATAAGTCCTCAAGAACCTAGTTCATGCAAAAAAAAATCAATTCTAGAGGGGAAACGCTGACAGAAACGAACCGAACCATAACTACCCGCCAAGGCTCTCTTCCTCTTCAAAAAAAACCAGGAAGATTGCTTCCAAGTTTTTCAACCAAAACACAAAGTAAAATCATCATCGAGACGCGGATCAACCAAGGCATAAATACTATCATTCAGATCATATCAAGACAAGCTAGACCAAAAGGGTGAATCTTAAGCATCAATACCATCAAATAGAAAGAAAGAAAGAGAAGAGTCGCTGCTAGAGATGCGGTTACGCTTGACTGCCCTACGAACTACCTCCGCTTCTCACATCTTCAAACATTCAAACGGAAACGCGGAGCGTTACGCAATTGACCACTCCGCATTAAGTAAAATTCTCCGCTTTCTTCACATCTTCAAAAAAAAGTGAAGAACATTTTTCCAGAAACTTTGCGAAAATACATCAAAATCAACACAGAACATCAAACGCCCGATTTTAAACGTAAGACAAGTCATACATGAGCCTTACCAAGGCTATATAAACATAACATACTCATACAACAACACATAACCATTATCAACTATTATAAAACTCAAAGAACATAGTCAAGACCTTTGGTTCCACTAAAAAAAGGTCTAATTTTTCAGCAATTTTTGGACCAAAACATATTAGGTATGGTGGAAGGCCCCGTCGCCAGCCTGATGAAAAAAAATGAAAGAGGACCAAGACTTCAAGAATGATCTTCACCAAGCTCTCTAAGGGAAGAAAACCCTAATTTTTTCTCTTTCTCTCCTTTTTCTCTTTCTTGATTCTCACCGTTTTTCTTGATTCTCTCTAATTTCCTTCACCTCTTTTTTTAAACCAACTCCAGCTTCTTTTTTTTTTTTTTAAGAAAACCCTATCATGAGTTATTTATAGCCACTAAAACCTAGCATTAAGGGTCTTGATCTTTTCTAGATGAGGTGGGTTGATTTTGAACATTAGATGAAGTGTTAAGGGATCAAGGGTGAGTTGGAAATTGTCTAAATCGATTACTTGATGATAAAGACACAAAATTGCAGCTGGTAATTGCCTCGATTCTAGCGCACAGCTTATTCTGATTCTGTGGACAATCCCCGGTCGGGCACACTGCTTTGGTTTTGAGACCTTTTTTTTTTCATAAAAACCTACAAAATAAGAAAATATGTTAGAATATTCAAAAATAAATAACTAAATGATAAAACAATTGAAATAGTCAAAATTTGGTATCTACAACTTGCCCCTCTTTGTCTGAGTTTCGAAGAAACTCTAGACAAAGACGTAGACACCAAACTATTACCTGGCTCCTCTGGCTTATATCAATTGAAATATCAAGAATAGGAGATAGAAGGGTGCCCGGCGGAGGTTGAGACTCACCAACATGAATTGGAAACCAACAGAAATTTTAAATATCGAGAAGGGGGATAGAAGGGTGCCCGGTGGAGGTTGAGACTCACCAACAGGAATCGAAAATATCAAGAAGGGGAGATAGAAGGGTGCCCAGTGGAGGCTGAAACTCACCAACAAGAATTTAAAATATCGAGAAAGGGAGATAGAAAGGTGCCCGGTGGAAGTTGAGCTCACCAACAGGAATTTAAAATATCAAGAAAGGGGATAGAAGGGTGCCCGATGAAGGTTGAGACTCACCAACAAGAATTTAAAATATCAAGAAAGGGAGATAGAAGGGTGCCCGGTGGAGGCTGAGACTCACCAATAGGAATTTAAAATATCAAGAAAGGGGATAGAAGGGTGCCCGGCGGAGACTGAGACTCACCAACAGGAACTTAAAAATATCAAGAAATTTTAAATATCGAGAAAGAGGATAGAAGGGTGCCCGGTGGAGGTTGAGACTCACCAACAGGAATTTAAAATATCAAGAAAGGAGATAGAAGGATGCCCGATGGAGGCTGAGACAGCAACCAACAGGAATTTAAAATGTCAAGAAGGGAGATAGAAGGGTGCCCGGCAGAGGTTGTGACTCACCAACAGGAATTTAAAATATCATTTTGATTCTAGTCTGTTCAGTAGCACAAGCTTGAACGACTGGTAGGTGAAACGTAAATATACCTCAAATTTAGATGATAGGTGAAAATAAAACATTCATAATAAAGACCATTTTTTCAAATTCTCTTTAAAGATAACTCTTGGGGGAATTGCTGAAAAGGAGAGGATCACCATCCCTTTTTAAAACTTGCCCCAGTGTCAAATGAATCATTAATCCCTCAGTAATGATCATGAAATTCTAACCGCTAATCCACAAAATGCAACTTCTCTTCTTTTGACCTAAAATGCAAAACTTAGTGGCAATCATGATTGTTAGCCATTACATGATCAAACATGTCAAAACATACGCAACAAAACACACTTCATCAAATTTTCTTTTTCAGATCGTTTGGTTGTCTTTAAAAAACTAGAAAATACACACGAACAATGATACGAGGTTTGAAACAAATCATGCGATTTTTCGAAATTCAACCTTCTTCACAAACCGGGCAAATCATTATTATGCAACTATTCAATTTGCATCAAGTACTCATAATATCAAGTAAAAGAGAGACAATTATACCTCAATTTTAACAATTCAAACTTGATTTCTCACTTTCACCAAATTTTGCAATCAAACGACTCATATAGTCAATTCAAACTTGCCTTTTCCACATTTTCTCGATTTTACCTGCTAAAAGGATTTGTTGAAACACATCTTCTTACTCAAATTGTAAGAATACCTTTTGACGTGAAAATCAACACTTTTAGGTGAAGACTCCCGGTTACTCGACATATGCCTTCATGCTCAAATAGTAAAATGTCTTTTGATCAAAATCAACACTTTTAGGTGAAGATTCCTTACTCAACATTTTACTTGTTCGAACTGCTTTGCATACTGTAATTCAAGTACCATTTTACGCAAAGTTAACATCTAGATGCTAAACCTCCTACTTAGTACTAGAATCATTGAGTAGAACTTTAGTTCTCACTTTACTTCTTTTTCTCTCTTTTTTTTTCTTCTCCCTTCTCTTTTTTTTTTATAGCATATCAATTGAAAAAGGATCATTTGCCAACTATATCAATCATTTTCTTGCAAAATCTAATAAAAGAAGAAATCTCATTTAATAAGAAAAAACTGAGGCATAGTTTCCCTATTTTACAAAACATATTTTCTAAAATGCCAATGTCTTAATCACATAACAATTATTTCCGAGTAAGATGGAAAAAGGATTTTTCACATCGTGCGGCCTTTATTTCAAAAAGATGAAGGCAATTGCAACCTAATGATTGGACATTTGTGCCCTTTTTGAGTCAAATCTTGGAAAGCAAAGCAATTTGTGGGATAAATGTGTAATTTAGACGAAGTTTTTTTTTTTTTAAAGTTTTTTTTTATCATCTCATTATTGTTTATTATCATTAGCAAACCTTTGACCCCCTCCCCCGATTTTTCAAAACATGCAATTAATCAATCTTCAAAATGATTTAATCATGCATTCTAAATATTTACTCAAAATAAAGTTGGTCTCCTCGATTGGACCGATCGGTCACTTGTCCCTACTTCTCTGCAAAAGAAAGGAAATGGTGAAAAGTAATAATAACGCCGTCACCGTTTGACCCTTTTATCTTGAGCAGCCCGTAAACATAAGTTCTTGGATGTCGATGAGGTGTAAGTCGAATTCTTTTGTTTTGCTTGTAGATCCGTTCACATTGATTTCAACCTATATCACCCATACCTTCATGGTAATCTAAAAGGATTGTCCTTTGATGAAAGTGTTCTTTTGATAAAAATATGTGCAAGAATTTGTGCAAAGAAAAATTTTATTTTAAAATGACATCATAGCCATAGAATGAATGCTAAATATGGTATTTTAAATCAATAATAGCAAAACGCCAGGAAAACTATTTAAAACAAATGCGTCGCACTTGACCCCTTGATATCGCTCTTTTGAATTTGTTGACGCGGGAGTGCTTGATATAGGTGAACCGATAAACATAATCACCACCTTTTCTTGTCCCAAGAACCTTTCCTTTCTGCTTACACTGCTGCTTTTCAAAACTTGCCTTAGGACCCTTTCAGATTTCCATCGGAGTTGACTGATAAAGTAGTACAATGAAATAGACGGACTTAACCCCCAACTTTTGTCAATTTAAACATGTTTGTTAAAATGGTGGCATCAGTGAGACAATCCCTTCCGACAAAAATTCATAGGGAATGTATTTACATCATTTGCCTTTTGGTTGAGAAAGTTCCGTTTAGAAATCTTGCAAAAGGTGAAGAGTTTTGTACAAGGGAGTTTAGGTGTGGTGTAGGGGCCAGTTTTAAACTCGAACGCAATTTTTTTTTTTTTTTGAAAAATCTGCCCCAGTTTAGTTCTAATAAGGGTCATTTTTTTAAAAAAAAAAAAAAATTGCCCCAGTTTGGGGTTTGTGGTACTTAATGAGAGTTGCAGAATGAAGTGTCATTTTCTTTCGAAGGCTCAAATGGAGAATTTAGGAAGGAATTGTTTAAACGAGAAGAAGGCTGGCCTTTTAAACCAGCTTTTTGCAAACATTTCTTAAAAGACTTCACTCAATCAGATAAAAAAAACTTTTTACACATGTCCGAATTAATTGTTTGATGAAAATCTGTCCATCCATCTCCACAAAAACCAGCGCTCCTTTGGGTAGCACCTTTTGTACAATAAACGACCCCTGTCAATTCGGGGTGAACTTCCCTTTTGCCTCTTCTTGCATTAGAAGAATTCTCTTCAAAACCTCTCCTTCTTTAAACACGTGATGTCTGAATTTCTTGTTATAAGATCGAGCTATCTGCTGTTGGTAGCATTGCCCACGACAAATAGCGTTCAACCTCTTTTCATCAATTAAAGACAATTGTTCATGGCGCTGCTTAATCTATTTGGCATCCTTTAACTGAGCCTCCATCAGAATGCGCAAAGACTGGATCTTGACCTCGGCAGGTAAAACTGCTTCCATACCATACATGAGTTAATAGGGAATTGCTCCAGTAGAAATTCTGATTGCAGTTCTACATGCCAAAAAGGCAGTTTCTCATGCCAATCTCGGTGTGTTTCGGTCATCTTACAAATGGTGACATCCAAGTTCATAAGAGATATTAGAATTTGCATTCATCAAATTCCAAAATGGTGACATCCAAGGGCCAAAGGTTTTTATTTGTGGCCATTTAATAACAAAATAAAACATGTAATAGAAAAAATTAAAGAATAGAGGCAAATTCTTCATTCCTTTGAGTTCAAAAATCCACTAAAATTTAATCAAAATAACCATGTCACATATATGAACCCAAATTAAAAAAAAACCTTCATCCTAGACTCTCATTTCCATTTCAGTAATTTCCTTAAACAAAATATGCCATGCTATAGAAAAATAATTTGAAATACTGAAATGACAATAAAGGCCAAATAACAAAATAATTTCTAACAAAAGATCCAAATTAGAGCGCCATGTGGACGGCCCTAAACTAAAAGACAATCCCCTGATTTTACCGAAATTTCCTTCAAAAGGGAAGGTAGTCAGTTGACCAATTCTGCATGTCTTCTTCAGAAACTGATGGGAACTCCAAAATTTCAGATGATCCAGCTTTATAAATAGTTCTCATACAGGATTGATATAAACCCACTTCAATCTCAGGAGAGTCCTCTTTTTTCAATAAATGGGTCATTTTTCCCATACAAAGGTGATTTCAATTTTCCTTCAAAAATGTCATCCGTATTCTTTGCCACGAATTCCTTAGAGGACAACATTCTCCTCATTCTCCTCATTCTTGTCTTATTAATTTCCATTATACCAAACACTTTAGTTTCGTCCATGATGTATTGAGCAGGGTCAACAAACTCCTCATCACTGATGATTACTCCCACAGTACCTCCATGCTTGTGGTAGAGGATTTTTACTGACATTTGGCCCCTGTTCTCCCTTTCTTTTCAGGATAATGTCTCCGGCATCAATCATGTCTTGGATCTTGTGTTTCAAGACCCAACAGTTAGTCGTTGAATGACCTAGACTTCCAGAATGGTAAGCACAAATGGTCTGCGGATCATAACCAGGAGGGGGGCGTTAGGATAGATTTTGGGGGGAACTGTTCCCATCTTTTCAGTTGCTTTCAACTGCTCGTATAACTGATCAATTGGCCTGCCCAAATTAGAGAAAGTTTGAGATGGCCTTGAGTTGGAATCCCACTAGCTGGGACAGGATTTTGAATGGGATTGTTGCTTTGTAAGGTTGGTCTTGGGTTATAGGTTTGACAAGGATAGTTTTGAAAGGTGGGTTGAGGAACTGGAGGTATTGATGTGGTATTTAGATGGACTGGTCGAGAGTAGGAGGTTTGGGCAATGGTGTGGTAAACAGGATGAGAATTAGGGTAGTACGGGTAAGGGGTTGAGTAGGCAGGATAGCGTTGAATTCTTGGTCTAAAAGATGGGCCTTGATCCTATATGAATGCAGTTTCTCCTTCTTTCTTCTTGAATTGGTACTTATTCCCATTGTCATTTTTATTCTGCAGAACTTCCAATTGCTGTTTCAATGCTGACACGTTAACAATCTTCCCTATCTTGACAAATTCATCATATTCTTCCAACTTATTAACAATTGCAGCAAATGAACTCCCAGTCATGCGAAAAATTTTTTCAAAATATGGTGGGTCATATGCCTTGATGAAAGTACGAACAATCTCTTCTTCAGTCATAGGAGGCTCCACCCTCGCAGCTAATTTTCTCCAATGCTTGGCATATGTTTTGTGATCTTCTGAAGGTCTCCTTTTGATTCCTTCCAATGTTGTTCGTGTCGGTGCCAACTCACAATTGAATTCATACTGCTTCACAAAAGCTATTAACAAATCCAACCAAGTTTTGATCTCTTGAGGTTTCAGGTTTGAGTACCAATCCAAAGCATCCCCCTCTAGGCTCTTGGGGAACAGACGCATAGGCAAGTTCTCATCATCCACTGGTTTACCAAACTTGTTGGCAAATATTTTAAGGTGCGTTTTAGGGTTCCTGGTACCATCATATTTGCTGAACTTGGGGGTCTTGAAACCCACTGGCAGTTGGACGTCAGGAAATAGGCACAGATCATCGTAATCCAATCCACCATGTCGGTTTAGACCCTGGTTCTTCTTTATAAACTCCTCAAACCTGTCCAATCTCTTCATCAGATCTTTGTCGACTGGCATGGCAGGCTCATCTATCTCTGGCTTTCCTTGGGAGGCAATGTCCCATACAAAAGGTTCCGTGGTATGAAGATGAGGCTTGGTGTGATTGGGAGATATGTTTAAGGTGAACTGGAGTTGAGTATAAGGGTTTGCCTTTTTGGTTGGGCTCAGCAAGATATAGTCAGGGTGAGTGTATGGAAAACCGGTATTGTGGTGAGAAAAAACAATCTCATGAAGGTTAGGAATAGGTGGAACAAGAGTGGTTTGAATATTGGTCGGGAAAAGGGGTGGATTACTTGTCGGGGGGGATTGCTAACAACAATGTGTTCATGATCATTCGTCACCTCCACTCTGTTATTATTAGTCGATCGATTACACGCCTTTGCGCTGCCATCTCGGCGCTTATCTCATTAAACCTTCTTAGTACTTCACTTAACTGAGCTCCTAAGGCAACAAAGTCGGGCGAAGTGACCAAAGCATTCCTATCTGAGCCTTCTGGTGCAGAACTCATGTTTACGGGTTGCTTCAAGCTCTTGCTTTTGGATTGGGTAACGATGAGACTTCTGCGTGGAGCTATTTTTAAAAGTACTTGAGTGGGAAGAGAAGCACACTTTAGAAGTTTATTTCCAAAGGGAGTTGTGGAGATTTATTTGGAATAAAAAAAGAAAAAGAGTGAAGTTAGTGATTGTTTATATAATTCGGATGCATGTCCTAGAGGAGAGCCCTTTTGTGCCAAGGGTAGGCCTAGCATGATGCAATACTTTCAAGGTGGGGCCCGTTCTTCAAACCTGAGATTTGACACTAGTGAAAATGATAAAAAAGTTCTTCATTAGCAAATTCTAAAACTTCATAGTCTACATCATCTCTTGAAGGCGTTCTTGTACAAAATCATTGAATTTTTTCAACCTATCTATTACAGCATCTTTTGGTTCTTTAGAGTAGGGGTTCCTCATGCTCTCAACTTGGTCATATAGTTCGGCACATTTCCGTTTCAAGTATTGGTTTTTTTTTTTTACATCTCTTCATACATCTTCTTGTTCTTGTCCGCCAAATCCTTGTTTGCTTGCACGGATTGCTTCAATTGTACATTCTCTCTATCCTTTGCCTCAATGATCGCCATCAGTCTCTTGACTTCATCGGTCTGTTCCCCTTGCAGCTGTCTTCCATCACGATTCCTAAGCCAGTCTTCATAATGAGGTGTGACCAGAGCCAACTGTTTATGTTGTGGAATGTAAGCAATATCTTTGTCCTTGGACAACGTTCCCCATGCTTGCGTGATCGGTACCTTCATTGGAATTTCGGCTGGACAGATTCCCTTGTCAAAAATGATGGTGAAGTTGGTCAAATCGGGTAGAGGCTGTAGTCCTTGAACGCGTTCAAACTGTCTCAAAAATCTCCTTGGAGTGTAGCTCATAATGCCTTGAGTTCCTAGCAACGGTATAAAATCTGAGGATTTGGTGCGAAGAGCCGGATCGAGGCAGTCATTCAATCTAGTACCCATCTAATCTTGTGATCCGATAGTGTATTCAAAAGTCCACCTATTTCAAGCATTCCTTGGTAGGTTATTCCTATCTACTCTCTTGTAATGAGTAGTCACCAATGTATCCAACTAGAGGCACACCATCGAGGTAATTGTCTTTGAAATGCTCCATAGCCACATGTACAAAATGGTTCGATTCATGGAAGAACTTCACCCCTTTGGCAATTTGTACAAGCTACTAAGAGGTCTCGCTAATACGATTTACTATAGAGTCTTGTCATTTCTAATCCCATAGAATGGTCATTCATAAGCTTGGTGATCTTAAAACCAATTTTTCGCTCTCTTCTTGGAAATAAATAGACTCCGCCATGACAAATCCATATACCCATGGCCTTTGTGCTCCCAGCTTTGGAATTGAACGAAAAATCTTTGGCATATTTGTCTAATCCATCTCACAGAAACCTATCAAACAAAAACCTTACATCTATGTTTTGATCGACCCTAGTACCACAGACTCCTTTAATCCAGTGAAGCGACAAAACTCAGCCTTTCCAGAAGCGAAGAGGAATATCACTGCAGTACCTTCTACTGATAAGTTAAGAAGACCAGATACCTCCACAATTGTCATAGTAAATTCCTTATTTCCTATCCTAAAAGTTGAACAGCTAGGGTCCCATAGTTGGATTAGAGCCTCTACCAAATACCCATCAGATTCTATGTCCTTGAAATCCCCAATTGGTCCGAGGTATGTCGCTACTTCGTTGATCTCGCTTGGTGAGAGAAGCTCGGGCCATAGCTGAATTTCCACTGAACCGCACGCTTGCTTGATACGCGTCTAGGTCTATCCATCAATCATGTCAACTGGGTCAAATACCTTACCTGCACCCCACCTATCTAGTTTTACTGAAATTTAAACATGAATCTCCCTATAGAGGGTTATGTACCCGGAGAGTGGTATGTAGTCCTATAATGGGATTCCCTAAGTGCCTCTATGGTTAATACATGATGTCATCTTATTAAAGCAAGGGTGCAAAATGAAACATGGCCTATAGGAACCCCATTTGAATGCCGGGGTAAGGCTAAAAGTGATATGCAATTACAACTTAAATGCAATAGATATAAATTCAAACGTGCAATAGCCTATCTAGAAGGATGGCTTGTCTTAAAAGAGTGCCAGGACTCTTATTTCCTAGAGTTTGTGAAATGCAAGAAAAGGGAAGACAACAAAAGGTTAGTTTAATGTGATATCACATAACACATTGGAGCAACAAATTGCACAAGAATAAAGAGGGGTGGAATCCCTCCTCTCGTGTCTAGTGATCCTTAATAGGGTAAGATGGACTCTACCCTAGGCAATTCTAACATGGATGCATGAGCTTGAGCTCATTGATGCATCTAGACTCGACAAAGGTTACAGTCTCCCAAACCTTCAGACTAAAAGGCGAAGGGTCATCAATCTCAAAGCCTAAGAATCGGTGGTTCGAGTGATCCCTCAGACATTGCTACGTGCACGTCGTGTCATGGCCACATGTCCAAATGGATGAATCCTAATCCTAATAGGGAGGAGTGGCGTGACAAGCCACTAAAGTAAAAAAAGTAGGGTCAAAATAAAATACATATGCACGTATAAAAGTGATTCCCTTTGAGAGGAGAGATTCAAATACCAAACATTCTCGAGGCTCTATGGTAGATGCACAGCCACTCCAAATGCAAGGCGCGATACAAATAAATACCAATACAAATAAATAAACAAATAATTCATTCATCATGTACACGATGTGTAAGGAACGATTGCGCGGGAAAAAACCGTAAAAGAGAAAAGAAAAGAAAAGAAAAGAAAAAGGGCAAAAAGGAAAAGCAACCTAAACATCCAAATGTGATATATAAGAAAGTTAGAAAAATGAAATAATCAACTAAATCAAGTGCTCGGACCCTCTTAGGAAAATCCCCAGTGGAGTCGCCAAGCTGTCGAGCCCCATTTTTTGAAAGGAAGGGAAGAAACCCGTCGTTTCGGATTTTTAGTTGGAAAAGGGTTCCTTAGTTAAAAAATTGATCTTTGATCTTTGAAAAATTAAAATAAAAGAAATGGGTCATGGGACTAAAGAATGCGACGATTTGAACCCAAAACAAAACTCTAGAAAAGGGTTTTTAGAAAAATTTGGAGTCGCCACTTGGTATAGAGTTTAGGTGTACCAAGTCACCCAAAAATTTTAATTAATGAAAATAAACTTAGAAAACCTTTTAGGCGACTCAGGTCTTTGAAAAACTAGAGAAAAGGTTCGGTCACTGGTTGAAAGAAGGGAAGGCAAAATTCGATGTTACTCGCCTCTAAGGCACCCTTCTAACCAAACCAAAACTAGTTATGGATTTAGTTAAAATTTCCTAATTCTAACTTTAAAATTTTCACATTTGATGTTATCTATATGAATGCAAAATCTAAACCTAATGTTACCTGGACGGGCAAAATGTCTCCTTGAGATTTGATTGGAATTGATCACATTAATTCTGTCATCCAAATTTGATCCCTCGAGGAGGTCACGAAAAATGCAAATGATGAGACTCAAAAAAAAAAGGAAAATTAGGGATTTTTTTTGAAAGAGGCATTTTTTAATGAATTTCAAAGGGAAATGGAATTTTCTTAAAATGAATTTTTAAGAGAGAGGAAATTTTTAGGATTTTGTAAAAAATGAATTTTAAGGGGAAAGGGAGATTTGATTTTTAACATGAATTTTCAAGGAAAAGCGATTTTCAAGAGGAAGAAGGAATTTCAATTTTAAAGAATGAAGTTGATCAAAATTTTATGTATGTATATATCCTAAAAGGGGAGATGCAACATAATGGGTGTGGGGAAACTAAGTTCGTGACTTTAAATCTTCCTTTTCATAGAAGGAAATAAAAGCGTGCTAAGGTTAGGAAGCCAAACTCGCTCTTTTCCCTTGTTTGAAGGGTAATGCTCTAAAATGCACTAATCTATTTTCTAATTTCAAAAATGTAAATGCAAGTTTAAATATCATGTTTTACATACAAGAAATAAACATGGAAAAAATGAAAATAAAATCCCTAAATGCATGAAATGATATGTAAAATGTTGTTCTAATGACCTAAAGGTCTAGCATTGGACTAGCCTTTTTCTACGAGTCACGACTAGCGTTGGACTAGTGTGAAAACGTTAAGGGGAATGAAACACAACTAGCGTTGGACTAGTGTGGTGGCGTCAACTAGCATTAAGGGTCTTGATCTTTTCTAGGTGAGGTAGGTTGATTTTGAACATTAGATGAAGTGTTAAGGGATCAAGGGTGAGTTGGGAATTGTCTAAATCGATTACTTGATGATAAAGACACAAAATTACAGCTGGTAATTAGGAAGAAAGTGACTGAAAAATTTGCGCGTATATTTTTTCGTCTCTGATCTCGTTACGCGGACAGTTACGCGGACAATCCCGTGTAACTGGTCAGCGGTTTTGAGATATTTTTTTTCATAAAAACCTACAAAATAAGAATATATGTTAGAATATTCAAAAATAAATAACTAAATGATAAAACAATTGAAATAGTCAAAATTTGGTGTCTACAAAAGAGAGAAAGAAAAAGAAAGAAAAAATCACCAAATTAAATGACGTTGTTTGGTACCATCAAATATAACACTTAGTGTCAAACACTTAGTCTCTTTTCTCAACACACACCACCAACACTTTGTTTCTCAATAATGTACATAGGTGGAGCTTCTCTCTGTTTTCTCAACACACCAATGCATTATCAAACCTAATTTTCTCCTTTTTTCTTTTGGTACCAAATAAAATCTGACCTTGTTTCAATTAGCCACATAGCCTGATTTGAAGAAGTAAAATCCCAATTTTCGAAACCCTTTTGTAAAACCCTATCTGCTTCAAGACTTGAAGACCAATTTTGGAGTTTTCGTCTGGTAAATTTCTTCTTAAATCTCATTATCTTGTCAAAGCATTTTGGATATTTTGTCATTTTTTAATGTATAGGAGTTTCATTACTTTCGGTCCTAAAATTCTGATTATTGTTTGGTTTATCTAAATATTATTTGTTTTCATATGGTATATTTACATTTTTGGCTTGTTGATTTCAGTTGGGAGATGAACGTTATCTAAAAGGGTATGAATTGAATGTGATTATATAAGAAACCTCATGACCTGATTACTTTTAAGCACGATAGAAAAGAATTTATTTTTGCCAAAAACCCGTTTGAGAAAATGCCCAAATAACAACTTCTCTTAAAGACTAATTTGGTGAATATGAGCATGCAAAAGAGGAGAATTCCAGTCCATCTTTCACCACTATTTATGTGCGCATCTGTGTGGGGTCTTTATTTTATTATTTAAATTTTTTACTTTTTTTAGTCATCATTTTAGCTTGTTCATGCATTCTTTCCTAGAATGGACAAAAATTTATTTTTATAATTATATAATTCTAATTCTTGTTTCATGCCTGCTCCTACATCATATATATGTTTGTTTCACAGAGGTATTGCTATTTAGGGGAATGTTATTTGAATTCACTTGGTTTGGTGATAGAACTGATTTATTTATTTTTCAACCTCAACTGCATAAAATTTTCTAAGATAATACTTTTATGCTTAACCATGAGTTTTTCTCTCCTTCTGGGAAAGCTCAACTATTTATTCAAATCTGCACTTTTGGTTCAAGGCAAGTTGTTATTTTTGCTACTTATATTTGATGGGAAACAGTATCTCATCCAAGGCAAGTTGTTATTTTCTTGCTTCTTGTATTTGATTTTATAAAGCACTTTACTATTACCTATTTAAATTCTTTTTAGCTGTATTTTTTAAAATGTAGTACAAACTATGTGATCCATATCAAATATTTGTATGTTTAAAAACTTGTTAGTATGCAGCATAGTGTATATTTGAAACATTTGGTGTTCTACAAGAAGAATATTCAAGAAACCAGCCTTATAGGTGACATCCTTGAATTAGAAAAAGTCTGTGACAAACTCTGCCAATCGTGCTAAGCTGCCATTCCCTCACATTGATGGTTCAAAGTAAAACCATGTTTGAATTCAACGAATGGTAATTCTTTTATGTTACCTTGTAGTTCAACAGGTTTTGAACATTTATTTTGACTTTTCAAGGAGTATTGGATGGCTAGTTGATATTATGCTTGACAGGGAATTGGAAGGCTAATTGATATGTGGGAAGGCAATCACAAACCATGAAATGGTGAATTTGTCAATAATCAAGGTAAGGAAAAACATGCGAGTCTAAAATTAGTTAATAAATAATATGTTTATGTAGGACATGTCTCTGTAACAAGAGCAGTATAAGATAGAGCTATTAAACTCGGCCCGGCCCTGTGATTTGACCGGTCAAACCGGTGAACTAGCCACCAAACTGGGCCAGGCTGCAAATTGGATTGTTTAACGAAGTGGCTTGTTGAAAAGTCAATGAACACCGGTTTAACCGAAGGAACTGGGGAACCCCCCCTTGGGTCAATCGGGTCTTGAGAAAGACGATCTCACTTTGAAGCAAAATTTGAAAACTAAGCACCACTAGTAGGATTTGAACCTATGACCTCTTGCATCACAAGACAGCATTTTGCCAGTGGGCCAAACTTATTTTTGTTACAAATTGAATACTATTTGGTTTTTATTCTAATATTCTATTTTCCCTCAAGTCCTCTAATTTCCTTTTTCTTTTCATTAATCATTCTCAAACAAGTTTTTCCTTAAATTTTTAGTACCCTCATACTTTATCCTAAAAGTTAGGAAATAAATTACCAAAATGATTTCTTGCCATAAGTCATTTTTCTTAAATATTTCTCAAATAAGCCTTTCCTTAAATTGTTATTACTCTTATTATCCCAAAAGTTTTCAAATTAATTATAAAAAATGACTTCTTACTACAAGTCATCCTTAATATAATAATTACTCTAATAATAACTTATAATTCATAGTAAAAACTACATCAAAACAAGATATTATACGTTAAAGTTGGTTTTGATTCTTAATTAAATTTATCTTATTTTTATTCCTATAATGGTTAGTTATTTAATAACTCATTGAAAGTTAAAAACAAAATTCTTATAACATAATTAAAAAAAAGTTCTTATAACATAATTTGTCAAAATTTATATATAAAAAATTAGCAATGATGAATGTGTCTTGCACTAGAAGAGTTTGTATTACTTCTAAATTATATGTCTATTTAATTATATTATATATTTTTTTATTATATAATGTGACTCAGCAGTTCAACCGGTGACCGACGGCTGAATCACTAACCCGCCAACCTGGTCCCCTTGCCGAGTTGATGACCGGGTTGGATTTAATAACTATGGTATAAGAAGAATTAACCCAATGTAAAGAAGATCTTCGCAATGCAAATGATCAGATTGAGAATCAAAAAGTGCAGCTTGAGAGCCAACAAGCACAAATAAGCTGATATGAGGAGCATTTTCAATGACAAGAGGCTTACAACAAAAGCCTTAAAGAGAAGCAAGAGGCAATGAAAAAAAGGCTGGAAGATTTTCTAGTTTGGAGATCTAGCCAAAATGGCCTTGGTTTGAATTAATTGTGTCACTAGCATGTAATTATTTGACTCTTCCTTGGTGTTTTAAGTTCCTAGCATCATATGGAGTTAGATTAGCATGGTAGATTCATGAGAATATGAAGAAATAACTTATTAGTAATGTCAAAATTATGCATGTTACATGCTTGGATTAGATAGTAATTTCAGCTATAGGTGTTGCACTTGGTATATACTAGTCTAACTAAGTGCTTATTTTATTTTTGCTGAAATGAGTTTCATAATTACTGTGCCTTCTAACTTTATATAAAATATTTGCACTTTCATGGTCATGGTTACTAATGCAACTAGTTTTGATCTTCTTTTTGGTATTTGAATGTAAATATCAGTTTTGGATGCTCTAGGCAATTTGATGAATGAGATTATCGTTAAATAAGTAGTATTATCTTTATGCTCTTTTTTCCCCCCATACCTTGTGATCTTTTGGATAATGAATTCAACCTCTGTTTCTATTTCAGGTTCAAGTCAATGCTTTTGTCTAGCATTTTGGATTGATTTTTGCATGCACTTCTCTTTTGACTTGCAGTATCTATCTTTATGTACATGGTTAGGAGTAAATGTACCTTTATGAGATTTGAAACTGTTGAAAGTATGGATTGATTAGAAGCCCCAGTAACTTGGTTTGTTTCGTATTACAACCTTATTTTTCTGTGCTGGGCATGTACTGCTTAGAAGTGCCAGTAACTTGGTTGGTTTGGTATTAGAACCTTATTTTTGTGTTGGAAATGTACATGTCTAAACATAATATGAAATGTTTAGACATTGACTTATGTTTAGACATTGACTTCTATTACGATGACATATGTGGCTGGTGACCATATATATTAATTATATTGCGGGGTTAATTTTTAATTTGAAATGGCTGTTAAGCTAGCATGTTAATGGCCTATGCAGTAGGATTTCTTATGACACATTTATTGTCATAACAGAGTGCAATATCTATTCTTTTATGAGATCTTCTACCTAAAGTTCTTGTTTCAAAGCAACTGGAAATGTCATCACAAAAAACTACTAGTTGTTGCGATGATGGGTTCGTTGCCAAAGCTGTTATAAAAAAAAAAAAAAACCATTTGCACTTTTTGTGACAAAAATCTTGCCACAAAAACTCAGTGTAAAATCATAAATATTGTATCTCTTGTGATGGCATCACAATTTGGTGATGAAAGAAAAACCACTTATTGTGACGTATAGTTGTCACTAAAATATGACATAGGTGACAAACGAATGTGATATCACGATTATTTTGTGACGACAACCTTTCTTTATCACAAAAACCTTCTAGCTATGGGCTATCTTTGACGGAGATTTGGTGATGAAGTTGTCGTCACATAAAGTTCTACTGACAAATATTTCATTTATTGTGACAATTTTCTATCACAAAAAGGCCTATTTTTTGTAGTGATGTGTGTATATGTTATGTATATGTATGTATTTATGTATGCATGTATGTATGTAAATATATGTATATATGTGTGTGTGTATATGTATACATATATATATACATATGTGTGTGTGTATATGTATACATATATATATACATATGTACACACACACACACATGCAATATGTGTGTGTGTGTACGTGTGTACGCATATATATATATATATATATATGTAAATGTGTATGTGTGTATATGTTTATATACATACATATATATGTGTGTGTGTGTGTGTGTGTATATTTATAAAACATATATACATATATATGTGTGTGTGTGTGTGTGTATTTATGTTTGTATGTGTGGGGTGTGTGTGTTTATATATATCTGTATGTACATATATATGTGTGTGTGTGTGTGTGTATAAATTACATGTATATATGCATATGTACATGCATACATATATGTGTATATGTATATATATGTGTATATTTATATATGTATGTATGTATATATGTTTGTATGTATGTATACATATATATACATGTCTATACATAGATAGACATATATACACACACATATATGTATATGCATATATATGTGCATACATATATGTACAAATCTATATACGTGTATGTATGTGTATGTGTGTGTGTATATACTGCTAGCTGTATCCCCTAAATTTGCCGAATGTTGAGCACTCGATTTTGCTTCAAATTCATAGAAGTCCTCATTTTCAACTACTTCGAAATATTTTTTTTCTAAGAAGAAAATCATACAGGTTTTATTGTTTCATTCATTCTCTTCCAACTCACAATCACTGAAAGTTGAACCAAGAAATAGAAAAGCCAATTCTTGATTGCCATTTAGTAGCATCATTCGTCATCTCTGATACTAAAAGTGTTGTAAATATATATGTATTTCAAAAGACTTTGTCCCACATTGGAAAACCAAGAAAACCTTTTGCCACTTTATATTGTCTAAACCTTCATTGGGCTTGTGATGAGTTGAGAGCCAGAATGGGCTCGCGCGCATGAGGGGAAGTGGAGTTGGGCTAATCCAGTTCAAACGGATGGATTTGCCCCCCCTGCGCGTGGTTAAAACAGGGCCCCGTCTGGTTTTGTTTTTCCTGGAAAAAAGGTTACTTTTATCAAGATAGTTGACCCACGTTTTCCGTTGACAGAATCCCAAGTCCAGGTCTTGCGGATAAAGTTATCTCAACTGCTACATTATCTCTGCATGTTGCCTAAACGTCAGTAACGATTTTATCAAATAAAATCTTATCCTTTTATTTCTCTGCAGACTGAAGACTAACGGATCTTTTCTGATTCCTATAAATACCAGCCTTTACCTTTCCTATTCTACACCACTAGACTTTCTAAACAAAGTCATTCTCTCTTCCTCTCCTCTCCTGCTGCTCCTCACTCCGTCTATAATAGTTAGCTGCTGCTCATCTTTCTTCATAGGAAGAAAAAGGCTTGTTTAATCCTGGGGAAACATTTCACCATTCTGAAATAGTTTCTTAGGACAGTGCTATTTAGCACGACTCAAGCATGTTTTTATTTCCTGCTTTAGTTACTAGTGTTAGCATTGTTTGGCATTTTCACAACAATCTAAGAAACTATGGCCACCGACAACGTTAACACCCAACAACAATCAAGTGCATCAGTTGTAGTCACCTTGCCATTCGCCAAGCCTTTTCCAGACGTCTCCAAAATTGAAATTTTAGCCAATGAAAATTTCAAAAGATGGCAAGAACGTGTGCACTCTCTACTCGACATCCATGGAGTAGCCTACGCGCTCACTGAATCCCAACCTTCTGCAACAGCGGATGCCAAGACCCAAGAAGCATGGCAATATGCCAATAAGGTATGTAGACACACTATTTTGCAAACATTGTCTAACGAATTATTTGATGTCTACTGTAGCTGCAAAGAAACCAAGGCAATTTGGGAAGCCTTGGTCACAAAGTTTACTGCCAAAGACGCAACCAAGCAAAAATTCGTCGTAGGAAAATACAACCAATGGCAAATGATTGATGACAAGGAGATAAAAATTCAAATCAAGGAGTATCAAATGCTATTAGAGGACTTGAAAAATGAAGACATCAATCTAACTGAAAAATTTGCTGCAGGCATGCTTATTGAAAAGCTTCCCGAGTCATGGGTCGACTATAAAAATAACTTGAAGCACAAGGAGAAAAATTACACCATGGATAAGCTCGTAAAGCACATCATCATTGAGGATTCAAACAAAAGGGAGTTAAGAGCTGCCAAAGCAAAGGAGATGGCTTTCAAAGCTAACCTGGTACGAAACAACAATAAAAGGTACGCCAATAAGTCCCGAAATAACAAGCCTAGAACTCCCAACTACAAACCAAAGAACCCCAATTTTAAGAAAAGAAAAGGCAATTGCTACAGTTGTGGAAAACCAGGACACCATGCTGCTCAGTGCAGATATAATAAAGGTGACAATGCAACTGGGAATCCTCCTAAGGCTAATTTAGTCGAAGGAGATGAAATAATTATTGCAGTCATCTCACAAGTAAACATTGCAGCCAATGTTAAAGAGTGGGTGGTAGACTCTGAAGCTACTCGGCACATATGTGCAAATCGAGAAGCATTTTCCTCTTATACTCCAATAGGGGATGATGAAGAGGTGGTCTACCTTGGAGACTCACGAACTGCTAAAGTTCTTGGAAAGGGCAAAGTGTTCTTGAAACTCACTTCAGGAAAAACTTTGGCCCTTAATGATGTGCTGCATGTGCTAAATATTCAGGCAAATCTGGTTTCTGTAGCTTTGCTAGGAAAAGTTGGGGTGAAAGTGTCATTCGAATCTGATAAGATTGTAATGACCAAAAATAATGTGTTTGTAGGGAAAGACTATTGTAATCAGGGACTCTTTGTACTTAACATTTCCAATGTGATCAATGAGAATGCTTCTTCTTCTGCTTATATTGTTGATTCAATTTCTTTATGGCATGCAAGATTAGGACATGTGAATATAAGTTATATAAAGAAAATGCAATCACTTGGTTTACTTTCTGGTGTTAATACTGACAACATGGACAAATGTGAAATATGTAACAAAGAAAAGTTGTGTAACTGTTCAAAGAGAAACTGAATTATTAAGTTTAATTCACACAGATTTAGGTGATTTAAAACAAACTATGACTAGAGGTGGTAAAAGATATTATGTTACTTTTATAGATGACTATTCTAGATATACTAAACTTTATTTGCTTAGCAATAAAGATGATACTCATAATGCCTTTTTATCTTATAAGTCTGAAGTAGAAAATCAACTTAATAAGAAGATAAAAAGGATTAGATTAGATAGAGAAGGTGAATATTTATCTTTAAATAATTTTTGTGAACAAGAAGGCATAATACATGAAGTAACACCACCTTATTCACCAGAGTCTAATGGGGTAGCTGAACGAAAAAATAGAACACTAAAAGAAATGATGAACTCCATGTTAGTTAGTTCACATGTTCCTGATAATCTATGGGGAGAAGCTATATTATCTGCATGCCACTTACAAAATAGGATTCGTCATAAAAGAACTGGCAAAACACCTTATGAATTATGGAAAAATTATAAACCAAATCTGAAATATTTAAAAGTGTGGAGATGTCTTGCTAAAGTTTTATTGCCTGAACCTAAGAAAAGAAAAATAGGTTCTAAAACTTGTGATTGTATGTTTATTGGATATGCTGAACATAGTGCTGCATATAGATTTCTTGTTTTAAGAAGTGATGTGATTGATTGTAATACAATTATTGAGACAAAAAATGCTGACTTTTTTGAACATATTTTTCCACTGTCGAATAAAATTTCTCATGCACCTGTTGAAATAAATAGAGAAATAAGCTCAAATGAGGAATTGAGAAGAAGTAAAAGGCCAAGAAAAGAATTTTCTTTTGGAAATCATTTTCAAACTTTTCTTGTTGACAATGATCCTTTAACTTATTCTGATGCTATTTCTTCTCCTGATAGTAAATTTTGGAAAGAAACAATTAAAGCTGAAATTGATTCTATTATGAAAAATAAAACTTGGATTTTAGTAGATTTACCTCCTGGTGCAAAACCTATTGGTTGCAAATGGATTTTCAAAAGGAAATATAAATCCCGATGGCTCTATAGATAAATACAAAACCCGGTTGGTAGCCAAAGGATTTTCTCAAAAACAAAATATTGACTATTTTGACGCATTTGCACCAGTAACAAGAATTTCTTCTATTCGTATTTTATTTGCTTTAACTTCTATTCATAAACTTTTTGTACATCAAATGGATGTCAAAACAGCTTTTTTAAATGGTGATTTAGAAGAAGAAATTTATATGTTTCAACCTAAGGGATGCATTGTATCTGGACAAGAAAATAAGGTTTGTAAACTAATTAAATCTCTTTATGGCCTAAAACAAGCTCCTAAACAGTGGCATGAGAAATTTGATCAAGTATTGATAAAAGATGGATTTTTATCTGTAGAAGTGGATAAATGTGTATATGTTAAAGTTGTAGACAATCAGTATGTGATAATTAGTTTGTATGTGGATGACATGCTTATATTTGGTACGAGTTTAAATATTGTCAACAGTACCAAGCATTTTTTGTCTTCTAACTTTGATATGAAAGATTTGGGTGAAGCAAAAATGATATTGGGTGTTAAAATCATAAGGAGAGATGATGGTATAATGTTGTCACAAGAACATTATACAGAAAGACTTCTTAGGAAGTTTGAAAATTATGATGTGACACCTGTGAGCACTCCTTATGATGCTAACACTCAATTAAAGAAAAATATTGGTAACCCAGTTGCTCAGTCTAAATATGCACAGATTATTGGGAGTCTGATGCATTTAATGAATTTTACTAGATCTGATATAGCGTATGCTGTATGTAGATTGAGTAGATATACTCACAATCCCAATTGTGAGCATTGGTTTGCATTAGTCAGACTAATGAAATATTTGAGAGGTATCATGAATTTTGGCATCCTGTATAGTGGATTTTCCACTGTATTAGAGGGTTACAGTGATGCTAATTGGATCTCTGATTCAAATGATACGAAATCCACTAGTGGTTATGTGTTCACCCTTGCTGGTGGTGCAGTAGCTTGGAAATCAGTCAGGCAGACAATCATTGCTAGATCAACTATGGAATTAGAGTTTATAGCTCTGGAGTTGACTGGTTCTGAGGCTGAGTGGCTAAGAAATTTCTTAGCTAATATTCCTCCAACTAAGGATATGTTGCCTCCGGTATCCATACACTGTGATTGTCAAGCGGCTATCGCTATTGCCAAAAATAAATCCTATAATTGTAACAGTCGACACATGAGATTGAGACATGATGTCGTAAAGCAGCTGCTTAAAGATGGAATAATTTCTATTGATTTTGTGAAGTCAGAGTTGAATTTGGCCGATCCTCTGACTAAACCTGTAGGAAGAAAATTAATTCTTCAAACTACAAGGGAGATAGGACTTAGGGCCAACGATTGTCAATAGAGATGGTAACCCAACCTATGTGATTGGTGACCCCATGAAGTAGGTTCATATGGGTAATAACAATTCGATATTGACTGTGAAGCACTTAAACTTTGACTCCCTTCTGAGATAAGTGCTTTGACTGCTAGTACTTGTGAGACTGAGTTTAAATACTCTTAATGAATTTATATCCCTATAGGGAGGTGTATATTAAGGAGTATACACTTGATAAATTCACCTATGTGAGAGTGGAGTGGGGCCGCTCCTATAAGATTTGTGGCCGAATCTTTAGAGTTCTCATGAATAACTAGGCAGGCGCACGGCCTATAAGCGCAAAACCGCATTGAGCAGCAAATTGTGGGTTTTAATGTGATTGATAAGATCTCTGTCATACAACAAGAATTATTGGTTCATAGAAATTCATATTTCACCAATAATTCTGTAGGACATATTTTATTAATCTAAGTTTGGTTCATAGTCCAAAAGACACCAAACTAATTACGTTGAACCCAAACATATCCAGCAAATTTTCCTCTCCTCTTTTATTCTTTTGTCCAAAATCTTTTGAAATAGGTGGGAGATTGTTGTAAATATATATGTATTTCAAAAGACTTTGTCCCACATTGGAAAACCAAGAAAACCTTTTGCCACTTTATATTGTCTAAACCTTCATTGGGCTTGTGATGAGTTGAGAGCCAGAATGGGCTCGCGTGCATGAGGGGAAGTGGAGTTGGGCTAATCCAGTTCAAACGGATGGATTTGCCCCCCCTGCGCGTGGTTAAAACAGGGCCCAGTCCGTTGACAGAATCCCAAGTCCAGGTCTGCACAGAATCCCAAGTCCAGGTCTTGCGAGAAAGTTATCTCAACTGCTACATTATCTCTGCACGTTGCCTAAACGTCAGTAACGATTTTATCAGATAAAATCTTATCCTTTTATTTTTATCTTATCCTTTTATTTCTCTGCAGACTGAAGACTAACAGATCTTTTCTGACTCCTATAAATACCAGCCTTTACCTTTCCCATTCCCATTCTACACCACTAGACTTTCTAAACAAAGTCATTCTCTCTTCCTCTCCTCTCCTGCTGCTCCTCACTCCGTCTATAATAGTTAGCTACTGCTCATCTTTCTTTATAGGAAGAAAAAGGCTTGTTTAATCCTGGGGAAACATTTCACCATTCTGAAATAGTTTCTTAGGACAGTGCTATTTAGCACGACTCAAGCGTGTTTTTATTTCCTGCTTTAGTTACTAGTGTTAGCATTGTTTGGCATTTTCACAATAAAAAGACTGTACAAAACCCGAGCCCTCATCTTCTTCACATGGTGTACGGTTCTCCCTTTATATTTCCAGCTCAAAGCACCACAAAAATTGCAAGAAAGACGACAGGGAAGGCTGTGATGAAAATGGCCGGTGGCAAGAAGCAAGATGCACGGTCTGCATGGATTATCCACACAATGCTATTTTATTGATTTGTTCATCGCATGAAAGAGGTTGTCGGCCTTACATGTGTGGAATTAGCCGCCACCTATCAAATTGTCTTGATCGATTCTGTAAGTTGAAGTCAGTGTGGCTGTCAAAATCAACTCGTAATGATCAGCAGCAGCCAAAGAAGTTCGCTCGTTGCGGAGAAAAACAAGGCCCTTATGATCAACTAGTCTGCCCTCTCTGTCGGGGGCAGATTAATGGATGCATTGTCATGGAATTTGCTCGGAGATTTCTGAACTCAGTTAGTGCGTAGTTGTTCTCTAGAAGCATGTGAATTCTCAGGGAATTATGTCAATTAAGGAAACATGCCCGGGGGAGGGATGGGTTGGGCGGTGATAAGGTGTATTTTATCGGTATATTTGTTCCTATTTTCCTTTATATTTATACCGAATATTGTTTTAATTAATTGATTCTACTTATATTTGGTATTTTGTGTTAATTTCAGGAATTGGAGCAAAACGGGCTTAATTGGTGATTTTGAAGAAGATTCGTGGTGGATATAAGGAAGTTTCCTAATTCGAGTTGAAGTCCAAGAACTATTTAAATTAGGAAAATTTCACTTTGTAAAAAGCTTTTGGCCTTTATTTGAGAAGGCTAGTAGTAGTTGGATTAGGATTGTTATTTTTGGAAATTTGAGTTAGTAGTATAAAAGGAAAAAGAAGGGAGAAACGAAAAGGGGGGAAGTTGATTAGTACTTGAAGTTCTTCTTCCCTTTTGGAGCTAGCAGACGTCTTCTCCTTAGCTATTACTTTCACTTTTTTGCTGGTGCACCTCGGGAACAGAAGACACAAGAAGACGTTTTCTTTATTGGTGACTATTAGTTTTTTTCCTTCTCCTTTGATGCGCCAGGAACGGGAGACACGAAAACAAGCAATTGTCTTTTTCTTCTTTGTCTTGTCATCAATTGGAAAAGGGTGCTTAGCAGGCTTCCAACGGATTTTCTTCATGATTTGTTCTCCATTAATGGAGGGCTAATTTCTTATTTCTAGTCAAGGAAACAACTGAGGATTTGGTTCAACTTTTACTGTGAGATCTAATCGATTTTATTTATTTCTTCTATTCATTGGTATTTGTATGTTTTCTGCTCTTATTGATTATAGTGATCGTGTGTGATTAAATAGGTGTACAATATTTAATTATTCACGTGATCTATTTGCTAATTAGAGTAATTGAATCCGTAATTGTTTGATTACTTTAATCCCGGTAGCAACTGGTATAATTGGGTTTGTGTCAGGGAAATATACAATCTAATTTAAATAAAACCTCGTAGCGTGTTTGTTAATTAGAACAGGGTTTCTCTAATTTTTAATGCAATTAGGAATTAAATCCTATGGTCGTACCTAGGGTTATTCTGGATTAGGGAAATAGTCAATGGTGCGTACCTTGGCTACTCGAAACAATAAGGAGAGAGCTGTCGGATCGTTATCGGCAAAGTGAAAACCTGTTTATCAATGAATGTTGGAATTATATTTGCATCAATGATCGTTATTTGAACCATTTAAAGTGTATCCTTGGCTAGAGTTTTTTTCATTAATTCTCTCTCTTAATTCCTAGTTGGTTAATTAGTTAATATTTTGTTAGCATACAATTCTCAAAATTCCCCCCAATTCTTGTAAACTTGAAAAGGAGTTAATTTTCCCGAGTCCCTGTGGAGACGACCCTATTTGCCAATGTATACAAAATTAACTAATTCTGGTATATCGGATCAAGTATACTCCTTGGAATCAGGGTGAAGCCAGTAACCCATTGCACATCCGGAGTCCCTGCTCCAGTACCTGGGATTAGCTTTTGGTTATTTTTATTGGCATTAGGTTTATTAATTATTATTGTACGGGCTCGACACCTGTCAATTTTTGGCGCCGTTGCCGGGGACTGGTGCCTGAATTAATTACTCCTTTTTGGGTTTATTTTATTTTATTTTATTTTATTTTTATTTCTGGTATCTTTGCTAGTTTATGCCTCGTTCTTCCCGCACAGGTGAATTGATATACGATCCAGAGGTTGAGAAGACAGCGCGTAGGCTAAGAAAAGAGACTAGACAACACAAGGAAGGGCAGTCGTCTACAACATCTCCTGGGCTTAACTTGGCAATTGGATTAGCACAATCTTTAACTGATTCTTCTAGTGATTCGGAACAAGAGGAGTACATTATGGCCAATACTAGGACACTCAGGGAGTTGGCTGCCCCAGATTTGACTCAACAACCCCTTTGCATAACTTTCCCAAATTTGGCTGAAAACACTTCGTTTGAGTTAAAAGCGGATTCACCTCTTACCATCTTTCATGGACTTTCGGTGAAGAACCCACAAACATCTTGAGAATTTGATGTGGTCTGTTCAAGCATGAAACCACAGGGTCCTGAAGAAGATAAAGCTCGAGAGCATTCCCATTTTCAGAAGGATCGACTAAAGGCGGCTATACTACCTGGTAGTATCACAACATGGGTGCAAGCGAAGAAGAAATTCTGGAAAAATATTTTCACGCCTCCAGTGCTAGTCTGAAAGGAGATATCTGACATAAAAAAGCAGGAGTCATTGTATGAGTACTGGGAGAGGTTCAATAAATTGTGCACTAGATGTCCACAACATCAAATTAGTGAGCAATTATTGATCCAATACTTCTATGAGGGCCTTCTACTCTCTGACCGGAACATTATTGATGCTGCAAGTGGAGGGGCCCTAGCAAATATGACTCCTAGCCAGGCATGGGTGCTAATAGAAGAAATGGCAGAGAATTCACAACAGTTTGGCATCCGTGAGAGTTCATCCATCCGTAGAGTAAATGAAGTGGAGGTGCCTTCTATGCAACAACAGTTGTCTGAACTAACATCCTTTGTTCGGCAACTGGCTATAGGGAATGCCCAACAGACCAAGGTTTGTGGGATTTGTACCAATGTAGGTCATCCCACTGACGCATGTCCAATGCTACAAGAAGAGAGAGGTGAACAAGTAAATATGGCTGGTGGCGTGCCCGCGCCCCGAAGAGAGTATGATCCGTACTGTAACACATACAATCCGGGGTGGAGAGATCATCCCAATTTCAGCTATGGGAACAGGCAGTCGGGTTCATTTTCAAATCGCCCCCTAGGATTTCAGCAACCGTACCAGCCCAGGTCTCAACCTCCCCCTTCTAATTCATCAAATACGTCTCTTGAAGATATAGTTAAGAGCCTAGCTTCTAGCACCTTACAGTTCCAGCAGAAAACGGACTCCAGTATACAAAATCTACAGATGCAAATGAGTCAGTTAGCCACTGCTGTCAATCGTTTAGAAGCCAAGGTGGATGGGAGATTACCTTCACAGCCTGAGGTGAATCCCAAGAATGTGAGTGCCATGACCCTCAGAAGTGGGAAAGAAGTCGAAGGTCCCAAGCCAGTGATTCCCAAGGACAAAAATGAGGATCAAATTGAGAGGGCATTAGAAGAGGAAGGATTGGGCAAGAAGGCTCCTGAGATAACTCCTGACTCAGTTATCAAAGTTAAGACTACTCCACCACCCTTCCCTAGTAGATTGGAAAAGCCAAGGAAGCAAGAGAAGGAAAAGGAAATCCTAGAGGTGTTTCGTAAAGTACAAATAAACATCCCTCTACTGGATGCAATCAGCGGTGCCAATGCATGAAGTTCTTGAAGAACTTGTCGTCAATAAAAAAAGTTAAGGAGATGAAAGAGTTATGGTGGGAGAGAGCGTATGGCGGTGTTGCAAGAAAGCTCCCACCTAAATGTGGTGATCCAGGTATGTTCATCATCCCACAGTAAAATTGGAAATTCTAGAACTAGAGGTGCCATGCTAGATTTGGGGCTTACATTAATGTCATGCCTAAATCAATATTTGATTCATTAAACCTAGGCCCATTAAAGGAAGCGGGAGTGATAATTCAATTGGCTGGTACAAATGTTTATCACGAGGGTTTAGTGAGGATGTTTTGGTTCAAGTTGAAGGACTAGTTTTTCTGCTGATTTCTATGTGCTTGATATGGGTGGAGAATTCTCAAATCCATCACTGTTTTGCTAGGGGAGACCATTTATGAGTGCCCAAACTAAGATTGATGTTAGTAAGGGTACACTCACAATTGGAATTTGATGGAGAAATTATTTACTTCAATGTTTTTGATGTAAAGAAACATCCTCTTGAGTATCACTCCGTATTTGCTACCAATGTAACTAACCTTGTGCAAGAGGCATTTGAGTTGAATGACGGGGACAATCCAAAAGTTATGGTGGCCAAACATCGCGAGCAATTAAGTGAAGTATCCAAGCCATTGTTTGCCCACTTCAGATCACCTTCGAATAAGAAGAGTAGCACAGTTCATGAGTTCAAAGACTACTCTATCTATGAGGGCTATCAGGAACAAATGGAGCAAGCCGTGAAAAGAATTGAAAATTTTTACCCTCCTTGAGTAAAGATGGTTATGTCTAGCCAAAGACATTAAAGAAAGGCGCTACTTGGGAGGCAACCCAAGGTTTTTTTTTTTATGTTGTTAGTTATTTGAATTTTTAGTTTAAATTGTTAAGTAGCAATTAAATAAATTTCTTTTGGTAGGAGGCACTTGGTTGCAATTACAAAGTGGTGGTCATTCTTAGTTTTGACTTCGATACAATTTGGTGGGCAGAAGACTTTGCCTTGTCAGGACGTGCCCACGTCACGAGTCATATTGCCGTTCAGAATTTTTCAAGGTGGCCACCAGAAGACTCTTCAGTGTCAGGACGTGCCCACGTCGTGACACCTGATACGTTTTTTCAAGAAGAAAATTGGGTCGACCAGAAGACTTTCCTTGGTGGGGCGTGCCGATCGAGTCCATAGCCATCGCGGGTTACTCCATGCCAGGAAGACTCAACCACTTGATTGCCCATCCAGGAAGGTTATTCTTTAAAAAAAAAAAAACACTCTGATTTTTTTTTATTTATTACTTTTCTCTTTTATTTGTTTTATTTTCTTTGTATGCTTTCAGCGCTTTCTTTAAAAAAAAAATCAAAATTCCTTTTTTTTTCTTTTCTTTTCCTCTTTCTTTCCCTTCTTTCTTTTTCTTCTTTCTTTCTTCTCTTTCCTTTTTCTTCCCTCTTCCCGATCATCAACCACCTTAGCGTCTTTTCATACTTGAGCTTCATCCGATCAGCTTTGGAAATAAATCACTTGTTTGCTTGCTGACCCGAAACTCCGTCGCCGTGGCCTTAATCGAAGATCGCGTGCCTCAGGTTCTTCTTGAAGCTTCACAGTCACCGTTCTTTCAGCGGTTCGGTGTCCGATTCCCACGCCGTTCTTTGCCGCCACTTATGTTGCGAATGCTTTGCTTGTTGATCTCAGTTCTTCTTGCCGTCTCTTCTCTCACCTGCTGCCGAAGCTCATCCAAGTCGAGCCGCGTCGCACGTTTAACTCATCACTGCCACTGTTAATGTCGTTCCCTGCTCCATCATTACCACCGGTCACCGCAGCTGTTTCCCCACCGCTCGCGGCTGTTGCAGTTGCTGTTGCTGCCCTCCGGTTGCTGCTACTAGAAGCACCAATCTTCACCATTGCCGCTACCGCAAATCCATACCAACCGGAGCGTCATCCACAGTCACCATTTGGTGACTTTCAGGTTCTCAGTTTTCCTATCCCTGTAGCTGATGACAGACTTTTCCCATTCGTAGCTGAGGCCAGATGTTTTGTGATTATATTGGGTTGCTTTCAGTCTATATTTTGCAACTCTTGTGCTGTTGGTGCCGTTACAATTGGGGATTTAGTGGTGAATTTCATATTCTGATTTTGCTTTCACACTTTGGGGTTAGATTCCGTTTGAAGGTCATATTATTTGTTCATTGGCTAGCTAAATTGACTATTTGGCCTTGATGGAAGTTGCGTGGTCGAGCTTGAATTGTGAATTGGGCTTGTGACCTTGCTTTTGCTTGTTTTACTATCTTTGTCACCTAATGGCGTGAACGCAAGTCAACAAGACATCCAAAGCCATGTGGGCTTTCCTCCGCCTTCCCCCTTAGCCTGCCGTTTCCACCCTCCGTGATCAGGGGAGTATTCCTATCCTCCTTTTTCTCTTGTTCTTTGCTTGTTCCATTGAGGACAATGTACTGTTTAGGTGTGGGGGAGGGTTTTGAGTGGCTAGCATGTGTGCATATTGCTTATTTTTCGTTGTTAATTTCATTTACTATGATGAAATGTACAATCAAGATGCGAGTTTGAGTAGTAAATCCATGCTAGTTAAATTTCTTATTCTTCTTGATGACACATTTGGGTGATAAATGTGCTGAATTGGACAACTTTAAACCACCTTGTGAGCTTTTGAGCTTTGTGATGAGCATTTTAATAATATCTTTATTCATATTTCTACCTTACGTTTGTTGTGTGGTTAGCGCTCATGGTTTGTCATTCTAGAACTTGCTCTATTATCGTGTGAGGACCACATTTTGTTGAATTTGATGCATTGAAATGATAAGGGGCACCTAGGTTTAGCCATTTTCGACTCTCTTTGAAAACTTCGCCTTATTCAGGTTTACCCTAGAGACCCTTTTGAGCCTTAACCTTTTCTTCTTAAAAAAAAAAAGGAAAAAAAAACAACTGCATTTATTACCTCATTACCTCTTTTGACTTTCTTTGGAAGCCTTATGTCAAGGCAATGTCTTAGTTCACTATGTGAAATTTTAAGTTGAAGGAAAGAAATTACCATAGCAAGTAATGGAATGTGAGTTGTTTTACAATGTTTGTATATCTGAGAAAAGTGAAAAATGACATGAAGTGAAAAAAAAAAAGAAGAAGAGTGCAAGAAAAAAAAGAGGAAAAGAAAACCAAAAAAAAAAAAAAAAAAGAGGAAAGAAAGGAAAAAAAAAAAAAGAAAAAGGAACATGTCTTGCCATTGCTAAGTACTTGCTGAGTAAATGGAACGGAGTTGTGCCTTATTATTGTGAATTTGGAGTTTCTTTCACGTAGTGAATTTTGGCGTTTTCTTGACATATTTTCACCTTCTCACTTACTTTTGTCCTACCCTTACCCTAAGCCACATTACAACCCTTTTAAAAGTCCCTTTGATTTTTGTGTCACATTCACTCTTAGTGGTGGAGATATGATATAGGAGCAAGCATATGGTAATGTCGCTCCATGGTGTGGATTCGAGTTAAAATTCCCAGTTATACACTTGTGAGTGATGAGTGCCTATAACTTGTGAGGACTGTTGAATTTGGCATATTTTGACTCCACTTAAGTTGTTGGGAGTATAAGTCATTTATGCTAATTTGGGTTGCTGCGAAATACTTGAATTCTTGATTGTATTTCTGAGCTTGGCTATGCTTGAGGACAAGCATGAATTAGGTGTGGGTGAGTTGATAAGGTGTATTTTATCGGTATATTTGTTCCTATTTTCCTTTATATTTATACCGAATATTGTTTTAATTAATTGATTCTACTTATATTTGGTATTTTGTGTTAATTTCAGGAATTGGAGCAAAAGCAGACTTATTGGTGATTTTGAAGAAGATTCGTGGTGGATATAAGGAAGTTTCCTAATTCGAGTTGAAGTCCAAGAACTATTTAAATTAGGAAAATTTCACTTTGTAAAACTTTGGCCTTTATTTGAGAAGGCTAGTAGTAGTTGGATTAGGATTGTTATTTTTGGAAATTTGAGTTAGTAGTATAAAAGGAAAAAGAAGGGAGAAACGAAAAGGGGGGAAGTTGATTAGTACTTGAAGTTCTTCTTCCCTTTTGGAGCTAGCAGACGTCTTCTCCTTAGCTATTACTTTCACTTTTTTGCTGGTGCACCTCGGGAACAGAAGACACAAGAAGACGTTTTCTTTATTGGTGACTATTAGTTTTTTTCCTTCTCCTTTGATGCGCGAGGAACGGGAGACACGAAAACAAGCAATTGTCTTTTTCTTCTTTGTCTTGTCATCAATTGGAAAAGGGTGCTTGGGCTTCAGCAGTTTTCTTCATGATTTGTTCTCCATTAATGGAGGGCTAATTTCTTATTTCTAGTCAAGGAAACAAGGGATTTGGTTCAACTTTACTTGTGAGATCTAATCGATTTTATTTATTTCTTCTATTCATTGGTATTTGTATGTTTTCTGCTCTTATTGATTATAGTGATCGTGTGTGATTAAATAGGTGTACAATATTTAATTATTCCGTGATCTATTACTAATTAGAGTAATTGAATAATTGTTTGATTACTTTAATCCGGTAGCAAGCGTATAATTGGGTTTGTGTGGAAATATACAATCTAATTTAAATAAAACCTGTAGCGTGTTTGTTAATTAGAGCAGGGTTTCTCTAATTTTTTAATGCAATTAGGAATTAAATCCTATATGGTACCTAGGGTTATTCTGGATTAGGGAAATAGTCAATGGTGGTACCTTGGCTATCGAAACAATAAGGAGAGGCTGCCGGGATCAGTCGGCGGTGAAAAACCTGTTTATCAATGAATGTTGGAATTATATTTGCATCAATGATGGAGTTATTTGAACCATTTTAGAAGTGTATCCTTGGCTAGAGTTTTCATTAATTCTCTCTCTTAATTCCTAGTTGGTTAATTAGTTAATATTTTGTTAGCATACAATTCTCAAAATTCCCCCCAATTCTTGTCGCTTGAAAAAGGAGTTAATTTTCCCCAGTCCACGTAGGCGACCCTATTTGCCACTTGTATACAAAATTAACTAATTACGGTATATGGGATCAAGTATACCAGCTGGAATCGGGGTGAGGTAACCCATTCACATCCAGGCTCCAGCACTGGATTAGCTTTTGGTTATTTTTATTGGCATTAGGTTTATTAATTATTATTGTACGGGCTCGACACCTGTCAGGCGGTTTGGGGGGAGGGAGTGTAAGTGAGATGTCTCGGGTTTGAGACCTCCCTCCCACACTAAAAAAAAAAAAAAAGGAAACATGCCCAGCTTGAACATCCTGCGGCTAGACCATCCAATGCTAGGAAGGAGCGTTTGTCTGATTGGAATAACAATTTGGAGATGAAGCTGTTGGAGAGTGATTCGAGTGATCAAGAAGATCTAGATGAAATCGAAGAAGGGCAATACGAAAGATTATATCCAGGTGATAATTTCTTCAATCATATTCGTTTTGGGGATGAGAACGACAGGATTCTAGAGGAACATTGCTGCACTGAGAATGGTGTTTTCAAGTACTTCAGAACCACAACTACTAGGAAATCCTATGAGTTTGCAATGGTACTGGATGAATAGATTGAAGATTGTAATTTCAGAGTTAGTTATTTGAATATTGTAAATCCAGAATTAGTTATTTTTTAATTGGAACAAAAATTTGGACCAAGAAGGGGTTGTTTAGATTAAGGATTAGGAAAATCCTACTGTGCCTTTAGGTACCATATTCATTCTAATCCAATAAACCATTGCCACATCATTTAATAATTTAAAATTTTAAAATCAATTAAGGGTTGAAATATCTTTTTACATATCCAACGGTGAATTGATACTCATGATTATGGTATCCAAAAGGTACGGTAGAACTCTCCGAAGGATTAATGCCCAGAATTATTTGAACAAGTAAAAGCCTGCTTTTTAATTTCTATTGTTACTCTTTTGTTGCATTCTTTTCTTTAGTGATTAAAGTTGATGAAATTATCAAGATTGTTGTCTCTCTCCCTCTCTCTCTCTCGGGCTGGGGGGTGGGTAACATGTATCAATTTAATAAACAGGCCGCAGATGGACCATGTCTAGGTTACTCTGATCACACAGCCCGGCGACGCCATCATGATGGATACATCATACATGTTGATAATTTACCTCGGAGATGCTGGATCAAGCCCAGTCAGTCCTTGGCTGTAACAAAACAACAAATCAATACAAGTTGGACCAATCCACAGATGTCCTAGGCAGTCCGTCTGACGACTACACTCCTTCCCAACCCAAAAACAAAAAAACCTTCATACTTTAAGAAAGGAGAATCTCAAGTATTTCCTTTACAAATTTAATAATAGTAAGAGAACCTTTTTTTTTTTTTTTTTTTGGGTCATTGACTCCACGGTTTTAATTTTTGAGAAAATTTATTTAAATTTTAACTGTAATTTCCATGGAAATGAAGACAGAGAAAGAATCTTTTTTTTTTTTTTGTTTGAGACTAGACTAGAAAAGAATTTAAAGAATTATTTTTACAGCATCCAACCGTATGAATCCACTCTCAATTAGAGCTAGAAAATGGACCACATTACTCAAAACTTGTACCAAACATAAAAAAAGCTAAGCTTTTTTAGCTAATTAATTGTGTATGGTACTCGCATCTCTGTAAAATTGCTCTTTGGTGTTCTTACAGTAATATGGCATCAAAATTAATTATTATACCTATTACTGATCAATCGATACAATATGTTTGCATATTTGTTTAATTTTGTTGTGTTCTAAATTACCATTCTCTGTCAAAAAAGAATACTACCACAATAATAGTATAGCTATCAATGCAATTCAGAATGAAATTGTGAAAAGTGCATTTGGTAACTAGAGAGATGCCTTGATTCTGTTTTATGCTCTATCCAACCATCCACGACCACAACAGTTGATTCAAATTGTGCAGTCCATGAAACAGAATAGGACAACACATTTGTAGAGTTGCAATTTTCCTTGGCGGAAAGAAAGTGGCGGGAATTAAATTCTGAATCAGCCTAAACAGAAATGATTATACTGTCATGGGAGATTTTAAATAATTGTTTTCCTGATTCATTGGCTATCCATCATTCCATCCATCATTTATGACCACTCCATTCATGTGCAGTATATTCTGGCCCACTTCTGGACAATGCTTAAATTCCTAGACCTTATTTGCTAACTCAATTTAATGCCTAAATTTAATGGGTCCAAATTTTAATGTATTTAAACGCATTTTGAAAATTAAAAATAGAACATCTCAATTAATTAAATGGTATTAAATTTTTTAAACAAAATTTGCTCGCAAAATAAGTGGTAAATTATTTACGTATTATTTAATGTGATATACACTCAAATACATCAAATTTAGTATTTAATAATTCAGTAACTTAACGGTTTTAGAGTTCAGATTTCAAATTTTAGTTTTATCAAATGCACCCTAGTCTTTTGTAGCGTACCTTTTTTGTTTTTTGTTTTTGTTTTTGTTTTTTTACATTTAAATTACAACAAAACCACACAAGATGAGATAAGAGAAAACTTGCCAGACAGAGTATTGTCTGGCTAGCCTTAAGAAACCGTCCCTTATGTATTTATTCCAATGTCTTCTGTGGTGTTGAAACTTTCAAGTGCAAAAGGATAAGAAATTAACTAGACAGTTGAATGTACTACTGCAAAAGTGATAGTTGTGGGCTTGAAATATGGACGGATGGTTGCTTTTCTTTGTTTTACCTTATGGAGGTCCAACTCAGCAGCATTTTGCCAAAACGGTAAATTTCCTCAGACAATTATTTATAATTGTGCTAGCTATCTGAAATCTGTATATGTATAGTAATAGAAACTTAAAAAATCTTCTCTCTCTCTCTCTCTCTCTCTCTTTAATTTTAAGTACTTACATTTCTGGTGGACTGACCCACCAAATTATCTTTTGGCTAAATTATTTTGCTCAATTCACATATTTTCTAGGCAATTAATGTAACAGCCTCACCTCCCCCTAAGGCTAACCAGAGGGGTTAGCGGGCTGTCTGCCCAACTCTCGCCAGGACTCAAGCATTCAAATCAATACTAACTTAAACGTGCAATTTCACCAACCACCACAACATTAATATTAAAACTGAAAAGGGCATTGAAACTTAAAATTACAATCATCCATCTACAATATTCACAACCCTCGAGCCAAAGCTAATACACTTCCATAAGCTTAAAGTACTCGACACCAAACAAATATACAAAATATTACTTCATACTCGAGACAAAAGTCAAAAGATCAAGACACTAGCCCTAGTTAACGTCTGGGATTCTCGTCACCGTATAGAAGGAAAACAAACGGAAGGGGTGAGTTAAAAAACTCGTGAGTTTCCAAAATTCATGCACATGCACCTTAAAGCGATAAAGTAAAGTAAATAAATAAAACATGTAGACAAATCAAGTTCACACACATTGAGGGATACTGGCTCTGAGCCAAATTCCACATTCTCGAGCATTTATAGTAGTTGACACTCAACTTTCAATCCAAGTAGAGCGACTCTTCACTAACTCCATCCACCTAACTCCCCCCTAGCATGCCACATAATTCAAGCAGTAGGATTAAATGTAATTTACTCGAGGCATGGCCAAGAGTAATTATATATCACGTTTCCATCTCCCAAGTTCAATACATGCAACAAATAAATTTCCGACTCTACAAAAAGGGAGCAATAAAGTATACTCTCCTTTAAGTGAGTGGTTTAACAGTTTCAAGTTTCAACAAAAGCACATGACAAGTCACATGGCACATTCAAGCACTAAGTTCGTAAATTAAAGCAGTAAACATGCATTGGAAAACTCACCGACAAAGTAGGGGTCGGAGTCCAAGTTTTGATCAGTTGCAAAATCAGCACTTTGCCCTAAAATAGTTAAAAGAGAACAAAAATGAGTTCTCCTAATTCACCGACCAAGTTTACTTCAAAAAGTCGAAAGTTCGACAATTTCCTAATTCGAGCTGAAAACTTTGAAAAATCATAACTCAAGTTATACAAGTCAGAATTTTGCATATTTGGTACCGTTGGAAACCTCTTTGAAAGCTCTAAAACTTTGTAGAAGACATCCAATTAAAATTCTGGACGGAATTAGCCCAGATTTTCGTTCAACAGACAGCTACAGTACAAAGACAGGGCATATCAGGCTGGCCATCCAGGCTACTTTGAAAATTCTCCATAAATTACAGAAAATTATTTAGCCTCTAAAATTCATACACAATATAGTACTACATAAGGAGTTTCAACAGCCACTGACAGAACTCAATTCCGACACCCGAGCATGAAATTATAACAGTTCAAACAAGGGCAGTTCGAAAATCTGAAATTTCTGGGATGCGAAGTTACAGGGCAGTTTTCAAAACATTGTTTGAGTGACGAATTCAAGTCCAAAAATTGTCAAATTTTGAACACTAATACTTCCATATATCAACTAGATTCATACCAAATTTCAACTTAAAATTCAAATGGGAAGGCAGTTTCCTACGTGACTCAAGTTCATTCATCGAAACTGTCCAAACCGATGAAGTTCAATTCCTTCATTTCTTGTCTCTTTTATCAAACATATACTACTGCCGTTTCACCTCAAATTCGACCCCAAGCTGGTATTAGACTTCCTTAACCTAATGGTAATAAAAAATGATCACATCTTTTGGCAAGAATATCACGAAATAATCCTCAAAAATTCGGGCAGCATAAACTTCATTTTTTTCCAGCTTTCACTTCCGAATGAGTAACCCTAATTACATCAACTCTTGAAGGGCTTTTTGTGGGGAAAAAAATAACAGCTTAACATTCAACATTTAAACATCAAATTCAGCCCTTAAACTAGCCAAAAATACAGCCACGAAATTCAAGAAAAAATCAGAAAATTCATTCCCCAATTTTTTTTCTTCCTCTAGCCGGTTTTCTCCTTAAGGTTTCCTCCAACTTTTAACAACCATCATTATACATAATGCACTTAGATAGCATCATCTAACCATCTAGCAATCAATTACACACATTTAGTGGGAATTCAAGAGCCCACCAATTTTTCCATAATCATCAAATTACTCAATAATGAAGCTCAACACTTCACACAACACAATCATCACCAATTTAAGGTTCTATGAACCCATTAACCACCCAATTTCTAGTTATCATGCTTGGAATTTAAAGAAATTGGACAAGAAAGAAGTTGGTAGAATTATACCTATCTTAGGTTTGCAAGACTTCAAGAAACGAAATGCAAGATTGAGCCCACAATATCCTCTTCCTTAAGCTCTTTGTCCAAGCCTCAAGCTAAGCTCTACTTAGTGCAAATTTAGTTGAGTTTTAAGGAAGAAAATGGAAGGAATTTTTGATGAAGAACAAGGGGAAGAAGAGAGGGAGGAAGTGGGGTGAGAGGAGAGGAAAAATGAAGCAATTTTGTACAATTTTCTTGAGGAATTAATGAGAAAAAGGAAGACAAGACATGGGTCTTGTCTTGCCCCAAAGTCAAAGTTTGCATAGTGACTTTAATTAGCCATTTGGAGGGAAAATTAATCACTTCATTTGGCTTGAGATTAAGGGACAAATCTCGATTAGGAGAGGGGATGGAGAAGTGATTTTTAAGTGATTGGTAGGAATTTAGTTGAAAGAATTAACGGTTAGATAAAATTCTAAACTTAAAGAGGTTAATCCAAATCTTAACTAAAATTTCAAAACCCTAATTAAACACCTTCAAAGACCCAAATCCAGTCATTTAATTACACTTCCAACTTATCAGTGATCATCCATACTTATCTTCACTAGTTTACTCACAGTCCGAATTTACCTCGAAAAACGTGCCTTTAACATTTTACCGCTAATAAATGCTACGAGACGATATTAACAGGGGAATAGGGTTAAAATTAAATGGGACATTGTAAATGAGGAAAAAAAATTGGATTTCACAAGATAATTAAAGAAATAATTATATAAATAAATAAATGAAACTTCGAATTTTTGAAATTTAAAAAAAATTAAAATATATTTTTTTTCGAGGCCGTTACAATTAAGGGGTACTATCAATTAGGCATTTAATACAATGTGGCAAAACATTTCAAATACGAGAACCTTTTTTTTTTTTTTTTGTGTTGGAGCGTAAAATAGATCCATTGATTGGGACATACTTTCTTGGACAAAAATGTTTTTATATTCATATAATAGGATGAAAATGGCATTTAGATCTTCTTGTCCTTAAGGGGCTCTTTAAGTTTCCACTGTTTAACTGCTAGAATGATGGAATCATTTATATTTATGGTTAAGGACTATATGTTTTGAGAATGAAGGATTAAAAAGGGATAATAAGAGAAATCTCCCTTGACGTTTCTTCTAATATCACCTGGCACCTCTAAAATTTTAGAAATATCACTTACTTCCTCTAATAATTATAAAAAGACTATAATAACCCACAATTTGATACATAATTTACATATCAAATAAATGGAGTTTAAACATAAAAAAAGAAATAAAAGTCACTTTCTTCACTTTCTTTTTTCTCCAACATTTTCTCTTACTCATTTTTTTTGGATAACTGTGTGATTTTTTATTTGTAAGTTATAATAAATTTAATTTTATTCGTCTTTTATTTTTTATGATTATGATCGAGTCTGGTATGATCTTTTTATTTATTTTGAATTGATTTTTATAATAATTAGTACAATTTAAATGCTTGGGCACGAGTTGAGAAAAAGGTGAATAAAATATAAAGTTCATAAGAAATCGATTTTGAGCATATAGAGTTAAATTGGTACAAGTGTAATTCTTTATAAAAATATTTTTTATTTTTGAAATTTATATTTTTATGGACTATAGCATTATGATGTGGTAGTACTTCTAGAGATTGTTTTTGGGTGATAGTTTTCTTGAAGTGAACAAAGTGGTTTAGGAGTATTTTTCTTCAGCAAGTAAAATGGTAGTTTAGAGTTTTTTAAAACTTTTTTTATGCAAATAACAAAAAGGGATACGTGATATTTTAAAAACTTTAGAGGTGGTAGGTGATATTAAGAGAAAACTCAAGAGAGGCTTCTGATATTAGGACTTTGTTATGGTAACGCGAGTTATGATAACGTTAAGGAGGTAACCAGCAGTAGCAGATTTTTACCGTCTTTAGCGACAAATTAGATCTTTTAACGACTTTTCTAATATTGTAATGGTAAGTTTACTAAGAAATTTAGTAAATATATCTTTTAAAGTAGTAAATTATAGTCATCAATGAAAATTTACGTTTTCAGTAAACAAACCTACTTACTTTTTAATAAAATTTACCTTTTTTTGAATTTAATTTACTAGTAAGTTTACTAAGAAATTTACTAAGTATATCTCCTAAAACAGTAAGTTATAGTCATTAATGAAAATTTACGTTTTCAATAAACAAACTTACTTAAAATTTACCTTTTTTTGAATTCAATTTACTAGTAAGTTTACTAAGAAATTTAGTAAGTATATCTCCTAAAATAGTAAGTTTTAGTCATTAATGAGAACTTACGTTTTCAATAAACAAACTTACTTACTTTTTAATAAAATTTATTTTTTTTTTGAGTTCAACTTACTAGTAAATTTACTAAGAAATTTAGTAAGTATATCTCCTAAAACATTAAGTTATTTAGACAGCTGGGTTCCTTATCTTTAGAATTCTAAACCATTTTAAATTTTAATAAAAAATTCTGTCACAACAAAAACACTTAATAATTCAAAAAAAAAGTTTATCTAATCTGTAGCGGCCCCACGACTCCCAAGCCGAACCCTGAGAACCGCGGCCACTGGCCTTGCTCACGCCAGGACTCAATCGATCAGTTTAGTCAACTCAAATATTTCTCAGTGCAGCTATATAGTTCAAACTAAAATTCAACATCAACCATCTAGGATACACAATTCCTAGGCAATGTTAACCAAAAGGATTTCAACATCATTAGTCTTAACAAGGGTAAAGGTTACAACCAACAAAATCCAACAGCTCTCAAATCCTCTGCTCGAGTCAAACCCGGAATCCTGGGAGGGAAAAATATATGGGGTGAGCTTCACAAGCCCAATGAGAATCCCAACACATAACAATTATCACATTCGCAGAGCATGCTTTCACTTAATCAATCATATAAGGAAAAATTTTCACAACAGCATTTTCCTTCAAGAATTTCATGAAACATTGAATTTCAATATCACATTGGAAAGCATCAATAACATTCATTGTGGAAGGATACATTGCTTCCATGTTGTTCAATAGCACGTCTTTGACTGCTCCCCACTCTCCAACCCCTTACCCGACTCGCCCGACAACCAACATTCATTGGGTAGTGTACACTCGAGGTAACCTTTCATTTCATTCCCTGTGGTCCGTCGACGTACCCGACCAAGCCCTAATTGCCGGCTCGGAATAGGCCGACTCGCCTCTGGAGTTTGGGATCCCGGCCGAGCCAATTGCGGCACATTCGCAAGGCTTATCACTCATGCACATTTGACAGGCACATACACAATTATGGCACTTCGAAATCATTTGTAAAGTGAGAGGGTCAGTGCGATAAAGTACACACACGATCTCCTCCTTTTGATCAATGGTTTTGAATAATTCAACCATGGCATTATATACTATTCAACATTAAACACGTTAATTGGCAAATAACACTTAGTAATTACGTGCTTCAATCAACAAGTAACATTTAACAACAAATACAATTCCAACATATGGCACATTTCAAACAAGCATGTTCTCATTACTTTAATAAAACATTTAACAACAATTTGGAACCCTCACCTTAACTAGGGCAAAGTTGTGTCGAAGGTTTCGATGTCAACGTCCTCGACTTGGTCACCGGCCGATCCTGAGGTAAATATAATTTAACTTTTAATTATTAAAATCAATTTTGACCAATTCACTTCTGTTATAAATAAGAAAGTAGTCTTTATATAACTAACGAGTAATTATTATATCACTACGGCGATATGAACCTTGGTAATTGAAGTTCTGAAAAAGATATATATTTTAGGTCAAAACACGTAAGTGTGAAAACTTGGAAATTCCGAGGATTTGAAATAGGTTTGAAGAAATAAACTATCTTTTAAAGATTTCAATAATGGGGGGTATTAAGATGGAAAAATTGCGGTAGGGTTTTGAGGTCATTTGTTGTCGAAAAGATAATTTTCGTGAGGTTCGTTTTAGAAGAACATGACTTTGAAATTTGCTCGTTTGGGTCTTGTGTGGGTACAATTCCCTTACGGAATTTTAAAACGAGTCAAGTTTTAGAAAAAAAATCAAGTTTGTTTGAATAGTAAATTTCCTGATCGAGGGGTTTCAAAAGGTTTGCATGAGAAACCCTAATGTTCTCGGTTTTTGCACCAGTTAAGTTGGAAATCTTGTTTGTGAATTTGCACGGTTTCATAACAATAGGAAAACGAAATTTTCTTTCAGAAAACATTAAAACTCGTTTTGGTTCAAAATCCATCAAACTTGTCCTTTAAAAGTTTGAACTCAATTCCAGAATTTTCAGGTTGGGTTTTCAGCGATATTCATTTGCTTGCTATGATGTCTAGAAAACGAACTACGGCGCGTGCGATATACCAAATCGAAGCCCTATGAGTCTAGTTTTGAATGCCACAAGTGGCTCGTGATTTGAGGTTATAAATCGAGAGATATGAACATTCTGTTTTGGTTGGTTTAAGTTTCTGGTTTCTTGTTAAAATTTCTGGTTTTGGGTATTTTGAAAACAGCTTTATTTGCACATGGTTAGGTGTTTGAATTCAGTTCCAGCAAGCTAATCAAGCTCATAAGCAGCTAATACATCCATTGAAAGCTCACGGTTACATGCACATGATAAAAGCTGATCAAAAGTTTAAATCAAGCAATGCTCAAGTTAAGAAGTCACCAAGAACCGGTTCTGTTCTCCTCATTTTTCTTTCTTGTGGCAATATTATTTTTCCATCCAAAATCTGAGTTTTAAGTCATTATAAATTCTTAATCACACACCATGACATGCACGCAACATTAAGTATTCAACCATTACTCAAAACAGTGATATATCAAGCTTTAAGTTCATCAACTTAAAATTCCAGCTTATGGTCAGCGATTCAAGTTCATCAATCATTCATGAAAAGTTGAAAACATGCAAGGCAGTTTTAAATAGACTATCAAGCAGCATTTTTAACACAATTCTTGAATAAAATAAAGTTCAAGATTTTCGATCATGATGACCATTTCCAGCATAGGTGCTCAAGAGCTTCAACAGCAGTTTCAAGGCCCTTAGTCACGCACAACATCAACTATTAACATACAAAGTTCATTGAGCAGCACAAGTGAATGTTTAACCAATCTCAAGGATCATGCATGCAATAAATAAAATGAAACTATCAATTGGAGGTTGCGGGAAGCTTAGAAAGATCAAGAATGAGGCTTCTTATTGGCCAATCAAATTTCCAGCAAGGTTTAAGAGGATGCATGCATAACATGACAAGATTTAAAGTTATTCATCGAATGTATGAGCATTTCATCCTTCAAGTTGATATGTTTTGGAAAGAAAAACTATTTCTTTGAGCTAAGGGAATATGGAATAAATCATACCCTTCTAGCTTTAGGGGACGAAATCAAGTGGCTATGTTGAGTTGAGCAGCTTCGGTTTTCAGCTGTAAGAAGAAAACAAGTTTAAGAATAGCAACGATTTTCTTAGGCTGCCAATGGAGCTTATGTGAAGCTAACTTTACCTCAAACTTGGGACAAGAATGGAAGTAGAACAAGGCAGCCTCTTTTCCTTCCAAGTTTCCAGCTTGGATTCGGCAGCTTGCTTCCAAGAAATAAGCTTCGAACAAGGCTTAGGAATGGAAGATGTGAGCTGTGGTTGAAACTTGAGGATAGAAGAAGAAGGGCTTCGGTTGGGAGCTTGAGAGAATGAGAAAAATTTTTACTAGTGATAACTAGTGTGAGAGTGTGAGAATGAGAAAGAATTGGGTGAGTTTTCTGATGAGGTTTCGGACAGCAAAGGAAAGAAGGAAACCTGAAGTTTGCTTGTTCAAATGGACATAGTTTGGCCGAAATAATTGCCAAGTGTTCTAACCCCTTTCATGCATTGGGCATGGTTGAAGGTGGACCATCATTTGCTGCCTAACAAAGCTGAGAATCCCTTGCTTGAACCAAGCATGCTGCCGGTTATGGGGAGGGAGAAGAGAGCATGCTTGCTGCCAGAAATTTCAGCTTCATCTTGACAAATGGCAGCCAAGGATTAGAAGAGAGAGACGGCTGAATTCTTGCTGGAGTTTTTGGAAGATTTTGCAGGTGATTTTGGAGGGAATCCCTGGTGGTTTGAAGCTGTGAATTTCGATCCAATTGGGCTGGAGTGAAACGGCTCAATGATGATTCAATTTGGTGGTTCATGAAATGGTTCAAGAGTGACAAAACTTCTAAGCTGGAAAATTTGTTAAAGTCCGAAATCTGGCTTGGATTTTAACATAATCAAATTCCTTTTTTTTTTTCTCTAAGAAACATCAATCGAATTTAATTGAAGAAGGATGTAGTTAAGTCTAGTATAACTAATGATAGTGAGTCTTATTGCAATTAGTCTAGGGTTTTCATGATGGAATCCTACAAGGGTTAAATTCCAAGAAATTTCGAATCGTTCACCTTCATAATTCGATTATATGATTAGGGTTTTCCAAATTAGGTATTTTGTAAAATTTTTAAAAGTCAACTAGGGTTTCAAAATTCTAAGTACATTCTCAAGCAATAAAATTAATCACACAAAAATCATTCAACCCATTGTTAAGATAAAATTCTACGGCCCTTACATAATCATTATTATCATAATTATTTTATTATTATTTATAATTTTTGTTAAAGGGACCAAACATCCTACTATTGGGTGTCATTTGCACTTTTCCTACACCTTTTTTTTTTATAATTTCCTCTTTAATTAATAATGAACACTAGTGTTTTAATACAATTACATTAATGACCTCATAAGCACAAAATAGGGTTAAAGTACTTGAAAAGAAAATCTATATTTTTTTTCTTAGGAGAATGGTCAAAAATGAAACAAATCACATGAGCACATATAATCTATTGTATAATTTTAATTAAATTAATTTCATGTACAATTCTAAAATAATTAGCATGCTATAACAACATGTTATTTTAACAATAGAAAAAAATTCCTATCAGAAATTTCAAATATCTATGATATATGTATGAAAGATATTTTACCATATTATATCCCACATCTACTCATTGATGTTAATTTGAGGAGTAATAGTTTTGGTAATAAAATTATTTTATAGTTAATTAACAAGTTGATTTTTTTACGAAATAAAAGTGAACTTTTTTGGTAATTTATATTGTGATTTTTCCAAAAAAAAAGTTGTATTTTAGCAATTGTTGTCATTGACACTTCATTGTATTCACCAAGTTTTACCAACATAATATTAATGTCATTACTAATAATCAAAATTCAATTAGCATTACTCTATCCAAATTAAAATAATTAACCAAAGTAACAAGATAAATTATAGCTAAAAAAGAAGGAAAAAATATGCTCAATTGGATGCGTTCATACTACAAATTCTGTTAATGGATAACTAGTATATGTTAAATTATATTTCCATTTGTCCAAAATTTATATACATTGTATATCGATGAATGATTAAATTACTGATTACTTAAACAAATCATACCGAAACGCATTATATAATAGGTACTGTATTTGTGTACCTTTCTACTCATGTCATTATCACGTATTCCTATTTTTTTAATAGTGCAAAATTCTTTGGATTATATTGCTGAAAAAAGCATAAAATCTTTTACAAATTATTGAAATTGAATTACAAAATGCTACTGCTTTTAGGAGAAACTATGTATTGTAAAAATAGTTTAACAATTTTCTAGTAAACATAGCTATTGCATCAAAATGGAAAAAAAATTGATTATATATGAGTAAATTTACTATAATTTTCAAAGATTATGCTACATTAATATAACTTTAACTTTTATATTTATGACCTTGACAATAAAGTTATTAAAATTTTATCATTTATTGTATTCATATGGATTAATTTATAGAAATTCTGATGAATAGACAACTACAGTTATACATATAACTCGACTTGGATGATTTGTTATGTGACGACCCCATCTTCCCCTAAGACGAACCAGAGGATTCGACGGGCCGCCTGTCCAACTCTCGCCGGGACTCACTCGCTCAATTAACTTCAATAATAATTCCAACCCAAAAGAAAATCATTTCCAGCAAAACTAACTTCATATTCAAACCAACTAAATTCCATCTCACAAAACAACTACTACTCACAATTTACACAAAGTTTCAAATCCTACTTCTATTACAATCCAAATGTCACAAATACATCCCAAGTACGATTTGCATCTACTAAATACTTGTCAAAATATACAAAAGATATCATAAGCTTAACAAAAGATTAATCACAATTAGTACTGCCACTAACCCTTCACTTCACTGTCCTGTTAAGGAAAACAAATTTAAAGGGGTGAGCGAACGCTCAATGAGGCAAAGAAGAACATGCAGGCATACAAGATCAAATAACCAGAACTTTCAAGTAAGAACGCAAATAAGGAATTTAATTTCACAATCAAGAAAGGATACGGGAGCTCTCAGGAGCTAATCCACGGCTTGATCAAGATTTCCAGTTGAGTTGACACTCCGTCAACATAACAAGAACAAGTCCGTAGAACCACACTTGTCAACCATCTCCTTCCACCGTTTCAACCCCCAACCGGGCCAGCTCGTCATAACATGTTAAGTTGGTAATACTCGAGTATACCTAGTCGGCGAACGCATTCCAACCGACGAAAATATGTAAAGACCCATGGCTTACCAATCCCTCGGTCGAGCCCATGCCGGCTCGAAGTGAAAGATTTATCGATGAGTTTTGAGCGTCTGCAACATGTTCATGTATTAAGTGGGATGATGAGACAATGCTCAATCATCAGTCAAGTACAAGTACAAGTCATTTTCCAAGTAAGCTGGTAAGATCAAGACAAGTACAAGAACATGTCATACCGATTCATAGCACAAGTATCAAACAATCAAGTAAGAGAAAGAGAGAGAACGAGGGCGATAAAGTACACCCTCGCCTCGGTAAGTTTACAAATCAAGAAACCACATAACATTTATTCAAGTATCACTTCATTCATTTAACATGAAACATGCACTTGACACTTAACAATAGTCGAGAGCAAGCGAGAGAAATTTAGGAAATCAAACAAGCTCCTCGGTGTCCACGTGATCACCTGAGACATGCATAATCGTAGTTATCTAGGTATTCAATCAAGGCTAACTTTCAAGCAATCAAGGTTTCCCCGTTCCAATTCAAAAGAAATCTCATGTGGTTGGAAAATCCATTTTCCAAATATGGAATGGTGTACAAATATTCAAAAGGTTAGGTCTAAGAACCAGGAAATGTTTCCTAGGCATTTCTAAGCTTTCGTCGCTTCCTTAGGAGAATTTTCAGTTTTGTGCAGTATTCTTTGAAAAATCATAACTTGAGTTCTATGAGTCCAAAAATTACGAATCTTATACCGTTGGAAAATAGACTCAGTGAACTAAAACTTTTCTGAAAACATCTTTACAAGATTCACATCAAAAACCAGTCAAATTTTGGTTTAAAGTCGCAGCTATAGTGAAAGCAGGGCATAACAGTCTTGATTTTTAGGTAATTTTGAAAATTCACCAAAATTCACAGAAATCGAACTAGCCCTTGAAATTTATACCACTGAAACAAATTTGAGTCTAGTTTCAAATTCCATAAACGTCACTCAATTTCAACTCCCGAGTAAGAAAATATAGTCATTTGAACATGAGGCATAAAGCTGTCCTGACACTGAAATTTTCCAGGTTTGAAGAGCAATTTTGAGACATCGTTTGAGCAATGAAATGGTACTAGAAAAACACCAAATTCTGCACACATAACCCTCAGTATGTGAGCTACATTTTTACCAAATTTTAGCTAAAAACTCGTACAGGAAGGCAATGATCAAAACGTCTAAAGTTGACTGAAATTTCAAACTCAATTCTGCCTAACAGCAATCCCTTTTCTTTTGCAATATTTAGCTCATCCAAAATAGCCCCATTCCATTCCATTTTCAAAACCAAGACTCTAGCAACATTTCTTGGGCAAATGGTTGTAAGACTCGAACCAAACAAACCCCAAAAACAGGGCAGATATTAGCAAAAAAAAACCGGCAGCATTTCCCCTCTTCTTTCGATTTTGCTTCTTCCTTTTTTTTTCTAACTTTCTAACTTCCAAGAACTCAACACAACTCACTCCATCACATATATACTCATCACAACAACCCAACAATTAATAATTGTGGGAGTTCATAGAGCCCACAAAACCATCCAATTCAACAAGAATAGCAACATTGAACTACATAAATGAAATCAAAAGCGCAAGGTTGAGATGGAGAAAACTACCTCTTTCTTTTCAATTAGAAACCCTAGGTTGGATGTGATCTAGAGTATCACCAAAACCCCTCTTTTCCTCCTCCAAAGCTCGGCTCTCTCTCTCTCTCCTTGTTGATCCTCAAGCTCCAAGTTAAGTTAGTAAGATTTGTTCAAGTTTCTTGGTGGATTTAATGGAGGATGAAATGGTTTTTTTGGAAGAAAAGATGAAGGGGAAGGGAAGGGGGAGAGTTTGGCCAAAGCAATGGAGGAGAGAGAGAACTTTGAGTGTTTTTGATGAAGTGAATGGGTGAAAGGAAGAAATGACATAAAGCCTTGCTTTATGGTGCCAAAAGTCAACTTTGAATTTGTGGCCAATAATGCTCCATTTGGAGTTTAATTCCAAATACTCACTTCTAATCCCTCAATTAGCTTTTCTTAGTCTACTAATGATCATTCTTATTCTCCAAGATTACGTCATTCTCAGTCCAAATGTTTACCTCGAAAAACGTGTTTTCTCATTTTTTCACAATTGAGCGATAGAAAAATTAAATTGAAGGTCAAACAAGGTTTTTTAAAATAAAATGAAGTAATGTATGGTGCATTTGCAATTAAAATGATTTAAATCAATTTTCAGAGAAAATAGATAAATAATTAAATAAATAGGTCAGATAAAAATAAATTTTTGAGTCCTCACATGTTATTATTGTAAACCAAACTTTCAATCTTTTCAAAAATTGAAAAATAATTCAAATTTTATAATATGACAAATTTTTCTTACATATTTTATAAAGTTATGTGAATAGTAAAAAAAATTTTTATACTATTTTTAAAATGCATGAAATGCACAAGATTTATAAATGATATGTACATTCGTGTATCATACATGTATATTATGCGTACTTTTTAATGAATGCAATGTTAAATTTTAATCATTAATAAAAAATTTTAGCATGATTTCAACTAAACTTCTTAATACTAGTTTCATATAAGCATTTTAAGTAAAGTAGTAAGTTTTGATCATTAATCAAATTTACTATATTATCAGAAAATTTATTACTATTCTATAAAAATTTATTATTAGTTGGATTAAGGGTACATTTGATAAAACTGAAAACTGAAATCTAAAATCTAAAATCTAAAGTCTGAATCTATTAAATAATTGAATTGTTTAGTACTAAATCTAATATGTTTGAATATATATCATATTAATTGATAAATGAATAGCTTATCACTTAATTTTGAGAGCAAGTTTTGTCAAGAAAATTCAGTGCCACTTAATTAATTCAAATGTTCTACTTTTGGTCTAGTGTTAAGATTTGAATCCATTAAGTTTAAGTGCTGAATTGGATTATTAAACAGGGCCTAATCTACTCTCTAAAAAGTAACTTTGGGATATAAAGTAGCAATTCATTCATTCCAAAAAAAAGTAACTTTCATATTTATTCTGATTTAATATTCGAGACATAAAAGTTACTAATTTATTAAGTTAAATTTCAATCATTAATAAAAGCGTTATTTCAAGTAAAATTCCTAATAATATTTTTATACAATTTTTTAAAGTAAAATTGTAAATTTTTACCACAAACTAGTAAGTTTTGACCATTAATTAAATTTACTACACTATCATAAAATTTACTACTATTCAATAAAAATTTACTATTATTTGAACTAAACTTCTCTTATAAGTTTTTTAAAGTAAAATAGTAAATTTATACCACAAACTAGTAAATTTTGATCATTAATCAAATTTATTTATTATCATAAAATTTACTACTATTCTATAAAAATTTACTATTACTTGAACTAAACTTACTCTTCAAAAGTAAGTTTGAGATATAAAATAGTAATTTATTTTCAAAAAAAGATAAGTTTCATATTATTTTTGAATTACTTTTTGAGACATAAAAACTACTAATTTATTAAGTTAACTTACTATTTTAGATGCAAAATTTACTTCTATTTAAAAGTAAGTTTGAGATATAAAATAGTAATTTATTTTCAAAAAAAGGTAAGTTTCATATTAAATCTGATTTTCCTTTTGAGACATAAAAGTTACTAATTTATTAAGTTAACTTAGTGTTTTAGATGCAAAACTTACTTCTTGTTAAAAGTAAGTTTGAGATATAAAATAGTAATTAATTTTCGAAAAAGGTAAGTTTCATATTTCCGATTTACCTTTTGAGACATAAAAGTCACTATCTTATTAAGTCAACTTATTGTTTTAGATGCAAAACTTACTTTTCTTTAAAAGTAAGTTTAAGATATAAAATAATAATTTATTTTTAGAAAAAGGTAAGTTTTATATTATTTCTGATTTACTTTTTTAGACATAAAAGTTACTAATTTATTAAGTTTACTTATTGTTTTAGATGCAAAACTTATTTCCAAATTTTTAGGCATTATTTGATCTAGATGACTTGTCTAACAGGTAACCAAATGGTCACTAAAAGTGTTTTTATTTGTAATATCAGGTAAAAATTATTTCGTTATCATAACTATCATTACTGGAGTATTTTCCCTGATATTATGCCTAGAAAAAAAAAAGTGTCCAAACACTCACCAAGAAGTCTCTTTTAACCAACCGACCACCTCCAATCCATTAATCTATTAACAGATTTCAATTCCATTTCTTCATTACCATCGTCTTCTTGTACTAGTTTGTAGGAATGCGGCAATGAGTGCCAATATGGGAAAAGCAATTATATGAGAAAATCCATAATAAGGACAGTATCTCATGCTTTCCAATGATTAGAAACTTTGTTTTGCATGTGCATGATTAAATCGCAATTAAGCATTCAAAATATTAGTCTACCCAATTCTCTCAAAACAATTACCTGAAATCCCTTACGCTTAACCATCACTTAGACGCATAACTGTACGTGCAGAAAATATTTGATTCGTAGTATATTGGAAAAGATTTTAGAGTAAAGATCTACACGTTGTTAATTATGATAAACTTCATTTTGTCATGGAAGCCATGATAATATGTAGAGGTGAAGGACATGGCAAAATCTCTACTTCATTCTTACAGAATGCTTATGAATCATACGAAAAACTAAGGATCCGTTTGGTAAACATTCCTCAATCAGAATCACTATGAGTATCATTAACCCTACTATAAGTATGGGTTTTGGTGATTTCCCCTGAGATGTTTGGTTTGATAGTGGAATAGATTTTATTATAAAACTGGTTGTTTGGTTGGCTTGTTTCATGAATGGGTTTGAAGAAATTCTTTTTTTTAAGCATGTTATTAAATACCATAATACTTTCATACTTTTTTTCTAGAATTTCTTTGCTTTAAAAAGAAACAAGCCAAATTTATTTTCACAGCATTACCAAAAATTCCTACTCTAAAAATGGATAAGTTAAAATTAGCTTATCGAGATATAACAACAAATAAGTCAAAACTAGTTTATCCTAGATATAACAAGAATAAGATAAATGATTGCATTTTTTTAAAAAATTCATTTCCTGATATAATCTTTTAATCTATAAATGAATTGCATCTTTTATCACACATATATTGGTTGGTTGAAAGTTTGAGAATGTACAAATAACCAATTTACAAAGTCACAGATTCTTGTGAAGAGCTTGAATTTATTCCAACAAGTACATTTAGAAGTGATTAATTGGTTAGGCAAACAGTAAAATAATTTCTTGTAATTTTTGAGAAGAATATGAAAGTAATCTAGATTTGGGATGGTAGAGATGTGGAAATCCCCTGATCATGTAAATCAGTATTTGATAATGTTACAAGCACAAAAATGCATAGTATAGGAGAGAATCAGAGAACACGGTTCAATTGAAGTACACCAAAATCCACTTTACATTCTCCATTAACACAAATGTTGCAGATTTCACAATCAGGATGGCCCTAGTAAGAAATCCATTTTCCAGGAACAAAATTAGTAGCAACGTGTCCAAGTATTATTGTTAACAGGGTATGCAAAGTGGTCAGCAAGATTTTCCAAAGGACTCTTGCAAATGACAATAGCCTGAACCAAGAATGCGAACATGGAGAAAATGGCTAATCTACCAATCCACTAACCACTCAATTTACAGAAGCATTCAAACACTGTCAATGTCAAAAGCAACAAAAGCAACAACACTGGGATATTGGACTTATACTCTCAAGGATGAAGGAACTACTCTAGCCACCTTTTTCAGCCAGGCATTCTTCAATTCTTTTAGTCCATACTTTTCAGCAGCCAAGGAAAATTTGATCAAGTTACCTATAAAGGTCTCCGAAGAGAAACCTACAATCAAATGAAAGGCTGACTTGGTTTCCATGGCTCAATTTACAGAAGACTACATACTACATATATACATTTGCACAAACACATACACAAGTAAAAACACATAAAATGCACAGAATTTCTTAAAGAACTAGAATAGGGATTAAGTCTAAAAAGTTAGTTCAAACGAATTGGTGTAAAAATCAACAGGTCCAAAATAGCTAAAATAGGGACTAGGCATTAGTTTTATTTGTTTGGTGGCCATGAAAAGGGAAATAAGTACCCTGCACAAGAAGTAAACATCCAAATTATCCCTGAAATGCAAGTCAAAATAGAAGGAACAGAAACACTCACAAATAAGTTAACGTTAATTTGGGGCACAAAATTTGGACATTCGGAATCCTCAAATCTAGATTTTAGTCATCCATGTTCAAATTGTCAAAAAAACTAGTCAATATCTAACAAATAGAAGTTGCATAGAGTTACAATCATTCTTAATATACGCTACTTTTAATCTCAAATAATAAGAGATCTTCTACCAAAAAATTAGTCAAAGATCTTTTCTAGAAGTATCATAACAAACGTGCAATCAAGACAATTCATAGGGAGCAAATAGTTGACAATGTGACACATTATTATTGTTAGGATATCAGGCCAACTATTTGAAACAGAAGAAACCAACAACAATTTAATAGAAATAGGAACTAGTACAAACAATGAGTCACGCACAAGAATTGACGTGGTTCGGCTTAAATACAAAGCCTACATCCACAGAGAGAAAACCTATTCTTTATTATGAGAGAAAAATACTACAAGATTACAACTTGTATCCCAAGCCCAACTCTTGTATAACTCTCTCACCTACTAAGAACTCTCTCAACCCCTTTTCTTGTGTATCTTTGTAGAATGCCAATCTACCTATTTATAGAGAACATTACTTGGCCAAAAAGTCAAATAATAGTAGGAAACAGATACTAGAATCCTAAACTCATACAAATAGGAAATTCCTTGACTACTACTCTAAGTAACTGGAACCAATTAGGAAACTAATTACTTCACATACATGACAAGAAACCTGTCTAAAAGAAATTAAGCCAATTTCCTAACAAATCTCCACCTTGGCGAATATTTCTTTTAGCAAATACAGCAAACCACCCAAAAACAACTCATTTGCCTTTTACCACCAAATACCTTGGTGTCTAACTACACACTCGAATCAATACGGTCTTGTTTTCAATTGATTCATATTGGCAAATGAACGTGTGTAGTTAACTGAGTCCAACATCTAGTTGACTCGCGGAGGGGCCTCAATCCACCCTCTCCTATTGCAGGAATTTTCTTCTCACCACCATTTGCAATTTTGAAGCGTTCTTGGATCCTCTTCCTTGCACTATGCTCCCAACGCATTGAGGTAACCAAATGGTACAGATTTTTGTACTTCTTCCCCATCAACAAGACCGTCTCGCCATGTGTGATTTTTAAGACTCCACCTGCAGCAGAAAACTGATAACCCTGGGAGTCTAATTGGCTCAAAGAAATTAGATTCCTTCGTAACTTTGGGATATAAGCCACACCACCCAAAGAACAAATCTCTCCATTCAACATTTTGATCTTTACCACTCCAATACCTTTGACTTCACAAGTGGATCCATCACCCAAAGTCATAAAACCTGCCTTCTTTCTTTGGAGGGTGTCAAAATAATCTATCCTGGAGTAAACATGTGAAACACAACTAGAATCTAAAATCCAACCATCACGGGAAGAAGTAGTATTACCTTTGGAGATTGTGAGAATATCTCCACCTGACACATATCCAGCAAAATCATCATGCTCTTTTTCATCATTCTTCTTTCGATAAGGACAATATTTTTTAATATGACCAAACTCATGACAACCAAAGCACTGGATTCCACCCTTTTTCTTGGCCTTTGAACTACCTGCCCTAGATTCACCACCAAATTTTTGTTCTCTTTTATTCTTACCTCGAGCAATTAACGCAGTTTCTTGTATCACTTCCTGCTTTGCCTTCTTTTGTTTTTCGTGATCCAACAAAGATGACTGTACATTCTCGAACACTAAAGTGTCCTTCCCATATAATAGGGTTGTTACGACACTTTCGTAAGAATCAGAGACTGAGGTAAGAAGTAAAAGGGCTTTATCTTCTTCCTCAATTTCCACGCCAACTTTTTGGAGTTGATCCAAAATTCCGTTGAACGTATTCATGTGATCCAAGAGACTGCCACCCTCCTCCATCTTTAGCCTATATAGTTGCCGCTTCAGATGCAATTTATTGGACAAGCTCTTAGCCAAATAAAGCTTTTCCAATTTTTTCTAGAGGTCTGCTGCAGAATCTTCTTCATCTATCACATTATTTATGATGTTGTCCGCAACATAGAGTCGAATGGTGCTCGCACACCTTGCGTCCAACTCTTCAAACTCATCATCCTTCATGCTCGCTGGCTTCTTGTTCTTGCCATTCAACGCTTTCATCAAACCCTGTTGAATTAGAACATCCTTCACTCTTCTTTGCCAAAGAGTGAAACTTGAAGTTCCATTAAACGGTTGAATTGGAAATTGTATATTTCCAAACGCCAGGGTATGCTACCAAATACTCAATCTCAAATAGTTAACCAGAACCCCAACAGAGCTCTGATACCACTTGTTAGGATATCAGGCCAACTATTTGAAACAGAAGAAACCAACAACAATTTAATAGAAATAGGAACTAGCACAAACAATGAGTCACGCACAAGAATTGACGTGGTTCGGCTTAAATACAAAGCCTACATCCACAGAGAGAAAACCTATTCTTTATTATGAGAGAAAAATACTACAAGATTACAACTTGTATCCCAAGCCCAACTCTTGTATAACTCTCTCACCTACTAAGAACTCTCTCAACCCCTTTTCTTGTGTATCTTTGTAGAATGCCAATCTACCTATTTATAGAGAACATTACTTGGCCAAAAAGCCAAATAACAGTAGGAAACAGACACTAGAATCCTAAACTCATACAAATAGGAAATTCCTTGACTACTAATGTAACAGCCTCAAAAAAATTTATTTTGATAATATTACAACTTAATATCTTTAAATAATGTTATTATTATTATTAATTCATTTAATTATTTTAAAATTACATTTAAACGAATTTTTAGGAAATTTAAATGAAAATTCAATTTATTCATTTATTTATTTGTTTAATTTATTTCTTTTTGAGAAAAACTTAATTTAGCTCTATATTAATTTTTCAGGTATATTTTCAACATTCCATTCATCTTATTTTAAAATTGCCCTTTTAGGCCAAATAGAGAAATGAGAAAAACACGTTTTTCGAGGTAAAAATTCGAGCAGTGAGTGACGTAGCGATGGAGTGTAAGGATGATCACCCGTAAGTTAGAAATGTTAATCAGTGATTGGAGGTGAATTAAAAAAGAGTAATTATAATTAAGAGTTTGAAGCTATAGTTTAAGTTGAATTAACCTCCTTGGATTAGAATTTTAATTAGCCATTACTTTCTCCACATAATTCACCTTAATTCACTTCCAATTTTATTCCATTTCTTTTTCCTCTCCTAATCGAGATTTGTCCCTTAATCTCAAGCCAAATGAAGTGATTAATTTTCCCTCCAAATAGATAAGTTTGGCATTAATGCAAGGTTGACTTAAGAGGCACAAGACAAGACTTGTGTCTTGACTTTCTCTTCTCATTTAATCTACTCAAAAATTAACACAAAATCCCTCCCTTTTTCTCTCCCTCTTGGCCGAACTCCCTCTCCTCTTCTTCCCCAAATTTTCAGCAAATTTTCGTCACCTAATTCCCTCCAAAAAACTCAACCCAACCCCCACTAATCTTTGCTTGGACTTGCATTTGGTGAAGAGCTTAAGGAAGAGGACATTGTGGGCTTCATCTTGCATTTTGTTCTTGAAGTCTTGCAAACCTAAGAGAGGTATAATCCTACCAACTTCCTTCTTGTCCAATTTCTTTGAATTCCAAGCATGAAAAGTTAGGATTTGGGTGGTTGATAGGTTCTTAGAACCTTGAATGGATGATGATTATGTTGTTTGAAGTGCTAAGCTTATTATGGTGCAATTTGATGATTATGGAGAATTTGTGGGCTCTTGGAATTCCCACTATATATGTGTATTTGTTCATGAGTTGGTTAAATGGTGTTATATATATGCATTATGTTTGATTTTGGTTGCTAAAAGTTGGAAGAAAACCTCAAGGAAGAACCGGCTTGAAGGAGAAAATTTTGGGGGTAAAATTTTCTGATTTTTGGCTTAATTTCGTGGCTGAATTTTTGGTTAGGTTAACTGCTGGATTTGATGTTTAAATGATGGTGATTAAGCAGTTAATTTTTCCCACAAAAAAGTCCTTCATGAATGGTTGCAATTAGGGTTGCTAAATTGGGAAGTGAAATCTGGAAAAATCAAGGGGCTATGCTGCCCGATTTTTGGGGGTTAATTTGTGATAATTTTTGATAGAAGTTGTGACCATTTTTGATCATCATCAGGCTTAGGAAGTTCAATGCTAGCTTTGTTTCGAAAATTAGGCAAATTGGTAGTGATTTGAAGCATGAACTAGATGTTATAAGTGAAGGATCAAAATTTTCCAGTTTTGGAAGAAAGAGTTGAGCGAACTTTGAGCATGTAGAAAACTGCCTTCCCGTTTGTATTTTAAGCTGAAATTTGGTATGAATCTAGTTTATATATGGAAGTAGTAGTGTGACAAATTTGACAATTTTTGGACTTGAATTCGTCACTCAAACAGTAGCTTGAAAACTGCCCTGTATCTTCATGTTTCCAGAAACAGCAGAATTTCGAACTGCCCGTGTTTGCACTGTTGTCATTTCATGCTCGGATATCGGAATTGAGTTTTGTCAGTGGCTGTTGAAACTCCTTATATAGTACTATATTGTGTATGAATTTCAGAGGTTAACTAATTTTCTGTAATTTTTGGAGAATTTTCAAAATGCTCTGGATAACCAGCCTGACGAGCACTGTTCCTTTACTGTAGCAGAATGTTTAACGAAAATCTGGGTTAATTTCGTTCATAATTTTAATTTGATGTCTTCTGCAAAGTTTTAGAGCTTTCAAAGAGATTTCCAACGGTACCAAATAAGCAAAATTCTGACTTGTATAACTTGAGTTACAATTTTTCAAAACTTTCAGCTCAAAGTAGGAAATTATCGAACTTGCTTCTTTATGAGGTGAATTTGGTCGGTGAACTAGGGAAACCTATTTCCACTCTCTTTTAATTATTATAGGGCATAAACTTGGAAACTTTGGTATGGAAATAGTCGACCCCTTTTTCCTTGATTTTCGTGCCAATCTAGTGTCTCACTTGATTTTCAAATTAGGGAAAAACTTGAACTTGACTTGAGTCTCATTGAGACATTTTTAAAGACATTTATCGAATATTATTCAAGTGTTTTAAATGAAAATACTCCTATTTGTCTCAGGTGATCGAGAAGATCTCGGAAAACCCCAATTGATCTTGCGTGCCTTTGCCTTAGACTCTTGACTTCGGTGAGTGTCAAGTGCATGATTTGTTGAATTACCTGTTATGTTTATATGAATGAAACCTGTTGAAGCGAGAGTGTACTTTATCGCGCTCGTCCTCTTTTACTTGTCTTGCATGTACATGACTGTTAATTGACTTGCTCGGAATCGAATGTCGATTGGGATAATCCATCGACTTAAAAAGTAAAATATGGGGACGCCCAAAACCTATTGGGGATCCTTGGGACCCGAGCCGGCAAGGGCTTGGTCGGGAAGCTTGGTGAACCTTAGGTACTGTTCTTTGAGCTTGACCTATTGGAGAGGTCTTGCTCGGTATTGCTCGACGTAGTTTTACCTTTTAAATTTACCTGTTTGGTTTGGGCCAGAGGGTGAACCGCTGGACTGAGGTTGTAATAAGTGGAGTTTCTGGACTTTATCTGTGTTAAGTTGACGGAGGGTCAACGTTTGGGATGGAATGGACTCAACTGCTTAACCGTGGAAATTGGCTCCCAGAGCCCTGTATCCTACCCGCACTTTGTATTTTTCCGTATGAATTGGTCACCTGTACTTGCAAATTCACTTGTAGATAGAGAGGCTCAAGAGGGTCTCCAACCCAGCCCAGACTTTTGTCTAACGTGAGCCCTCGAGTAGTGATTCCTTGAGAATACAATCTCCTGGTGAAAATTGCAATTGTACAAGTGCATGATTGATTTACCTGCTTTTATATCTGAATTTACTGGCTTTCCTACTTACTTGATTACGTGCTTGCATGTTTTTCCTTGGCCTCACTGAGCGTTAGCTCACCCCAGTTTGTTTTCCTTAACAGGTCTCGAAGTGGAAAACGTAGATCGAGGTTTTAGTTACTTTGGTAGGATTTTCATAATTTTGTATAAGCTGAATATTAAACTTCGAGGTTAAGGATTTATTGTACCTAAAATTGATGTTATAAGAGTTTATTAGATATTATTGAGGATTTACCTTTGTAAGTTAACTATCATTTATTGTTGGACCTCAATTAAGGCTGTAAGAGTGAATGCACGTATTATTATTTTAGAGATCTTGAATTATGATTATTTGAAATCTATAATGTGCTTGAGGGATTGTAGTGAGTCCTGGCGAGAGCTGGGCAGACAGTCCACTGATACCCTTGGGTTCGCCCTTGGGAGAGGTGGGGCTGTTACAACTACTCTAAGTAACTGGAACCAATTAGGAAAGTAATTACTTCACACATGACAAGAAACCTGTCTAAAAGAAATTTAGCCAATTTCCTAACAATTATTATTATCATCATTGGGAAACTATGTATGTTCACGAGTTGCTATACATTAACCGGTCAAGCAACTTTATCTCTTTTCAGCAAGTTGGTATTTTATTCAATATCAATATCCATTGTGGGTTATTTATGCAGTATAATGGCTTTGCATGCATGAGAGAAGTTTCATTTCCATGATTGTATACACACATTTGTAAACCAGCAGAACATATGCATAATTTAGAGGATCAGACAAGCAAAATAAGAAGGGTATGCTATAGGTTATGGGCTGACGCATTTCAACACTGATATGCTTGACCTTTTAAACTAAAAGATCAAATTACCATCATTGTCAAATCCATAGATGGCAATCTGACATATTACTAGCCAACTAAACTACAGAAGTGCACATTGACATTGAAAATAAATAGCATTCTTAAGTATAGCCCTCCATACATAAAATTAATTCACATAATTTGCAGATGTAATCACTAACATCCATACACAAGTGATTTGAGATGTTTTCAATTTTAGCACTAATTTATTAAATCAACACATATGCACTGATTCTAAATGTTTCTTTTAGCTTCACAACTATCAGTTCCTCACACAAAGAAAAATGAAAATATTAGACAAAAATAAGCTAACAAAATCATGAATTCTACAAACCCAGATTAGTCATGGCTTCAATCATCAACAGAGTTTCCCACATGAATCATCATAATTATAATTAAATAGACATAACATCCTTAGAAGAAAAAAAAGATGAAAATTTTTGAAATTAAAAAAAGAAAAATAAAAATAAAAGGAAAGTTGCCAAGCGAAAATCCATTACCGTTTAAGGATAGATGCACTGATACTAAGCGGAGCTAAAAATCCAAAAGATGTTGTCATCATTGAGTGCTGATAATCAAAAAGAAAAAGACTAGTCACCAAAAAAGTTTGCCATTAGAAAGAATCTACAGGATTTTTTGGATATTGCCATTGATTTGGCGGAGATTTAGAGAAGAAGGTGGTTATTGATAGAAAAAAGTGCTATGGTGGAGGGTTCTTGACATTCGACTGGACAAGGTGAAGAGATGGAATCTGGTGAAGAGAGATGGAATCTGGTATTTTTGGGTCGGCTGAACAAAGAAGTTTGGGGGTTTCTGGAAAAGGAAACGAAAAATCTTAACAAAGACATTAATCAGATTTGATAGAGGAGTATTGAGCAGGGAATGAAAGGAGGGCTGTTTAATTACTTTCATTCGCATTAATTAAATCCGATAGTAGTTAAACAAACAGTATGAATGGATTTCATTACTTATGAAACCCATTCCTGACTATGATTCCCCTAAACCAAACACCCCCAAAATAGTACAACATGAAGTAAGAAACTTAAGATTGGTGTCTAAGTATGTTTATCACGTCCTTTGAGCTTGCGGGAATATAAAATTGAAAAAACTTGGAGGCCATAATTTCTAGCTGAAGAAACAAATCCATCATTTCAAATCTTTTACACGGTTGCTGACATTGTCTTACAAAAATACGGTAAGAAAAAGGTGAAATCATTTTATATTTCCTCTTTGGACAGCCGAATTGTAGATCAAGGACTGTACCTCTATGATAACGTTGCCTGGGAGATTGAATTCGCATGGTGCATCTGCCTTGATGACGTTGCCTGGGAGATTGAATCTTCATGGTGCATCTGGATTTCTTCAAATCTGTCAGACTGGTTTTGCCAGTCAGGAGGCTGATGACTTCCATCATCTCTTGGTGCATAATAAGCAGAAGGTACTTCTTCGCAGATGAAACAACACATCTTCTTTAACTGCCCTTTAACATCATCAGGTAACTCCAATAGCTCCCACCAGCTCTCTTGGCATTCAATCTTTCTTAAATGCTTTGCTTTGTACATCCCTTTCGACCAAGTATTGAGCTTGAAGCAATCAATGATCTCAATTTCCCGTAACGAACCCCAATCTAGTGAGTCATTCTTACATATGCTTGCAAGAAGTGGAAGATTCTCGAGCTCCAGAAGCTCCAAATTCTGCATAAAGCCAAGGTTGCGAGCTTCACCATTGGTATGTGTCTCCTCGGTTTCCATCACCTCTTCAATCCCCAAACAATCTTGAATTTTCAGATGCTTGAGTTTCTCTAAATTTTTAACCATTCCAAGTGAAATAAGCTTCTTCAACTTGTGACACTCGTGAACTATTATGCTTGTCAAATTGGAGAAGCTTTTAGGCCCAAAAGAGCCATCCAATATGGAGCACAAGCTCTTGAGGTTGACCAGATGTAGCTTCTCCAGGAACGGAAATACAACGCTAGCAGTATCAGAGCCACAACTGATGATGGAGCTGATCTGATCACAACCTTCTACTACACAAACTGCCAGCGACTCCAAACAGTCAATACCAATGTCTGATAAACTTTTAGTGTCTTGGTTACCAATCAATTCAAAAGCACTAGACCTTCTGAGAACCTTTTGAATTGCTTCACAGCAGACATTTTCACCTGCAGAAAGTCTCAGGTGCCGTTCAGCTGGTCCTCTAGAACTTTGTAACTCCTTGTTATGGTTCTCCCCATTTGAGCCAACTATGAGTCTGAATGCTCTGAAACTGTTATCTTGCGGATATCTCCTTGCTTTTGTCCAGGAGCGACTTTCGTCTATGAAAGCAGTGAGGAATTCTACTTTTGGGAAGTAGAAGAAAAGGGCAGTCAGACTTTCTAATTGTGCAATCTCTTTGACAACACTTGTGACAATGTCATTCCAGCTTTGCTCTCTAGGATCGACAATAATGGTCAATTCTTCAAGATGATAAAGTAGGCCAATCACGTTACTTGGAATAATCTGTCGTGGCTGATTAACTTCATTATTGTGATCCCCACTAGCCCTTTCCATGAGAGGATTGTAAACAAAGGAAACTCTCAGGCACCTCAGGCTTACTAAATGTGCAACTTCGGTTGGTAAGCTCTGCAGGCCTGTGTCTCGGATATCAAGAATCTCTAGATTGGTAAGTTTTCCAAGATGTTTGGATAGTGAAACCAAATCCCGGCACTCATTGAGATACAAGGATTTCAGTTTAACTAACTCGGTGATAGATGGTGGTAGTGACTGTATTTTGGTGTGATGGAGATCAAGAACTTTGAGCTGCAACATGGACGCAAAAAAGCAATCATGAATTGTCTCCAGCTGTTTATTTCTCTGGAGCAATAGTGTTGTGGCTGTCGGACACTCGGGGCATTCAGGCAAAGACCTGAGTTTGTTGCATATTAGCGAGATCCTCTTTGTGCCTATCCACTGTTTCTTTTCTGGAGGACTAGTCAATTTTTCTTGTGCTCTCACTAGTAGGCTGCTGCCTTCTTCTTGTGGGTAGGCAAATGTTAGTGCAATCTTCCTAAAAGGAGTGGGCATGGTGAGAAAATTTGACCTGGAACACCACTCAAATAGAGATGCTTCTGTAAGAGCTTGCAGGATTCTGTGCCCTCTGTCTCGCGATACTCTTAATTCTTGGATGTTAGTTTCTGCTCCAGCTAGCTCAATGGCAGAAATAAATTGCTCAGATATCCAACATTCGGTCAAGTAATCCTTGTCAATTTCATAATCCGGTGGAAATAATGCCCCGTAAAGTAAGCACTTCCGGAAATCATTCCCAGGAAGCTTGTTGTAAGCGAACTCAAAAGCCTTGAAGAGTCACTCAAATTGATCACCGAAGTCCTTCGGAGACTGCAACTCCCTCAATGTATCATACCAAACAGACTCGGGCTGATCTTTTAATCTTATGGCGATAGCTCTGATTGCAAGTGGGAGACCCGCTAGTTGTTTGAGTATTTGCTCTTTTATTCCTTTGATGTGAGGATGATCTGCAAAAGCACCTGTAGTTTTCTGAAACAATTCCTCAGCATCACCATCAGACAACTTGCTCACTTTGAATATTCGATGAATATCCATTGCAGCACAGTCAGGTTTGTCACGGGATGCAACAACTACCTTTCCTGTGTGATTGTGACGAATTCCCACTTCATTGAGATTGATATCTCTAGGACATTGGTCGAGAAGCAATAGATAGTCAAGTTTCTCCAGGGCCATGGATATTTTGTGTGCAACATGCGCTGTCCTGTCCCTATGTTGAACGTCTAGCTTTAACCATGCCAAGATATCCGATTGAATGTTCTTGACAGTATCTTCGTTCTGAACTTTTACCCATATAATGGGATTGAGTTTACCCAGTTGGTATGCTTTGTCATTCAGGCGCATTAAGATACGGGTTTTTCCTACTCCTGCCATTCCCCATATGCCAATCCTCCTCACCTCTTTATCTCCCAGCCACTTCAGCAGCACTTCCACCGTCTCAGAAATTGATATAGGGATATGATCTTCATCTCCAGCAAGCTTTATTTCCACTGGCTCGAATTTCTTCTCCCTCAATGCATTCTGCAAGTCGATCTGGGCTTTTAACTCTTTCAGCTCATCCGTTTTCTCGACTAGATCTTCACTGAGCTTCAAAAGCTTATAGAATGGCCACATCCCGCAAAGGCACTTATGGATACGAAGATATTTGTTTTTCAGTTCTTGGACTTCTTTTTCCCTCTTCTCTGCCAGATCAAGCCAAGTATTGGCTATTTCGGTTGGCTCCATGTCAATACTGTTCCTAATAATTGCTTCCTTCAATGTTGATTTGGTAGCACGAACCAATTTCTCTTCGTCTTCGAGTTCATCGAGGTTTTCCTTAATCTTCTTCACTTTATCATATTTGTCTTTCAAACACGTGCCTGCATCTTTAATGGCTTGAACACCAGGCGCTATTAGGCCCCCAATAATGTTTGGTACACAGGACGGCATCCTGAAAAACCACTTGTTAAAGAAAGAATTCAATTTGGAGTAAAGCATAAACTGAGTTGAAATAGCACATGATGGATGTTAGAAACTTGAATTGTGCTTAGATTTTGAGAAGAGCAAGACTATTGATTATTAACCAAAATCAAACACACTATGTGAACGGTTAAATTATCAATTCAGTCAAAAGTTTCGGAAAAGGTTGATGATATTTCTTATCTTTTCATCTGATCTTTTTAAAAGGAATTTAGTAATAACACATCAATTTCTGCTGATTGACTCCATATTGTGGGACTCCTCCGAGCACTGGCATGTCGAGCTCGAGTTCCAACAAACATACTCAAGCTTCAACTATCACTTGACGACACTCATCCTAGCTGCCGGAGGTCGATTGACCAAAGCTATGAGGTGCTCAAACTTGCTCGAGATAGCATATTGTGCTTGGATTGAGCTCAAATTTGACACAAGCTTGGGTTCAAACTTGAGATTGTGTTGGTCCTTGAGCAAATACATCTTATTTCTTATTCATAAAAGGATACAAGTACCCCCCCCCCCGAGCCCCCCAAAAAAAAAAATTCACATATAAGTTGGTAGGACTGGAAATATACCCTAGGGCCTAAAGACATATGAGTAATTCACAAATATAAAAAAATAAAAAAAAATGTGCAAACAAGGCGTAAACTTTGCATCTTTCCAGGGAACACGTACACATTTTGTGCTGATGTTTTCTTTCACCACAATAATGGTGTACATTCACGTCCTGATGGAAATTAAGCCCTCTTCATGTATTTTGAAACCACCACAACCCTAATAGAAAATTTTCGACATCTTTAAGAAGGGCATCATTCGAATCTTCTGTTTGTACCTTTCATCACCAAAATGTAGAAAAACTTAATAATAACAAAGTTTAATCCGTCGAAGTTGATGAGCAATGTCATACATTTTATATGGACTAGCATAAAAGAACGTGCTTTGCACGTTGACTGATATCTTGCTTATGGTTAAGTTTATAATTTAACAGTTACTAATTTAGAAGTTTATTGTGTACATAGAAATTTTTAAGAGATGCAAAAAGAGATACTTGAATTATAAATTCTATTTTATAACAACAAAAGCAAAAATAAATGAACAATTAGTGTGTAATTAGCTCATTTGGTTTTTTTAACTATTCATATTTTCTAAAGAAAATATGTATGCAGGTATTGTGCATGAATTAAGTTATAAAAACATCTCAGAAGGCCAAAAGAAAGTTATGATTATGCTATAGATGTTATGTATATATTAGGTTGGATCTTAACTCTCATTGATTTCATATTATTAAAAATGATAAAAAGTATTACTAGAAACAATTTTGTAAAATCAAGATTTTATTGTGATTTAACAATATCTCAGATAAATGTATGGTTAAGTAATGAATATTCTCATATTAATCCACTTGTTTAATTCTTGTTTTAGATTTTAGTCTATAGTTTGTTTTGAGGGACAATGTTATTCATTTTGTAACCTATATCTGTCAAATGTAATTATAATTTTAATTAGATATTTGTTTAAAACTAAACAATCAAAAGAATTGAACTTCATTTTTGTTAGAAGTCATATATTAAAAATTTAGATGCCAAACTATAGGTCATATCAGATTATAATTTCTTAGTAAACCATTCTAATTTTCTGATGACTAAAAGATAATTATTCTTAAAACATTCTTTCTTGTAGCTAGATTTTTTTTGTTTTTGGTTCTTTGTTGCTTAAAAAGTAAAACTTGATATTTTTACCTAAATTTAATCTAGGTTCAACATCCATACCAACTTCAATCTACTAATACCTATTTTGTATTTTTATTTGATGCATGATTGCCAATAAATTTTACTATTATATTTAATTTCCTTAGTCTAAAGAATATTGATTCATTTAAGAATCTTTAAAAAATTCAGTGTAGATTATTAAGGAATTGGGAGTTTCTTATTTTGACCCAAGTGCTCTTTTTTTTTCTTTTAATTTTTTGAATTATTCTTCTGTCATGACTATATTATTACTAAATAATTGTTATTGTTTATATTAATAGCTAGTGACCTATGTTATCGATATAGAAAAACTATTATATTTCACACTTATAATTTGATAAAGTGTTTGTTCTACGATGGGCAAGTGCATATGAATGGGTTTACCATTAGTTGTTGTGAAATTAGATTGAAATATAATTTATAATGTTTATCAAGTCAAATTTTTTGGATATAGAGAGGTGTACAAGGAATTTTCTTACTAATTTCTTTATTTTGCTTGAGATTTGGAGCATTTTTATTATAAAAGGAAATTCACTGTTTTCAATTAATAAAAGTGAGAAATTTTCTTTCTAAAAGTCAAAGGTAGCTAGCTTATTCTTAAGAAAAAATTTTCATATTGTTGTGTAATTTGTAAAATTTGTAGTAAGAAATTACTTTCATAGTTGTTTTGTTTTCAAAAATCATTACATTTGAAATTTATTCTACATGAATTTTTGTATAAAAAATGTTTTAATGAAATTATATTTCTAAAATATATCTCAATTCTCAAAAATTTTTTTAAGCAAAATGTATTTCAAAGTTGGTATTACCTTACATGAAAAGATCAAAGAAATCATACCAAATATACTCTCTTGTGTATCTCAAAGGAGTTAATTTATTTCATGAATATTAGATTTTTTTCCTATTCATCTTATATTTTAAGAGAAATTCAAAGGAATCTAGTGGTTACAATAAATAATTTTCCATTATAATTGCATACGTCCATTCTAGACCAAATTCTATTAGAGGAAGTTTATGTTAATAGAAATTTAATCCTAACTAAAACATTAAAGTCTATATTACAAGACATCACATCATAATTAATTGTGATTAGAGTATATGACAAGGATATTGTTGAAAAAAATTTTCAATCACTAAATTACCAAATCATATTGGTAATTCGTTCAATCTACCTTTCTTTTTTGTCATTTTTTATTTTTTCCTTTTTCTTTGTTCTCCACAATTGGAACCTATTTTTTCCATTTAAAATTAATTTACATAAATTTTATTTTCCAATTTGTGTTTAGTTTCTAAATTATCCAGCCAAAGTTTTTTTTGTTCTTCACTAATTCTAGAATCTATTTTTAAAACAAGAGGAGAATTTATATTAGCAAGTTTAGTTTCCTAGATAACATTTAAAGGCCGATATTATATGAATAACTGCAAAAAAAAAAAAGGAAAAGACCTTAGGAATATAATATAGTCATTAATGTTCACTTATTCTGTTAATTTTAAGCTAGAATTAGATATATATCAGCAATGTTCACATTTGGATGTATCTTTTGGAATCAGTAACATCGCGGAAATGGAAAATCAAAATATGATTTTCAGGGGTTTAACTAAATTCAGCCATGTTTACGTCCTTTGTACAACTATCTCATGTATTCAGACGTGTATCTACTGATATAGTGATATGCAATTTGTTTAATGTAATGTTATGTAATCAGACATTGAATTTATAAAATTTTCTAATCAACTTGGTAGGAATTTATAAAAGTTTCAGAACGTTGATATACATGAAATTAGTCAAGATTTTTAAGAATATAGCCTAACTAATGTCTCAAATCAATTAACCTATGACCTATTACCTTTCCAAATCAATTTTTACTCCATAAAGGATTATACTTCTAAAATAAAACTCAAACATTGGTAGTACGTAAAAATCCCCAATAATACATAGAATTACATTTATGTTGGGAAATAGATTAAAGTCATTAATATTACTAATAAGGGCACAATTGGAAACTGAAAAACTAAATCACTAAATCACTAAATCACTAATCTTTTCATGAGTTATATATATGATTATGAAACGTCAAAAACAATCAAACCAACATAACAAATTCACCTTATGACAGTGGCCCATAGACCAATTTTCAATACCTATATAAAAGGGAAAAAAAGATATCTAATGCATGACTAATCTTTTCATGAGTTATATATATAATTATGTGATGCCATTTCTGAATCCTATTCCTAAATATGAATTTTTGATTTCCTTTTAGTTTTCTTTTGACAATATGGTTTTTACTTTTTTTATTTTACTTTGTTTGGAAGTTCTTTTCTTTTAGAGTACTATTAATTAGAAGACCGTAATTACATCAACATGGAAACCGATAAATATCCCTCCATCAATTTGGATTTGGAGTTTAAGGAATATTTCAATATTTAATTATACAAGGGTATTATTGGTACGCAAAAACTAAACCACTAAATCACTAAATCACATTGGTATTTTTAATATATATATATATATATATATATATATATATATATATATATATGATACATGATATATAATATGATGGACTTGGGATCTAACAGATGTGAGGGCCTCAAAAATTTATTTTTTAATAATGTTAATATTTATTATTTTCAATATTGTTAATATTGTCATTTAATCTGTTTGATAATTTTAAAGTCGTTCTCAAACATATTCTCCAGAAAATTTAAATGGAAATTCAAATTTATTTATTTATTTATTTTATTTTAGGGTGACTTAATTTCATTTCACACATATTTTCTCGTAAATTATCAATTTCTCGTTTATTTTTTTTTAAAATTTGCCTTTTTACATTAATTAGACAGAAAATGAGAAAAACACGTTTTTCAAGGTAAAAATTCGAGCAGTAAGTGACGTAGCGATGGAGTGTAAGGATGATCACTCGTAGGCTAAGAATACAATTAAGGGATTAGAAGTGAGTTAATAAGAGCGAAAATGATTAGGGTTTTGAAACCTTAGTGTAAGTTGGATTAACCTCCTTGAAATTAGAATTTTATTTAGCCATTGTTCCTTCCACTTAATTCACCCCAATTCACTCTTAATTTATTCCTTTTCATTTCTCCCTCTTAACCAAGATTAACCCTTTAATCTTTAGTTAAGTGAGATGATTATTTTCCCTCCCAAATTGTTAGCAAATGCTTAATATTCCATGTTTGACTTTGAGGGCCAAAAGACATACTTTATGTCTTGTCTTTCTTTCTTCATTTAATTCACTCAAAAAAAAAAATTGCACAAAAATCTTTCTTCCTTTCTTCCTCTTGGCCGAACTCCCCACCCCTTTCTTCCCTTGCATTTTCATCACATTTCTTCCACCAAATTCCTCTCTAAAACCACCAACAACCTCAATTAATCTTGGCTTGAGCTTGAACTTGGGTGAGGAGCTTTGAGGAGGAGCACTTGGAAGCTTTAATCTAGCATTTCTTGGGTGAAATTTTACTCACTTCTTGAAGAGGTATAAACCTTAAGCTTGCATCTTTGTTCTTTGATTTCATTTTTAAGCATGATGTTAGGCTTGGGAAGTTGAGAGGTTGCTAGAACCTTGACATTTGTTGATGAAGTTGATTCTTGTGTTAGTTTGCAATTTTGGATGATAAATTTCATTAAATTGTCTTTCTTGATTTTTGGTTGAATGAGTGGGCTCTTGGACTCCCATACTTGTGATAATTTGATTTCTAGCATGATTATTGATGTAATGTATGTATTTGAGTTGGAAATTGTGGTTGAACATTTGAGTATATGCCTCAAGGAGAAACCGGTTGGGAAAGGAAGAAAAATAAGGAAGGAAATTCTGTTTTTCTTTTAATGTTATGGCTGTGATTTTGGCAAGTTTAAAGGCTAATGGTGAGGCTTAAATGTGAGGGTTAAGTTGCTAATTTACCCCACACAAATTTCTTCAAAGATTAAGCAAAGTTGGTGGTTATTGGGAACAAGGAAAAACTGGAAAATTTGAGCAGCATGCTGCCCGATTTTATGGGCCTGTTTTGTGTTAATTTTTGATAAAATCTGTGATCATTTTTGACCATCATTAGGTTAAGGAAGACTAATACTAGCTTAGGTTCGAAATTGAGGTCAATTGGTAGTAGTATATGTTGGTTAGGAGTGATTAGAAGAAGAGGAGTAAAACTTCACTGGTTTGAGAAACTTCGCTGAGTGAACTTTGGGCGATTAGAAAACTATCTTCCCGAGGGATTTTTTGGTTGAATTTTGGTATGAACCTAGCCTATATATTGTAGAATTTGTGTACCAAATTTGGTAATTTTTGGGCAAGAAAAAGTCACTCAAACAAGGCCTAGAATTCTGCCCTGTAAATTCGGATTCCAGAAATTTCAGAAATTCGAACCTGCTATGTTTGAACTGCTATAATTTCTTGCTCGAGTGTCAGAATTGAGTGCCATTGGTGGTGTTTAAAACTCCTTATGTAGTACTATATAATGTATGAATTTCAGAGGCTGATTAATTTTCTATAATTTATGGTGAATTTTCAAAGTGGTCTGGTCGGCCAACCTGTGCTGTTCTGTCTTTGTACTGTAGCAGTTTGTTAATCGAAAATCTGGGCAGTTTCTGCCCAGAATTTTAACTGGATTCCTTCTACAAAGTTTTAGAACTTTAAAATAGGTTTCCAACGGTATCAAGCTTGTGAAATTTGTACTTGTATAACTCAAGTTACGATTTTTCAAAGTTTTCAACTCAAAATGAAAGTTCATCGAACTTACTTGTTCTTAAATTAAGTTTGGTCGATTAACTAGAAAACTTATCTTCATTCTCTTTTAATTATTTTAGGGCGAAGTGATGATTTGCCATTTGACCAAAATTTGGATTCCGACCCCTACTTTGTCTGTGAGTTTCCAATGCATGTTAAATGCTTTAATTTAAATGCTTTGTGCGTGAACGTGCTTCGTGACATTTTATGTGTTTAAAATGTGGAATTTAAATTGTTGAACCACTCGCTTAAAGGAGAGTATACTTTATTGCTCCCTTCTAAGTAGAGTTGGTGACTTACGTGTTTTTGCCTGTATTACAATTTGGAGAAGAAAAATGTGTTGTATAACCACTCTTGGCCGCGTCCCTTGAGTGGTTAAGTGCTTAAGTGTTTAAGTGTTTGGCGTGCGGGCCTGGTAGGGGGAGTTCGGTGAAAGGAGTTTGGCGTGAAGAGTCGTCTACTTGGATTGAAAGTCGACGGAGTGTCGACTACTCTAAATGTTCGTGAATTGTGGATTTGAGCTCCTGAGAGCTCCCGTATCCTACATGTGTGATTTCGTGTTATTTACTTGTTTTAATTAGGTTAGTTATTCCGCTTTATGCCTGTGCATGACCTTTTGGAAATTCACGAGCTTTTAGCTCACCCCCGTTCCCTTTTTGTTTTTCCTTAACAAGTGACGAGAATCCAGGGACCTAGTTAGGTCTAGCACTTGGTTTTAGGTCTCTTGTCCCGAGAGTGGAGAAAAAAATGACTTGTATAGTCTTTTGGTTTTGAATATTCTTGACTCATATGAAATGTAATAGTTTATGAATCGAGGCTTTAAGTGTTTTTGAGTTAATGATTATATTTTAAGTTTCAATGTAAATTTTATAGTTTCCTTTCTCTTTCCTAATGTAGACTTTAGAATTATCCTTTAGAGTTATTAGAGTTAGTACTTTCGAATGCTCGAGTTCTGGCGAGAGCCAGGCAGGCAGCCCGCCAACCCTTTGGTTAGCCTTAGGGGGAAGTGGGGCTGTCACAACAGATCGACAAGGTTATCATGCACTTCTCGTGATGGACAGAAAAGGTGTGTGTTTCTGGTGATTAGGTTTAGGTATCTGCAGTAGATCGGACACTATGTTCAAATTGAATAGGCCTGAAATTCAAAGTTTAAGCCACAAAATTATATACACTTCAGTGATCCGCAACACCTGAGGAGATGTAGTTTTTCTTTTCTTCAAAAAGTTGTAGATATTATTGTTCTTAAAGTAATAAAGCAATACATATTACTGCTCTTAAACTTACAGAACCAAATAGTATTCTAAATATATGTTAAACAATAGAGAAAAAACCTATAAAACTATTCTTATACTGCCTTAAACTTTAAATCAAAATTGATGAGTTTGTACTACATTTTTAAGACCTATTTGACAAAATATGTGAAACGATCTACAAAAATTCACGAGAGCATTTATAATTGTCAAAATTAGTTAACAGAAATTAATGGAAAGTTTGAAAAAGTATAAATGCAAAAAAAAAAAAAAGAAATTAAAAACCAAAAAGATTGAAAATTTGATTTTTTTTTCAAAATTTTCTATTTTCTTCTGATTTTGACCAATCAAACCCCCCTTTTGACTGGATCTGACCAAGTAAGCTGCTTCCTGATTTAATTTGTTCACTCGAATTGAACTGTTATCCAATTTCGAGTAGGGCTGCTATTGAGTCAAATTGAGCTTGAATAGTGCATTGCTTAAGCTCTAATCAAGTAAAAATACTTGAGATCAAATTCAAGTTTGAGCTCGTCGAGTACTTCAAAGTTGAGGTTGAGATTGAACTCAAGATTATTTTGACTTACTTATTTGAGTTTAGACTCGTGTCTGACTAAATCGAGCTCAATCGAGTTTTCGAACTTGATCTTTTAGTAAATTTCATAAATTTACAATAAATAATTAAAAATATCTATTCAAACGTGACTCAATTACCTTATCAAATAGCTCAAACTCAACTTGAACTCATTCAACATCAAGTTTGAGTTGAGCTTTTGACCTAATTACTTACGAGTTTGAGTCAAGTGATTTGGTTAATTTACACCCTTAGTTTCTAGTTCAATCGATTAAATCAACTGTTTCTATTTGAGTTTTAAAATACTGATTTAAGCAGATCATTGCTGAAAATAAGTGAGACTCCTAAGTAACTAAAATCACTAAAATTGCTAAAAATAGTGCTTATACAGGTACGTACAAGCACATGTGCAATCTTTGTGGATTAATGTAAACGTTTATTAACCTGACTTATTTTAGTAGCATGAGTACAGAGTACAGATCGTTTGCTAGTATATTCAGGTATTCAGGTATCGATTCCACGGAAAAGGGAAAATAATTACATAAATAACTCAAATCACTTTAGTATCTCGTAATGTATTTCCTATCTCACTCTTTGTCCTACTTATTATTCTATTACTATTTCTCTATTATAAACATCATATCTTAGGTCCTTTTTTTTTTCCCTTACTATCAAATAACTTTTGATACAGTAAAAAATAAATACAACCGTTTCAAAAAAGTACTAGATAATTAAAAGGGATAATTTCAGAAACCTCCCTTGAGATTTTTGATAATATCATCTAGCACTCCTGAGATTTTAAAACTATCACTTAACTCTCTTATTTTCAAAATTTTATAACATTTTAAACCCAATTCAAAATATACTATTAAAATACTCATTTTAAAAAAGAGAACATAATTTCTTTTCAACATTACCCTTCGGTTGCTTCACTATTACAAATTAAAAAGTATATTAATTAAAAATTCAAAACTAAGACAAAAGTATGAAGATGTAAATGTGATGGAGCACAATATAGCAGCCGCGACCACAAGCAAAAATTTTTTAAACTGTTAAAAAATAAAAATTTATTTAAAATATTTTCAATCTAAAAAAGGAATTTTTTTTAATCTTTTTTAGGATTCAATTATTTGCTACTACAATAAGTGGTCGATTTTTTTGGCACAACGGTAGATTTTTTCTGCTAAAGTGTTGCAATTTGGAGAATTGATAATGGTTTAAAACTTTGATGTTGGGTCCACATTTTTTTATATGTTAATTAGGTGTCGTTTAGGTTTTGTTTAGGTGCCTTTCAGATTACCAAATAAAGAAATTTTTTATTTTATGTAAGTTACTTTGAGTGAATTTAAAAAATTTTAGAAATTATTGAACATTTTTATTTTTGGTCCATAACAATGGCTTGAAAATTTAAAAAAGGAAAAGTGTTTAAAATTGTGTTTACAACTTATCTGAGGTGGCTAAAAAAATTTATTTGTAATCCTCTCAAGATGTAAAAACAAAAGTTATTTTATTTGTAGAGTATTATGGATGCTTTTTATGTGTTTTTTAAATTATTCATAAGTTTAAATTTTTAATATCTTTTGTCCAGATTACAAAATAAATTTTGGTAAAGGATCCCTCAACCTCAATAAAAACTTATAATTTTTCATTAAAGAAATAAATTGGTATATTTTCAAATGTTGAGGGATTTCAAATTGGTTTGTCATGACAATTAAGGAAACACAATAAAAGCACAAATTCAGAATGAAATCATCTATGCACTCCAAAAACTTGTTTTTAGTATTATATTTTGAATTGGGTTGATAATGTAACAAAATTTTGAAAATAAGAGAGGTAGGTGATATTTTTGAACCTTCAAGGTATTAGATGAGATTGTTAAATACCTCAAGGGAGGTTTCTGAAATTATCCCTAATTAAAAATCACAAAATACAACAAAAAGATTAATAAAAAGATTTCATTTTTTCTGTCTATTCCGATCTTTTGATTTGTTAACTTTTGTGTCTTACTCAGCTAATAGTTATTTGGATTTTAAGCAAACAAAAAATAATTAAAATATGATATTTATGAAAAAGAAATATGAATATAATAAAAAGTGGGATTGAGAGTGGAACAGAAGATCCATTATGTCGTTACTTAATTACTAAAATGTAATAAGACAAATTAGGCCAAGAATCTTTTGTTTCACTCCCTGTACTATTTCCTATCATAACATCTACTAAATAGCCATATATCCTTCATGAACTCCTCATTTTGATTCTTTTTCCTGTTCTTTTAAAATTTAACACTATTAACAACGTAAAAAATAAAAAATAACAGATTAAAAAAATAGGGATAATTTAAGAAACCTCGAGGTTTTGATAATATCACTAACTTCCCCTAAGGTTAATAATCTTGTAATATATCAACCCATTTTATAATTAAACAAATGATATCGTGGGACAGAAAACTTTGTAATTCCTCCAATGCCCTTCATGTAGCATATTTTTTTAAATCAAAGTTTATCAATTGTTATAGTGACGAAGTTCTAATTCAGGTTAGCACTACCTCCAGAAATTAAACTACAAATGTATAGAAATTAAGCAACTAGCACCTCATGTAGTACATTAGTTAGTTGACTGAGTGTGAAAAATAATTGGATATTTTAACAAAATAAAACTTCAGGGAGTGTAAGTGTAAATTTTGTTGAATTTCAAGGGAGAAACAAAAGTTATTGAATAGATAGCAGTGGTTTGCACTTGTACTCTAGCTAGCAAAGGAATAAAGCAAAATTTCCTCTGAAATTCCATGTTTCTACTATTATATATAGTCACAATATAAGACCATTGTAAAGCACTGTTATCTATTCAATAACTTTTGTTTCTCCCTTGCAATTCAACTAAATTTGCACTTACACCCCATGAAGTTTTATTTTGTTAAAATATCTAATTAATTTTTATACTCAATCAAGTAACTAATGTACTACATGAGGTGCATTGGTGGAATCATAAAATGTTCTCTCTCATGATATCATCTTTTTATTATAAAATGGGTTGACATGTTACAAGATTATTAACCTTAGGAGAGGTTAGTGATATTACCGAAACCTCAAGGGAGGCTAGTGAAATAGTCAGAAACCTCAGGGGTGTGAGGGCCTCAAAATTCTATATTTATTTAAAAATGTATAATAATATTTATATTGTGTTTATTCACTAAAATATTAGTAAATTTATACTTTGAGTTATTATTTTCCAATTTAGAGAATTTTTCAAGAATTATTTGCCGATGTTTGGTTTCGGCCAATTTAAGCGATGATTTTTATTCGGAGACGTGAATAGTAACTCTAAGATGAAACCGAGTATATGTAGAGATATTACAGAGATATATTTAAGGTGGGACAGTGTCGGAATGAGAAAAACCAGTAAAAGTTAGAGTGTCGGGCGTCGATACGACAAAAAGTGGAGTTTGACAACTTTTTCCCTAAATTAGGGATCACCACACCTTTTGTCTCTTAAAGTCTTGTTTTTTGCTCCAAGCCTTTTCATTTTCCAGCAGCCATTGAAGCTTGAGACAGAGAGAGAAGAACCGGGTAGAGAGAGAGAGAAAAGAGAGAAAAATTCCAAACTTGTCTTCTTCATCTTCTTCCTCCTCAATTTCTTGAAGTTTCAAGACTTCATTGAAGGCATCAATCTTGTTTCTTCTTCTTCTTGGAGCTGCTCTGAGAGAGGGAGAGAGAGCAAGGGAGAGGGAGGAAAGCTTTCTTTTGCTTGTCAACTTCTTGTTCCTGAGTTTGGAGGAGGAAATCAACTTCAAGCAAGCAAATCCTTAGAAAAACTTGAAGGATCTCGAGGTGTCAAAACTTAGAACATCATCTGTGGGTGGAACTACATTAGATCCTCCTTGATCTTACTAGATCTAAATAGATCTTGAGATATAACACTTAAAACTCTTAACTTTAACCTTATTAGTGTTAGATCTGTCAGATCTACGGTTTATTTTGCTAGAAAAACTTATGTTTGGAACATTTGAGTTGGGCTTTTGAATTCCCAACTTAGGTAGCTGACTTGAGGTGACTTTTAGATAGCAGACTTGAGGACCTATGTTGTGGTTGATATTTATGAGATGAGTTCACATTATGGTTAGAATGTAGGAATGTTGTTGAAAATTTTTGAAGAAAAGTAATGAAGGCTAGCTGAACCTATGCTTGGAAATTTTGACATTTGATTTCAAAATTTTACGATATTTCTTGAAGAGATTTTGCCTGCGTAAATATGTATTATGTTCGTTTATGAGTATGTGTTTAAATAGAGTTAAAATCTTGAGTTTTAAGGGTGAAAAGTTGAGTTGTCACTAGTTTTTGGGGTAAATGTGCTATTTGGACAGATTTGAAGGTTTGAAATGTTCTATCGAGTTTTCATGAATTTTGTACATTGAGACTTGGTGAAAATTATTCTAAACATGTGTTAAAACCCTAATTAAAGTTTAGTGTGGAGTTTAAACTTGAATGGGTGATTTTTGAGGTGAAAGACCTCACCTTATTGACTTGTTCCAAAATCTAGAAGTTGCGAAAATGGAGTACATTGATAGAGTATTTTGGTTAAATGAGGTATGAATTTGAAAATGGAACCTTTTAAAGATGATTTTCGACTCGGGTGACTACTTTTCATTCGAGCAAAGTTAGAGGAATTTTGTGAAGAATCTTGATAAAACAAATGAATAACCTATTTGAGTTTAGTTTCGCTATTTGTGAGTCGAAACTTATTTCTTCCTTTTATTTGATTATAGGAAGTGGGAGAGAGTTTGAACCAGATCCCAACTTGGAAACCGAACATCGCTACTTTGGTGAGTTTCCATGCATGTTACCTGATTATGTGAACTTAATTTGATATGTGTTTGCTTAAGTGAGTTGATATGAAAATTTGGTTTTTGATCCATCAAATGGAGTAGTGTGTACTTTATCGCATTTACTCCTATTTGAATGGTAAAATTTGTAAGAGTGTTTTGATGCGATTTAAGAGTAATTTGATGTGACTTATGTGTATACAATTTTGGGAATTCCTAAGACCTATCTTTGAGTTCTTTGCCTCGAGCTGTAGGTTAGGCCTAGGCCGAGGAGAAATAACGAGCCATAGGGTTATTTATGTGATATGTGCTCTGGACTTAGCGTATGGATTTGTCCCTGATGGAAGAACACTAATTAATTTATGTGTGACTGAACGGGAGAAAGTGCTACGCCTATTAGGATGGGAGTCACCTCTTAATCCGTATCAGTTTACATGTGATTGAACGGGAGAAAGTGTTACGCCCATTAGGGCGGGAGTCACCTCTTAGTCCGTATCAGTTACCTTTTATGTGTTTAGAGTCGAGCCCGGTGGGGGTTTTGGTGGAGAAAGGGGTAAGTGGAGGTCTATATAATTTATACTTGTGAAAGTTGACGGAGTGTCAACTATTTGGAATGTGATCGAATTTCGTGGATCTTGACTCCTGAGAGCCACCGTATCCTACCTTTGTGTTGTTAATTGCTTTCCTTATTTGGTTATTTCTGAATATGAATTTGGAGTGAAAATCTCATATGTGTTATGTGCTTTGCATGCCTTTTTGGAACTCACTGGGCTTTTAGCTCATTCTTTAAAATTTGTTTTCCTTAACAGGGACTGAGAAACCAAATGAAGGCGCCAACCCTTAGAACTAGGGTTTACTTATGCTTCTGGCTTGAGAGACTTGAACTTTGAATTTGGGGTATTGTAATGTGAACTTTGAATGTATAATTAAGTACTCTATATTTTTTGGGATTTTAAGGTTTGATTAATGAATTTGTGAGTTATCGTTTAGTTTAAATTGTTATTGAAACTTTGGCTTTGTGAGATTGAAATAGTTTGGTTATGAGTTGATTGTAAGTTTGGGATTGGTACTTAAATTGTTTCTTTGAAGAATTAGTAATCATTTGTGTGAGTGAGCCTTGGTGAGAGTTAGGCAGGCGGTCCACTGATACCTTAGGATACGCCCTAGGGAGAGGTGGGGCTGTCACAGGTGGTATCAGAGCCTAGGTTTCAAATCTTTGTAGTGTATCCTAGGGTTAAAGTTTAGGATGCCGGACTGTGGGATTAACTTGATTGCTACGTGAATTGGAGAACTTACTGTATCTTAGTGGTTAGATTTCTTACTTGAAAGTTTCTTATATGGGATTGGTGGAAACAAAACTAAGGAACTAAGTAATGTTACATTGAAGTGAAACCTTATGTGGGAGATTTGTAGTGAAAGATTGACTGAGACTTGAATGATCATTGTACTCGTAAGAATGGAAGGAAATTGGGGCGATTATCGGTATTGGCTATAGAATTATTAGTTGATTCCTTAGATGATGGCTTTGAGCCAAAATAAAAGAGGTTTCAAAAGAACAAAATGCATTTTTTCCACTTAGCTACCTGCTGAAAATTGACCACTCTGAAGTCTAAAAGAAAACCGAGATGTACTAGTTTTATTTTCAAAATGATGATTGAAAATGATTCATATGTGTTTTAAATATTTTTTAACATGTCACTCTTGACATGTATGTGAATCCCACTATCTTTTGAAATAGAAGTTGGAAGGAAATTGCTGAGTTTGCTAGATTTCCATATATTAGGTCTGAGAACAAAGTTGAAGTTTTCTAACTGTCTTCCAATTCTTGATTGTAAATTTACATATTTTCACACATGAATTTGGCCATGTTTGAATAAGAAAATCTTGAGTTTTGAAAGAGCTATGAATTTGCATTCTAGTAAGGTAAGCCATGAACTTGATGAGAATTTTGTAACTTCAATTGCTCTTGTCGCATTTTCACAAGCTTATTTGACAATTAAACAGATAGTTCAGGTATAAGGATTAAGAAGGTCAAGTGATCGCATCCAAGAGCTTGAAGTTAGTGTGATTGGGTATCGAGAATGTATTAGTGATTTTGTGAATAGTTTTAGGAGTTCAATAATTGTGATGTTTAAAGCGAAAGGCAACAATAGGGATGGTTTGAGCGTTGGATGTATTCTTGTAATAGATTGTGTAATCTACTTAGTATGTTAGGCAGAAATGAGGATGGAGTTACTTGACCTCTTGGGTGGCCAACCATAAGGTGAATTGACTTCCTTCTTATTTTGGTGTTTGAAAATATGTGTTATCAGGATTTTAGTGTTGGATTTCTGTGGTTATTTGGCTTCGTTATGAAGTGAATTAGAACAATATGATACTAAGCCCTACCAAGGGTAGAGAGGTTGGAAGTTGGAATACCGAGTACCATCGTTTATGAGAAAATCAGTAGATGGTTCTCCTCCCTGCAAATGCATTTTTATTAACTGCTTTAAGTATTTTTCTATTGTTCAGTGTATTTGCAAACTTGATGTGACTTTTGTGCCTTTTTGATATGAACATGCTTTATGATGTACTCAACGCACTTCTCTCATCTTTGATTATATATAAAGTACTTTGGTTTTCTTTAAAGTTTGGTCTACTAATAGTTTACCTTGTTCTATTTTCTCGTACTTATGTTAAACTTGAGCCCTCTATAAGAATCATGGGCGAAGTTAGTAACCCCTCTCTAGCTAGGATTTTGATTATTAGTGATTTGATTTAAGATTACATCCTTGCCTAAAATGTGTCGGACACTAGCAATCCTGACTGGGGTACTCGTTGAGATCGAGTGAGGTGATAACATGGCGAATTAGGAAGCAAAGCTTAAAGAGCTGGAGGTTCTTAAAAAGGGGGTGGAATTTCAAAGGACGTTAGCCGAATATTGGGAAGGAAAATGGAAACAAGAATATGCAGAGAAAATTGAGTTGCTGAACAAGCATGTAGAGGTGAAATTGAAATATGAAGGGGGTATTAGAAAATTTGCATAATAAGCTTGAGAAGATGAAGGCAGTTACTCTAAATATGCCCCTTAGTAGCCAATTTAAAGGTGGCAAAGGAAACTCCTGTGATGCTAACAAGAAATGTAAAGAGATTAGTGGGGACGCACATGCTATGCAAGGATTAAATGTAGAGATACAAGAAGGTTTGGCGGCGGCTTAAGTTACTAGTTTTAGTGAAGTGATCGAGAAGGCCCAAAGAATTGAAAGTGCGAAGGCTTAAGTGAGAGTTTTCAATGCAAGAAAAAGGAATACTCCTAGTAGTAGCCGTAAAGCAGTGGACGTGAATGCTCTACCGCCCAAGCTTAGTAGAGAAATAAGTGAAGCGAATATCCCTGGAGCGTTAAGAGAAGCTACGATGAGAGGGGCATTCTCTAGTAGGTCACCAAGTGGAAAGGGACAATCAAGGAGTGTCCCGCAAGGAAGCCAAGCATTAACTCCTGGTGTGCGTTGCAATTTTTGTGGGAAGATAAATCATACAGAGGATAGGTGTTGGAGGAAAGAAGGGAAATGTTTGAGATGTGGAGGTAGTAAGCATTGGGTGGCTACATGCCCAAGGCTCAGGAGAGAAGTGGAGTCCGACAGAAGCACAGGCTAAACTAAGCGCTTAGGTTATGCTAAATTTGCTGTAATAATTAAAGTTTGCAACTTGTGGTGTTGTAATAGGATTAATTATATCTTTTGGTTTATGGTTGTAACTTTTAGAAGCTATGTGTAGGGAACACTTAATGTAGTAATGTGTATCTGTTGTAAGACCATTGAACTTGGTATTTGATGTTTTAGTTGGTGGTATCAAATGTTGGTTTTGTTTGAAGTCAATGACTGCAATTTCATAGTTGGGTGTAAATAAGAGGTTCGTCTATGATATTCTCTCTACTATTAAGTGATTAACTTATTCAAGAAGCAGTTTGAGAGATGCGTAGTGTATAGAAGGAAAATTTGAGTTTTCTCTTTAGAGTGATTATGATAAATATTTGCACCAGACATTGAGGATTAACAGTAAAACTTTCATGTATGTTGAGGTGGAGGTATTATTTATATGGGAAAACATTTGGCGTTTATACAGACCAGAAGAGTCTTGAATAATTGCTTTCTTAAAAGGAATTAGGTTTGAAATAGAGACGTTGGGTAGAGTTTCTTGGAGATAACGATGGCACCATATGAAGCATTTATGGAAATAGACATTAGTTGACAATACACGAGGATGAAGCAAGAGAGAGAAAGATTTTTGGGGTTTGATTACTATACCCTGGGTTAAGAAAACACATGAGAAAGTAAGGTTAATCCGAGAAGGGCTCCAAACCGCTCAAAAGTCGACAGAAAGATTATGTGAATAATTGGAGAAAAAACTTGGAATTCAAAGTGAGAGAGAAGGTAGAGTGATCCCATCCGAGAACTTGAGGTTAGTATGGATGGGAAGTAAGAATATACTAGTGATTTTGTAAATAGATCTACGAGTTCAATAACTGCATTGATTAAGGGAGAGACACTTAAAGTTAAAACTCATGGGAGGTAAATCTTGGTGGGAACATAATTGGAATAAGGTGATCTCTGGGGTATATATATATGCATCTAGGGAGTTTTAAGTGATGACCACCTTATAAGAGTTGAATTCATACCATTGTTGATGAAATGAGTGTTATCATGGAAATTTGAAGATATTGAAGTAGAGGAGACGTTATCTTATGAAGAACACCATGTGCAGATTCATGGTAAGAATGTAAAGGACTTGAGCAACAAGTAAATTCCTCTGCTTAAGGTTTTATGGAGAAATCATGGGATCAAGGAAGTAACTTGGGAAGTTGAAGAGGAGATCCGAAAGAAATCTCCAGAGTGGTTTGTAAATCGACATATGAATTTTGAGGACAAAATTCTTTTAAGGGAGGAAGGATGTGAGGGCCTCAAAATTTTATTTTTATTTAAAAATACATAATAATATTTATATTGTGTTTATTCACTAAAATATTAGTAAATTTATACTTTGAGTTATTATTTAGAGAATTTTTTGAGAATTATTTGCCGGTGTTTGGTTTCGACCAGTTTAAGCGACGATTTTTATTCCGAGACATGAATAGTAACTCTAAGATGAAATCGAGTAAATGTAGAGATATTACAGAGATATATTTAAGGTAGGATCGTGTCGGAATGAGAAAAACCAATAAAAGTTAGAGTGTTGTGCGTCGACGCGATAAAAAGTGGAGTTTGACCACTTTTTCCCTAAATTAGGGATCACCACACCTTTTGTCTCTTAAAGCTTTGTTTCTTACTCCAAGCCTTTTCATTTTCCAACAGCCATTGAAGCTTGAGAGAGAGAGAGAAGAACTGGGTAGAGAGAGAGAGAAAAGAGAGAAAAATTCCAAGCTTGTCTCCTTCATCTTCTTCCTCCTCAATTTCTTGAAGCTTCAAGACTTCATTGAAGGCATCAATCTTGTTTCTTCTTCTTCTTGGAGCAACCGTGAGAGAGGGAGAGAGAGCAAGGGAGAGGGATGAAAGCTTTCTTTTGCTTGTCAACTTCTTGTTCCTGAGCTTGGAGGAGGAAATCGACTTCAAGCAAGCAAATCCTTGGAAAAACTTGAAGGATCTCGAGGTGTCAAATCTTAGAACATCATCTATGGGTAGAACTACGTTAGATCCTCCTTGATCTTACTAGATCTGAATAGATCTTGAGGTATAACACTTAAAACTCTTAGCTTTAATCTTATTAGTGTTAGATCTGTCAGATCTACGGTTTATTTTGCTAGAAAAGCTTATATTTGGAACATTTGAGTTGGGCTCTTGAATTCCAAACTTAGGTAGTTGACTTGAGGTGACTTTTAGGTAGCAGACTTGAGGACCTGATTGTGGCTGTGGTTGATATTTATGAGATGAGTTCATTTTATGGTTAGAATGAAGGAATGTTGTTGAAAAATTTAGAAGAAAAGTAATGAAGGCTGGCTAAACCTATGCTCGGAAGCTTTGACATTTGATTTCGAAATTTTACAATGTTTCTTGAAGAGATTTTGCCTGCGTAAATATGTATTATGTTCGTTTATGAGTATGTGTTCAAATAGAGTTAAAATCTTGAGTTTTAAGGGTGAAAAGTTGAGTTGTCACTAGTTTTTGGGGTAAATGTGCTATTTGGACAGATTTGAAGGTTTGAAATGTTCTATCGAGTTTTCATGAATTTTGTACATTGAGACTTGGTGAAAATTATTCTAAACATGTGTTAAAACCCTAATTAAAGTTTAGTGTGGAGTTTAAACTTGAATGGGTGATTTTTGAGGTGAAAGACCTCACCTTATTGACTTGTTCCAAAATCTAGAAGTTGCGAAAATGGAGTACATTGATAGAGTATTTTGGTTAAATGAGGTATGAATTTGAAAATGGAACCTTTTAAAGATGATTTTCGACTCGGGTGACTACTTTTCATTCGAGCAAAGTTAGAGGAATTTTGTGAAGAATCTTGATAAAACAAATGAATAACCTATTTGAGTTTAGTTTCGCTATTTGTGAGGCGAAACTTATTTCTTCCTTTTATTTGATTATAGGAAGTGGGAGAGAGTTTGAACCAGATCCCAACTTGGAAACCGAACATCGCTACTTTGGTGAGTTTCCATGCATGTTACCTGATTATGTGAACTTAATTTGATATGTGTTTGCTTAAGTGAGTTGATATGAAAATTTGGTTTTTGATCCATCAAATGGAGTAGTGTGTACTTTATCGCATTTACTCCTATTTGAATGGTAAAATTTGTAAGAGTGTTTTGATGCGATTTAAGAGTAATTTGATGTGACTTATGTGTATACAATTTTGGGAATTCCTAAGACCTATCTTTGAGTTCTTTGCCTCGAGCTGTAGGTTAGGCCTAGGCCGAGGAGAAATAACGAGCCATAGGGTTATTTATGTGATATGTGCTCTGGACTTAGCGTATGGATTTGTCCCTGATGGAAGAACACTAATTAATTTATGTGTGACTGAAACGGGAGAAAGTGCTACGCCTATTAGGATGGGAGTCACCTCTTAATCCGTATCAGTTTACATGTGATTGAACGGGAGAAAGTGTTACGCCCATTAGGGCGGGAGTCACATCTTAGTCCGTATCAGTTACCTTTTATGTGTTTAGAGTCGAGCCCTGTGCGGGTTTTGGTGGAGAAAGGGGTAAGTGGAGGTCTATATAATTTATACTTGTGAAAGTTGACGGAGTGTCAACTATTTGGAATGTGATCGAACTTTGTGGATCTTGACTCCTGAGAGCCACCGTATCCTACCTTTGTGTTGTTAATTGCTTTCCTTATTTGCTTATTTCTGAATATGAATTTGGAGTGAAAATCTCATATGTGTTATGTGCTTTGCATGCCTTTTTGGAACTCACTGGGCTTTTAGCTCATTCTTTCAAATTTGTTTTCCTTAACAGGGACTGAGAAACCAAATGAAGGCGCCGACCCTTAGAACTAGGGTTTACTTATGCTTCTGGCTTGAGAGACTTGAACTTTGAATTTGGGGTATTGTAATGTGAACTTTGAATGTATAATTAAGTACTCTATATTTTTTGGGATTTTAAGGTTTGATTAATGAATTTGTGAGTTATCGTTTAGTTTAAATTGTTATTGAAACTTTGGCTTTGTGAGATTGAAGTAGTTTGGTTATGAGTTGATTGTAAGTTTGGGATTGGTACTTAAATTGTTTCTTTGAAGAATTAGTAATCATTTGTGTGAGTGAGCCTTGGTGAGAGTTAGGCAGGCGGTCCACTAATACTTTAGGATACGCCCTATGGAGAGGTGGGGCTGTCACACGGGGAAGTTTTTGAAATTATCCCAAAAAGGGTAAATAATAGAAAAGCCCCATATGGTTATGTTAATACACAAAAAACCCCTGTGGTTTCAAATCGTACCTTTCGGTATCTCGTGATTTGAATTAAAGTAAAATTTGGATAGAAACCTTTAAAAGTAACGGTTTTGAATAAAATGACAGATTTACTGTAGTGAATGCATCATCAATTATTTTTCAAATTTATTCTTCAGTATATACACAGAAAAAGTGTTGAATTTTTTTTTTAAATTCTTACAATACACACTTTAAGAAAATATTACAATTGCAATTTTCAAATTTAAAACTATCAGATATTTTCCTAATTTTTCTTCACAATATAGATAGAAAATGTGTTGAAATTTTTATTTTTCCTTACAAGACACAATCTAAGAAAATATTGTAATTTTAAATTTTTATTTTAAATCCTTATAATACACACTAAGAAAATATTGCAATTGCAAATTTCAAATTTAAAGGTATCAACTATTTTTCTAATTTTTCTTCACCATATAAAGGTAATACTATTTTCCTAATTTTTCTATTTTAAATTCTTAGAATAGACCCTCTAAAAAAATATTGCAATTGCAAGTTTTGTTGATTTCTCTTTATGTTTTTTGATTATTATCTAACTTGTTTCCTATAATTTTGGGATCAATTTGGAGTTTTATTAATGTCTGTGGGGTTAAATAGGCATTTTTGGTCAAAATTTGTGGTAAAAAAAACTATTTTCCAGTTCAAATGCATTAGTTTTAACAATTTTCGTCAATTTTCACATTAATTCAAAGCATGAGATACTGAAATACACGATTTGAAACTACAGAGGGTTTTTCTATATCTTAGTCTAACCATAGGGACTTTTCTATTTTTTTACCCCAAAAAATCTAAAAAATGGGTTTTTAATGAATATTTTGTTTTTTTTCTATTATATATTGTTATCTAGTCCATTATGTTTTGTATTCTACTCTATAAGTAATTGTTGAAATTTAAAAGGACAAGAAAAATAACTAAAATGATGTGTTCATTTAGGATATATGACGATTTAATAGATGCTGGAACAAGAATGGTATAGAAAATAGGATAGAAGATCCTCTGCGGACAAATTACATGTAGCCTGGCTAGTTGATCCGTTGGGATAAAGTTGTGACAAGATTGTGGGACCCAATCCTAAGAACTGTTTTCAAACTCTTTTGGAGGAGGCGTAAATATACTTCACGACTCTTCTTGCAATCAACGTGGTACTCGCAACACCATCATGTGCAAACTTTATCCAGTAAAGGAACATGTGGATCCACAAAAAGATAAGAATCTGATGTTCGATTTAGGATCATGAAATAGGATGGATGTAAGTTTTTGTAGCCACTTTTGGTAAGTGACATTTGGTCAGTGACATGAGTTTTGAGATAGACCTAAAAGAAGCACATAACATATTTAATGAGACAAACGGAGTAACAAGTATTAAAGAGATGCAGAATCCACGATAATGCAAAAAAAGAAAAAAAAAATCTGTTGTTGGTAACCAAGATAAAATTTGGAATTCCCGAATTTAATACTATGTAATACACTTTTTTAACGAATCAAAAAAGAAAAAGAGTACGATACTTTCAACTAGATGGAGGACGGATGGCTTCATTTACTAATTTTGTGATTAAATAACTAGTGCACCGCAACTAAAAGTAATTAAAAGCGGGGAAAAAAGGGTTCTACCGAATCAAGTATTCAGCTACCAATGGTCGAGGTTTCTGGGAACCGAAGGCAATATTTGCAAATTTGGTCAACAACGAGGAACCTACCTGACCAACATACAATGGACTCAAACATATCTTAATTTCATGTCGATTAAAGTAGTTAAAAATATTATATGTGAGCCCAAAACGCAGGAGGATCATCCATACATGCCATATAAAAAGCTGTTAGCCAAGCAGCAATAATCAAGGAGACAAAATGACGCATATAAACCACTTTGAATTAGAAGACTTTGGAGCAATCGGGACTATAAATTTGTGGGTTTACTTGTTGACTAGAGGATTTGCATGAGGCAGTTGGAACAAAAGAAAACCCGGCAGCGTACATATCACAAAAAGCAGTAGAAACAAGGCTACATTAGAAAGATTGAACGTACCGTAATTGCTGAGTGTAGAAAAAGTTGCACGGAAATGGCACAATTTGTTTGCTTGGCTCTTGATTGATTTCTTCTTAGAAAGGATTCCTGGCGAAGACAGACCAAGATATAGCTATTTATCCATCCCTATATATATATATATTTGTGTATATATATATATATATATATATATATATATATATGTATGTGTAGAGGGAGATTGAGAGAATAGAAGAGGGAGAGAGAGGTTGAATCAGTAAAAGTCTTGTTAAACAATTCCGTCAACTCTTCGCGAGATGATCAAAATTTGGATTCTTGTAAGTATAAACTTGAATTATTTAGTATCAATCATTGTTATTTATTATACTCATTCGTACGTTTATTTTAAAGAAACGTTGTTTTCAGACGAATTGCGTGTAACTTGCCAAAAGAAAGACGAATTGCATGTTTCATTGGGTGTTTTCTTCTATAAAGATTTCAAAACTCATTTGGAACTTCTTAAGAGAACTAGGCCTAATTATTTTAGAAGTAACAATTGGTGCTAGGACAACATTGATATATTTATGATGAAGACATAGGGAACACAAAGATCATGGACGATATGGGTCAACTTTTATGTGATGAAAACAAATTTATGCTTGCATTTTGAAGTTGCTTAATTGAGTTTTTTGGTCCTACACAGGCTCAAATACCAGGGAACCTTTTTTCTTTTTCTTTGTTTTTCTTTTTCAAGGATCCGGTATTTAATGCACGAGATGCTTAATTACTTTTTTAAGATAAAAAAAATAAGTGATCATCCCCTTTTATGCTTGTTCCCAAAATAAAAAAGGGTGCATTTGCTCCTTAATAGCTTCTTTTAAAAGGGTTTCTGCTTTCTCAATAAATGTATTGGCAGAAGAAATGATTTCTTGAAATTGAAATTTATTAGCTTTTACATAAGCACGTAACTCAACAAGAAATTTTCTTACCCGTTCAATTTCTAATGGGAAAATACTCAAGTAACGATAGTTATAGTAACGAAACAAAGTTTACCTGATATTACAGGTAAAAACACGTTTAGTGACCATTTGGTTACCTATTAGACCGGTCATTTAGATAAGATAATGCCTAAAAATTAGACTAAAAATTTGGAATGTGAGGGCCTCAAAATTTATTATTTTAAATATTTTTATTATTATCCTTAATTTGTTTGATTATTTTAATGTCGTACTCAAACATATTTTTCAGAAAAATTTAAATGAAAATTCAATTTTATTATAGGGTGACCCAATTTTATTTCACACTTATTTCCTCGTAGATTTTCAATATTCCGTTTACCTTTTAAAAATTTGCCCTTTTAGTGTCAATTAGAAAGAAAATGAGAAAACACATTTTTCGAGGTAAAAATTCGGGCAGTGAGTGAAGTAGCGATGGAGTGTAAGGATGATCACTCGTAGGTTAAGAATACAATCAAGGGACTAGAAGTGAATTATTAAAGGTGAGATTAAGTAGGGTTTTGAAACCTTAAAACCTAGTTGGACAAATTTTCCGAAAATTAGGATTTTAATCTTGCGATTGTTTATCCATTTAATTTCCTCCAATTCACTTCAATTTTTTTTTTCCTTTTCTTCTCCCCCTCTTAGCCGAGATTATTCCTTAATTTGCAGCCAAGAGAGCTAATTATTTTTCCCTCCAAATTGCTAGCAAAACTACTATTTCAAGTTGGACTTTGACCCCTAAATTTGGGCTTGAATTCCTTTCATTTATTCACCAAATTACCACATAAAACATCACTCTTTCCTCTATCTCTTGGCCGACTCCCTTTCCCCTCTCTTCCCTTAGAAATTTCATCATTTTCATCTTCCATTTCTCTCCCAAAATCAACCACAATCTTGCAACTATCTTAGCTCAAGTTTGAAGCTTTAGTGAAGAACTTTGAGGAGGAAGCTTTTGGGTGGTTAAAGCTAGGATTCTTGGGTGTTTTTGCTAACTACTTGGAGGAGGTAAATCCTTAAAGCTTGCACCTTTGTCCATTTCTTACATTTTCAAGCATGAAATTAGGATTGGGATGTTGATGGGTTATTAGAACCTTGACTATTGTTGGTAGAAGTAAGCTTTGTGTTGATTTTGGAATTTCAAGTTACTAAGCTTCTTTAAATTGCATTTGTTGTTTATGGTTGATAAGTGGGCTCTTGGAATTCCCACAAAAGGTGTGAATTTATTTACTAGTATGTTAAATGATGAAATGTGTGTGCATATGTTGAATTTTGTTGGTTGAAAGTTGGATGAAAAACCTCAAGGAAAACCGTGAAGAAGAGAGAGGAATTAGGGTTGAAATTTGCTGTTTTTTCCTTAATTTTGTGGCTGCATTTTTGTAGGTTTAGGGGCTGATTTTTAATGCTTAAAAGTTGAGGTTTGAGATGTTAATTTTTCCCACAAAAAGCCCTCTAAAAGTTGTTGCAATAATGGTGGTTAAATTGGAACCAAAATCTGGAAAATTGGAAGAGCTTGCTGTCCGAAATTGTTGGGCTGTTTAGTGTTAAAAATTGATAAAAGCTTTCATCATTTTTGACCACCATTAGGCCTAGGAAGGTTAATACTATCTTGGTTTCGAAAATGGGGGCAATTGATGGTGTTTTAGATAGGTTAGAGGTGTTTAGAAGAAGAAGATCACAACTTCGCAGGTTTGAATCGAGTTTGCTGAGTACACTTTGGGCATTAAAAACACTGTCTTCCCATGAGAATTTTTGGCTAAATTTTGGTATGGACATAATCTATATATGTTAGAGTTAGTGTACCAAATTTGGTGATTTTTGAGTAAGAATTCGTCACTCATTTGAGGCTTAAAATCTGCCCTGCAAATCTGGAAATTCAGAAAAAATAGAATTTTGAACCTGCCCTGTTTGGACAGTTATATTTTCTTACTCAAGAGTCAGAATCAAGTTCTGTTGGTGGATTTTGAAACTAGATACATAGGGTTTTAAACTATGTAAATTTCAAAGGCCAATTCATTTCCTACAGTTTTTGACGAATTTCCAAAGAGAGCTGGAAAACCAGCCTGTGTTGTCCTGTTTTTCACTGTAGCCGAATTTCAAACGAAAATCTGGGCAGTTTTTGTCTGGAATTTCATCATGATGTCTTCTACAAAGTTTTATAAATTTAAATGAGGTTTCCAACGGTACCAACTTTGTGAAATTTGGACTTATACAACTCAAGTTACGATTTTTCAAAGAATTTTGCTCAAATAGAAAGTTTATCGAACTTATTCTTTCTTGAACTAGATTTGGTCGATGAACTAGAAAACTTATTTCCATTGTTCTTTAATTATTTTAGGGAGTGGTGCTGATTTGAAAAGTGATCAAAACTTGGATTCCGAACCCTACTTTGTTGGTGAGTTTCCAATGCATGTTATTCGCTTTAATTAAATGTTTTGCGTGAACGTGTTAAATGCGTAAAATTGAAAGTGTTGAACCACTCACTTAAGGAGGGTATACTTTATTGCCCTCTTTTAAGTAAAGTAGGTGAACTAGTTGTTTTGCATGAATATATATACTTGTGGAGAAAGTGTTTATAAAACTACTCTTGGCCGCTTTCCTTGAGTAGTAAGTGTTAAGTGTTTGGATTCCGGGCCCGATAAAGGGGATGTTCGGTGGAAGGAAATGGTTGTAAAGAGTCGTCTACATGGATTGGAAAGTTGACGGAGTATCGAGTACGTGAATTGAACGTGCGAAGTGGATCTGAATTCCTGAGAGCTCCCGTATCCTATTTGTGTGTTTTGTGTTTACTCTACTTGTTTTAAAAATGTTATTTATCTTGCTTTATGCCTGTGCATGTTCTTTTGGAAATTTACGAGCTTTTAACTCACCTCCGTTCCTATTTTGTTTTTCCTTAACAGGTGATGAGAATCCAGAGACCTACATAGGTCTAGTATCTGATTTTGGATTTTGTCCCGAGTGTGGAAGAATGGATTGTATATTCTTTTGGTTTTGTATATTTTGACTCGTGGGGATGTATTAAGTTTTGAATTGAAGCTTTAGATGCTTTTGAGTTAAGATTTGTACTCTAAGCTTGAATGTCATTTTACAAGTTTCATTCTCTGTTCTAATGTGGAAATTCAGAATTTATCCTTTAGAGTTAGTATTTTTTTTGAATGCTTGAGTCCTGGCGAGAGCTAGGCAAGCAGCCCGCCAACCCTTTGGTTAGCCTTAGGGGGAAAGTGGGGCTGTCACTGGTGGTATCAGAGCCTAGGTTAGAGGTTTATAAGGAAAATTTTTAAAGTCCTTATTAGAATGGTTTCTTGTACTTTAAGTTTGATATTTTAGTAAAGTTGATAACTTTATGTTGTGAATTATCTGTAGGTATGGAGAGTGGTAATGGCATTCCCGGAGCTAATGGACAGGGAGCTAATGGACACGAGCCGCCAGCTAGGCCTATCCGATATAGAGTAAGGGGTAGTGAAGCCCGACTCCAGTATACTCCATGCCGTGGGGCCCCGAGTTGTGCATGTAGGACGAGGTACACCTACCCGAATGCTGTGGTGTTATCTCTTGACGACGAGCGTCAGGAGTTGGTGGATGCCAATAGATCTCTTCGAGAGGAGCTAGTGGCGATGGCGGATGTTTTGACATATCGTCATGGCTGGATTCAGACCTTGGAGACTCAGGTTGAGGCACTAGAGGCTCGGGTTGAGGATGAGCGCGAGAGGACTACAGCCGCCCGTGATCAGGTTCAGAGGTTCAGAGCCCGACTTACTAGGGTAGCTGATGAGCTCCAGGACTGGACTGCGAGGATTGTGGCTGACACCACTGCTTTGGTCGATGAGGTTGCCGCGGTTAATGCGAGTGCATTTGTTGAGGAGCCTTTAGATGAGGATTCTTCAGAGGAGGATCCTTTTGAGTTTGAGCCGATTGAGGAGGACCCGTCTGAGGAGGTCGAGCCTGATAAGGAGGATCCGTCCGAGGAGACCCCTTCTGGTGGTCTCGCGGAGGATTATGGTAGTTGTACTAAGGAACTAGGTTTTTATTAACCCCTTTTTTGTAAAGAGAAACTACTAGGATGATTTTCGTCTCTATGGGTGCATGTTTATTTACCGCTTTCACTATTGTATTTTGTGTAGTGAAATGGCCGTGAAAGCAAATTTTGTGTGTTCTTTTGTAATAAACATGCCACCGTGATGTACTTGACTCTCTCAGTATATATATGTATGGAAATTTGGTCGGTTCTAGAAAATTCTCTCGTTAGTTCCAAAGTTTAATTTGTTAATTGCTTATTTTATTTTGTATTGTTTTATTTTATTCTATTTTATTTTATTATATTTCATTTTCGTATCTTCTTTTGAAATGTCTACCTTCTATAAAGATTATGGACGGTAGACGAGGTCGAGGCCGAGGTCGAGGTCAAGGACGAGGGCGTGGGGCAAGGCAACCCCTAAATGTGGGTGACGACCGAGGGTCGGCAGTTGACCAAGGTCAGGGACAAGGAGTAGACTTCGGAGAACAAGTGGCAACTGCCATAAATAAGATGACGGGTATCTTGGCTCGTCTGGTGGACCAACAAGGTCGGGGTCCACCTAATCAGCCTTGGGGCCACGAGGGTGGCGAGGACAGGGCTCTAGAACGTTTTCAAAAGTTCGCCCCGCCTAAGTTCTTTGAGAAACCTGATCCAGAGGCCGCTGAGGGTTGGTTGGATCGTATCATAGGTATTTTTGGTACCTTGAACTATACCGAGGAGAGGCGGGTGTCTTTTGCCGCCTTTCAGTTCGAGGGGCCAGCTCGATCATAGTGGAACATGATTAGGGCAAAGTGGGATAGAGATCAGATCCCTTGAACCTGGGAGAATTTCACTCGGGAGTTCTACGCTAAGTTCCTTCCTCCCTTGATTCAAGAAAGGAGGGAGGATGATTTTATCAAGTGTGGGTCTTCTAAGCATCGCAGACTATGAGGCGCAGTTTACTAAATTGTCTAGGTTTGCTCCAGAGTTGGTGGCCATGGAGCAAAGGAGAATTAGACGCTTCGTCTAGGGATTGAATTTGGAGATTCAAGAAGGGCTAGCGGCAGCCCAGATTAATAGCTTCAGTGGGGCAATCGAAAAAGCCCAAAGGATCGAGACTGTAAAGGCTCAACTAAAGACCTTTCACGCTAGGAAAAGAAGCGTCCCTTCTAGTAGTCAGGAGCCTATGGACTCAAGTGCTCCGCCTTCCAAGTTTGGGAGAGGTTCGAGTGGGGCTAGCACCTCGGAAACTTCGAGAGGGGTCTTTTCCCGAGGAGGGATGTCCCGAGGGTCTGTCAGTGGTAGAGGACCTGCGAGGAGTGCTCCGCAAGGGAGCCAGGCCTCGAACTCTGGTCTTACATGTGGTTTCTGTGGGAGGCCAAACCACACCGCCAATGAATGCTGGAAGAAACAAGGAAAGTGTTTGAAGTGTGGTAGCTCTGAACATCAGATATCTGCCTGTCCCCAACTCCGAGAGTGAGGTGGGACCCAGAGGTCAAACCAGAGCCAAACTAGTGCGGTGGGGAATAGGACGAGGTGCCAGCTCGAGTTTATGCCCTGGATCAACAAGAAGTGTCTGAATCGACTGAAGTGGTCGAAGGTACTATTCCCATCTTTCACCTCTTAGCTAGAGTTTTAATTGATCCTGGTGCATCGCATTCATTTGTTAATCCTGCATTTATCTGTGGTATAGACATAAAACCTACTAGGTTACCCTTTGACCTAGAGGTTAGAACACTAACGGGGGGATAAAAGTCTAATCACCAGTTTGGTGTATAAAGACTGTGAGGTGTGGATTGGAGAGAGAAAATTGATGGTTGACTTGGTGAGGGATATGATGTGATTATTGGGATGGACTGCTTAGCCAAACATTATGCTAAAGTGGACTGTAGGTTGAAAGTAGTGGAATTTTGCATTACGGGGGAAGCAACTTTGAGGTTGGATGTTAAGGGAAGATTAGCTTCATCAACTCTCATTTCTGGGATTAGGGTTAGAAAATTTCTGAGTAAGGGGGCTAAAGGGTATTTGGCTTTTCTTATAAACCCTCCGAATGATAAGGTGAAATTGGAAGATGTACCGATTGTTAAGAATTTTCCTGATATATTTCCCGAGGAGTTGGAATCTTTACCCCCTGAGCGGGCAATAGAGTTTAAGATTGATCTAGTGCCTGGACGGCACCAATTTCTAAGACCCCTTATAGAATGGCTCCAACTGAGTTTAAAGAGTTGAAAATACAGCTACAAGACCTTTGGAACGGGGATTTATTAGGGAAAGTGATTCTCCATGGGGAGCACCGGTTTTGTTCGTTAAAAGAAAGATGGTAGTTTGAGGCTATGTATAGATTATCGGGGGTTGAATGATGTGACAATCAAGAATAAGTATCCCTTACCACTCATCGATGAGTTATTTGATTAGTTGCAAGGGTCAGTGGTATTCACTAAGTTAGATCTCAAGTAGGGGTACTACCAGCTGAGGATTAGAAAAGAGGATGTACTGAAAACGGCTTTTAATTCGAGGTAAGGGCACTTTGAGTTTGTAATAATGCCCTTTGGGTTGACTAATGCTCCGGCCACATTCATGGATTTGATGCAACGAGTATTTAAGCCCTACTTGGATCAATTCGTCGTGATCTTCATTGATGACATACTAGTGTATTCTAATACCCAAGAGGACCATGCCTAACACCTGAGGATTATAGTACAAACCCTCCGAGAGCACAAATTATTTGCAAAGTTCAGCAAGTGTGAATTTTGGTTGGAGGATGTATCTTTTCTAGGGCATAGAATTTCCAAGGACGGGATTGCAGTTGACCTGGCTAAAGTGGAAGCTATTACTCATTGGAAACGGCCTGAGAACCCGACTGAGGTTAGAAATTTCTTAGGGCTGGCTGGTTACTATCGTCGGTTTATTCAGAATTTCTGAAGAATTACTGGGCCTTTGACAGACTTGACTAAGAAACATAGAAAGTTTGTTTGGAACCCTAAGTGTGAGGAGAGGTTCCAAGAATTGAAAAAGCGGTTAACTGAGGCTCCGATTTTAACCCTACCTGATGGTAAAGAAGGATTTGTGGTGTATTCAGATGCCTCTAAGGATGGATTGAGTTGTGTTTTGATGCAAAATGGAAAAGTCATAGCCTATGCCTCTAGGAAGTTGAAACCTCATGAACAGAACTATCCAACTCATGATCTAGAATTGGCGGCGGTTATCCTTGCTTTGAAGAAGTGGAGGCACTATTTATACGGAGTAACTTTTGAGGTATTCATGGATCATAAGAGTTTGAAGTATTTGTCCTCTCAAAAGGAATTGAACTTGAGGCAAAGGAGATGGGTAGAGTTCTTAGAAGACTATGATTGCTCAATAAAGTATCACCTCAGGAAGGCAAATATTGTGGCTGATGCGTTAAGTCGCAAGGCTCAAGTAGCGGGGTTAATAATGAAAGGATAGGAAATGTTGGAGCAAGTGAGTGAGTGGAAACCGTGCTTAGGGACGCAAAAGGTTATTTTTGGGAATGTGGAACTAAGGTCCCCATTGTTGGAACGGATCAAGGAAGCACAGTCAAAAGATCCCGTAGTGCAGAAATTTCTGGAGAAAGTACGAAAAGGGGAAGCCCGATATTTTAAGATAGGGCCAGAGGGTGTATTGAGATTCCGAGAAAGAATAGTAATGCCAAATGATGAAGTATTAAGAAAAGAGATTTTGGAAGAGGCACATCGGTCCAAGTATACCATCCATCCTGGGAGTAACAAGATGTACCAAGATCTGAAAGGATTGTACTGGTGGGATGGTTTGAAAAAAGAAGTAGCCAAATATATACAGACGTGTCTTACTTGTCAACAGGTTAAGGTTGAGCATCAAAGACCTTCAGGACTCTTACAACCTTTAGAAATTCCCGAATGGAAGTGGGAACACATTACTATGGATTTTGTCACTGGTCTGCCGAGGAGTCAAAAAGGACACGACGCCGTATGGGTAGTAGTGGACCGACTCACTAAATCTGCACATTTTCTACCGGTGAATATGAGGTATCCTTTGGAGAAATTGGCCAAACTTTATTTGGATGAAATAGTGAGATTACATGGGATTCCAGTAAGTATTGTCTCCGATCGAGACCCTAGGTTTGTTTCGAGATTTTGGCAGAAGTTGCAAGAGATCTTGGAAACTAAGTTAAAGTTGAGTACAGCTTATCGCCCTCAGACAGATGGCCAGTCTGAGAAGACAATTCAGACTCTAAAGGACATGTTAAGATCTTGTATAATGGATTTTGGAGAAAGTTGGAGTCAGTACATGACACTGGTCGAGTTTGCGTACAATAATAGTTACCATGTCTCGATTCAAATGGCACCCTATGAGGCACTTTATGGAAGAAGATGTCGATCACCGATTCATTGGGATGAAGTGGGTGAGAAAAAGGCTCTTAACCCAAATGCTATACCTTGGATTGAGGAAGCTTATGAGAAAGTGAAGTTGGTTAGAGAAAGGCTTCTAACAGTTCAAAATCGCCAAAAGAGCTACGCAGATAATAGGAGGAAAGACTTGGAATTTGAGGTTGATGATAAGGTCTTCTTGCGGGTCAAACCAGTGAAGAGTGGAGTAGTGTCTAAGAAAGGAAAGAAATTGAAATCGAGGTACATTGGACCATTTGAGATTTTCAAACGGATTGGGAAAGTGGCTTATTAGTTGGATTTACCCGCCAGCATGTCGAAAATTCACAATGTCTTTCATATCTCGATGCTCAAGAAGTATCACCCAGACCCGAGTCATGTGCTGCAATTAGATGAGATTGAGATGGATGAAACGCTTTCATATGAGGGAAGGCCTGTGAAGATTCTTGATCGGGAAGTAAAGGACTTGAGGACGAAGAAAATTCCTTTGGTTAAGATCCTATGAAAAAATCACGACATTGAGGAGGCAACTTGGGAAGTGGAAGAAGAAATGCAGAAAAAGTATCCAGAATTATTTGTCTAGCAAGGTGAGAATTCTGAGGACAAAATTCTTTTAAGGGGGGAAGGATGTGAGGGCCTCAAAATTTATTATTTTAAATATTGTTATTATTATCATTAATTTGTTTGATTATTTTAATGTTGTACTCAAACATATTTTTTAGAAAAATTTAAATGGAAATTCAATTTTATTTTAGGGTGACCCAATTTTATTTCACACTTATTTCCTCGTAGATTTTCAATATTCCGTTTACCTTTTCAAAATTCGCCCTTTTAGTGTCAATTAGAAAGAAAATGAGAAAACATGTTTTTCGAGGTAAAAATTCGGACAGTGAGTGAAGTAGCGATGGAGTGTAAGGATGATCACTCGTAGGTTAAGAATACAATCAAGGGACTAGAAGTGAATTATTAAAGGTGAGATTAAGTAGGGTTTTGAAACCTTAAAACCTAGTTGGACAAATTTTCCGAAAATTAGGATTTTAATCTTGTGATTGTTTATCCATTTAATTTCTTCCAATTCACTTCAATTTTTTTTCCTTTTCTTCTCCCCCTCTTAGCCGAGATTATTCCTTAAATTGCAGCCAAGAGAGATAATTATTTTTCCCTCCAAAATTGTTAGCAAAACTATTATTTCAAGTTGGACTTTGACCCCTAAATTTGGGCTTGAATTCCTTTCATTTATTCACCAAATTACCACATAAAACATCACTCTTTCCTCTCTCTCTTGGCCGACCTCCTCTCCCCTCTCTTCCCTTAGAAATTTCATCATTTTCATCATCCATTTCTGTGACGACCCCACCTTCCCCTAAGACGAACCAAAAAGGGTTGGCGGACCACTTGCTCGACTCTCGCCGAGACTCACTACAATCCTCAATCAAATTGAAGTGCCGGCCTTAAATAATTACAGTAAAACTCCAACAATTACATCCAAGTACTTCCCAATAGTAACATAACCATACATCTTACAATTTAAGCTCCATTACTTATAACCCAAGTATTTCAAAATCATGTTACAATCATGAAATGTTATTTCCCATACTTCAATACAATAAGCCCATTGCCCAAGACATCAGGAATAATGTACACAGAAGAACTAGAGTTACTCCAGCTAGTCACTTTAGTAAGTCTCTTCAAGTGCTTCCTTGTCTCGAGTCCTTGTGGAGGGGAATAAAACATTTTTGGGGTGAGCTTAAAAGCTCAGTGAGGTTCCGAAAATTAAGCAAATACACATTTAGTCAAATCTTAACACTTGAGTCAAATAGTATTCTTCCAAAAGTTTCACCATTCAACTTAAACCATGAGCAAAGTCATTCATGTAGAACGATAGTAAATCACGTCTGATTTAACTCGAAACAAGAGTAAATCTTTTAGAGAAACTCATTTCACTCATTTAAGTATTCGAACAATAATTAAACAAACAATTCACTTCAATCAAATCAAAAGTACTGATACGGGATGAGAGGTGCCTACCACCCTGATTTGGTGTGACACATACTTCCGTTCATATTCGATTACACTTAAAATACTGAGATGAAATGAGAGGTACCTCCCACTCACTCGAGTGTGGTACATATTATCTCTCAATACGTATGGTCGACGAGGCAACACTCCAATCGACATATTCATAGCTAGGATTAAGGCGGGATGAGAGGTACTTACCACTCATGGAGTGTGGTACATACTGCCGCTTATCACATAGGGTCAACGAGACAACGCTCCAATCGACTTATTCAAAGTTAAGATTCAAGCGGGATGAGAGGTACCTACCACTCCTTAGAGTGTGATACATACTTCCGCATAACACATATGGCGGGATGAGAGGCACTTACCACTCACTCGAGTGTGGTACATACTTCCGCTTATCAACACAAATCAAAATTCAAGTCACAGCACATATTCAACATATAACTCATCTCTAATCACAGTCTCAAAATCACATAAACAAATCACCTTCTCATTTAGTATTTGTGAATCAAGACAAGTAACATATATAGAAACTCACAAACTCTTCATAATTTTACTTGTAAAGCATTTCACTGGGAAATAATAGTAAATCACTTCAATAAAACATTCCTTTGTAAATACTAGCAATTCATTTCACAAATCATTCATTTGCAAACCATGGCAAGATTTTCATTTAAAAGAGAGTTAGAACACTCACCAATTAATCATAGCTGACAATCCAAGTTAGGATCTGGTTCAAACTCTCCCCCACTTCCTATAATCAAGTAAAAGGAGAAATAAGTTTCGCCCCACAAATAGCGAAACTAAACCCAAATAACTCATTCACTTCTCTTATCAAAATTCTTTACAACAACTCCATTTTCAAATTAAAATTTCAAATAACTAAACCACTTTTTAATCAAAGTACTAACTCATTTTTCAAACGATTTTCACTAGGTTTCAATACACACAATTCGTGAGAATTAGTTAAAGTATTTCAAATCCACCAAATTTGTCCAAATTGGCATTTTTCTCTCAAAGCTTAGTGACACTCAATTTCTCACCATAAAAGTTCAGGATTTTAACTCTTTTAAGACATATACTCATAAATGAATATAATACATATATACTTAAACAAAATCTCATCAATAAATATCATAAAGTTTCAAAATCACACTTCAAAGTTGCCAAGTATGGTTCGGCTATCACTTATCACTTTCCTTCAATATTTTCAACTACAAAATCTAATTTCTAACCATAGGATGAACTCATTTCACATATATCAAACACAATCACAATCAGGTCCTCAAGTCTGCTACCTAAAACTCACCTCGAGTCCGCTACCTAAGTTGGGAATTCAAGAGCCCAACTCCAATGCTTCATACATAAACATTCTTTGCAAAATAACCCATAGATCTAACAAATCTACCGCTAGTGAGGTTAAAGCTAAGAGATTTAATGATTATACCTCAAGATCTATTCACATCTGACAAGATCAAGGAAGATCTGATGGACTCTTCCCAAAGATGACTTCTTGAGCTTAGCAATTCCAAAAAGCTTCGACCTTTACTCAAGATTTGCTTGATTTGATGATGGATTTCAACCACAAGCTCAAGAACAAGCTCAAGAAAACCCACACAAGCTTTCTTTCCTCTTCTTTCCTCTCTCTCCAAATCGGATCATTGTCTCACACTCTCTCTCTCTTACGGCAGCCAAAGGAAGAAGATGAACCAAGATCACAGCCTTCAATCAAGTCTTGAAGCTTCAAGAAATTTAAGGTAGAAGAAGAAGTTGAAGAAACAACTTGGAAACTCTCTCCTTTCTCTCTCCATGCTCTCGGCCCTCCCTCTCTCTCTTAAAGCCAAGTTGTGGCTTAAAATGTGAACCAACAAGAAGCTTGAAAAGAAGCTTTTAAGGGACAAAAAGTTACCTTTCCCCTATTTTAAGGAAAAGTGGTCAACGACCACTTTTTGTCGCGTCGAAACGTGACACACCAACATTTACTGTATTGTCTCCTTTTGACACTGTTCAACCTTAAATATATCTCCGTAATATCTCTACATATGCTCAGGTTCATCTGAAAATCATTATTCACATTTCGGAACAGAAATTAACGTTTAAACAGGCCGAAACCACACACCGGCAAATAATTCTCAGAAAATTCTCTAAATTAGAAAATAATCACTGAAAACATATATTCACTCATATTTCAATAAATAAACACAATATAACATTAGTTTGCACTTTTTTTAAAAATAAATTCAAATTTTTTTTGAGGCCCTCACAATTTCTCTCCCAAAATCAACCACAATCTTGCAACTATCTCGGCTCAAGCTTGAAGCTTTAGTGAAGAACTTTGAGAAGGAAGCTTTTGGGTGGTTAAAGCTAGGATTCTTGGGTGTTTTTGATAACTACTTGGAGGAGGTAAATCCTTAAAGCTTGCACCTTTGTCCATTTCTTACATTTTTAAGCATGAAATTAGGATTGGGATGTTGATGGGTTATTAGAACCTTGACTCTTGTTGGTAGAAATAAGCTTTGTGTTGATTTTGGAATTTCAAGTTACTAAGCTTTTTTAAATTGCATTTGTTGTTTATGGTTGATGAGTGGATTCTTGGAATTCCCACAAAAGGTGTGAATTTGTTTACTAGTATGTTAAATGATGAAATGTGTATGCATATGTTGGATTTTGTTGGTTGAAAGTTGGAAGAAAAACCTCAAGGAAAACTGTGAAGAAGAGAAAGGAATTAGGGTTGAAATTTGCTATTTTTTCCTTAATTTTGTGGCTGCATATTTGTAGGTTTAAGGGCTGATTTTTAATGATTAAAAGTTGAGATTTGAGATGTTAATTTTTCCCACAAAAAGCCCTCTAAAAGTTGTTGCAATAATGGTGGTTAAATTGGAACCAAAATCTGGAAAATTGGAAGAGCTTGCTGTCTGAAATTGTTGGGCTGTTTAGTGTTAAAAATTGATAAAAGCTTTCATCATTTTTGACCACCATTAGGCCTAGGAAGGTTAATACTATCTTGGTTTCGAAAATGGGGGCAATTGATGGTGTTTTAGGTAGGTTAGAGGTGTTTAGAAGAAGAAGATCACAACTTTGCAGGTTTGAATCGAGTTTGCTGAGTACACTTTGGGCGTTAAAAACACTATCTTTTCGTGAGAATTTTTGGCTAAATTTTGGTATGGACATAATCTATATATGTTAGAGTTAGTGTACCAAATTTGGTGATTTTTGAATAAGAATTTGTCACTCATTTGAGGCTTAAATTCTGCCCTGCAAATCTGGAAATTCACAAAAAACAGAATTTTGAACCTGCCCTGTTTGGACAGTTATATTTTCTTACTCAAGAGTCAAAATCAAGTGCCATTTGTGGAGTTTGAAACTAGATACATAGGCATTTAAACTGTGTAAATTTTAGAGACCAATTCATTTCCTACAGTTTTTGGCGAATTTCCAAAGTGAGCTGGAAAACCAGCTTATGTTGTCCTGTTTTTTACTGTAGCCGAATTTCAAACGAAAATCTGGGCAGTTTTTGTCTTCAATTTAATCATGGTGTCTTCTACAAAGTTTTAGAACTTTAAATTAGGTTTCCAACAGTACTAACCTTGCAAAATTTGGACTTATACAACTCAAGTTACAATTTTTCAAAGAATTTTGCTCAAATAGGAAGTTTATCAAACTTATTCTTTCTTGAACTAAATTTGGTCAATGAACTAGAAAACTTTTTTTTTTTTTTTTTTTTTGGCTAACCCCGTACCCGGGGAGGGATGCCAGCCCCAAATTTATTAAAGAAGAGAAAAACAAACAGAAAGAGAGAGGGCGTACCATCTCCCAAAAAAAGAAAGAAACTGACAGAAACAAAAACTAGGAGAACTACTCCCCTACAAAAAAACCTACTCCCTAACCACAAAGGACCTCAAAGCAGGAAAGCCGATACGATCATGGTTAATTAAGGCCCTGATCTTAGGGGGAAGCTGCTGAGTGGTCTCAAAGACCCTAGGTTGATTGAGATGAAGCGCTGCCAATCCGTCAGCTACCGAGTTCGCTTCACGATAAACGTGGGAAAGGGAACCACCCAAGGACGTCAATAAAACCCTAATCTGCCGCAAACAGGTGCACAAAGGCCATTTGGAAATAGAACGAGAAGAAACTAAGTGAACAAGGACCGCCGAATCAACTTCTACGAGTATGTTAAGCACCTGCCTAGAAAGACAAAGGCGCAATCCATATAATAAGGAGTAACCCTCAGCCTGCAGGACATCCATCTCACCAAATTCCTTGTAAAAGGCAAATAAGAGGTGGCCTCGACCATCTCGGAGAATTCCTCCTCCTGAAGCAACATTGTTAACGACACTAGCATCCGTGTTTAACTTGAAGCCTGGAAAGGTTTGATCCAGCACGGCCCGATATCGAGTGAGCGGAGCTTTCTTGATGGAAAAAAACCGAGCCAAAGGTGACGACGAATCCCCCGAGACCTGACACAATGAAAGGCTTCCCGTCGAACCCCAGAGGGAGAAGAAGTGCTCAATCTCCCAAATAAGCGAAGCAGGGCTTGGGACAGAATTTTCAAAGCGACCAGATTCCTAGACTTCCACGTGAACCACAGACCACTAACGGAACCCAACACCTCAGATGGTTCTGGGATGGGGAGGACATATACCAGTCCATAAGCAAGGCCGAAACACAAGAATACTCCCGAACTGGAATACCAAAAAATCCAGAAAAATAGCCCCAAATATGGAACGCCAATCCTCTCGAGATGAACACGTGTCGAACGGACTCGGACTGTTGGAAACAACAGCTACATCTAGACACCAACGGCATCCCCCGTCGTTGGAGCACATCATCAAGAGGCACAAAGCCCTTAATCAAGCGCCAACAAAAAACTCTAATCTTAAGTGGAAGAAAATTATCCCAGATCATCTTGGACACCACGGACGAACCCCTTCGCCTGCGCACCAGCTCCCAGGCAGAAGCTGTCGTAAAACAACCCGTGGAAGAGGGCAGCCACACAAGGACGTCAATTTCCTCTTGAAGAATAGGAATCTGCTCGATTTTATCGACCAACTCGGAAGGCAACCAGTCGAGCAGACGTCCAACATTCCAGCTCCCCTGAAGCATAAATTCAGCCACCAGGAAGTGAGGATAATCCAGCCTTGGCGCTAAGACTGCCAGCGGCTCATCCCCCACCCAGCAATCCCACCAAAAATCAATCATCCCTTTGCCCACACACCAGCGAATGTTTCCCTCCGCCAAGTCCAGTACACTGACCAACCTCCTCCAAATGTGAGAGCCCTGACGAGCCACCACCCTCAAAGGGTGTTCATGTTTCACATACTTATGAAGCATGAACTGAGCCCAAGGGGTGTCATTTTGACGAAGCTTCCACCACAACTTAAGAGAAAAAGTCTGGACCATATCGGGAAGGGCACGGACCCCTAAACCCCCCTCAGACGTAGGGTAGCATAAATTGTCCCAGGATGACCAGTGAATCCTCCTGCCATCCTGAGCATCCCATAAAAAACTATTAAATAAACGCCCCAACACCAGAAGAACCCCTTTAGGCGGCTGCAAGACCTGAAGGAATGAACTAGAAAACTTATTTTCATTGTTCTTTAATTATTTTAGGGAGTGGTGCTGATTTGAAAAGTGATCAAAACTTGGATTCCGAACCCTACTTTGTTGGTGAGTTTCCAATGCATGTTATTCGCTTTAATTAAATACTTTGCGTGAACGTGTTAAATGCGTAAAATTGAAAGTGTTGAACCACTCACTTAAGGAGGGTATACTTTATTGCCCTCTTTTAAGTAGAGTAGGTGACCTAGTTGTTTTGCATGAATATATATACTTGTGGAGAAAGTGTTTATAAAACTACTCTTGGCCGCGTCCCTTGAGTAGTAAGTGTTAAGTGTTTGGATTACGGGCCCGGTAAAGGGGGATGTTCAGTGGAAGGAAATGGTTGTAAAGAGTCATCTATATGGATTGGAAAGTCGACGGAGTGTCGACTACGTGAATTGAACGTGCGAAGTGGGCCTGAGCTCCTGAGAGCTCCCGTATCCTACTTGTGTGTTTTGTGTTTACTTTACTTGTTTTAAAAATGTTATTTATCCTGCTTTATGCCTGTGCATGTTCTTTTGGAAATTCACGAGCTTTTATCTCACCCCCATTCCCATTTTGTTTTTCCTTAACAGGTGACGAGAATCCAGAGACTTAGATAGGTCTAGTATCTGATTTTGGTTTTTGTCCCGAGTGTGGAAGAATGGATTTTATATTCTTTTGGTTTTGTATATTTTGACTCGTGGGGATGTATTAAGTTTTGAATTGAAGCTTTAGATGCTTTTGAGTTAAGATTTGTACTCTAAGCTTGAATGTCATTTTACAAGTTTCATTCTCTGTTCTAATGTGGAAATTCAGAATTGATCCTTTAGAGTTAGTATTTTTTTTGAATGCTTGAATCCTGGCGAGAGCTAGGCAGGCAGCCCGCCAACCCTTTGGTTAGCCTTAGGGGGAAAGTGGGGTGGTCACATTGAAGACTGGTTATTTAGATAAGATAATGCCTAAAAATTAGCCTAAAAATTTGGAAGTAAGTTTTGCATCAGAAAGAGTAAGTTAATTTAATAAATTAGTAACTTTTATGTCTCAAAAGGTAAATTGGAAATAATATGAAACTTACCTTTTCTTGAAAATAAATTACTATTTTAAATCTCAAACTTACTTTTAATGAGAAGTAAGTTTTGCATCTAAAAGAGTAAGTTAGTTGAATAAATCAGTAACTTTTATGTCTCAAAAGGTAAATCGGATGAAACTTACCTTTTCTTGAAAATAAATTACTATTTTATATCTCAAACTTACTTTTAAAGATAAGTAAGTTTTGCATCTAAAACAGTAAGTTAAATCAATAAATTAGTTACTTTTATGTCTCAAAAGTTAAATCGTAAAAATTATATGAAACTTACATTTTTTTGAAAATAAATTACTATTTTACATCTTAAACTTACTTTTTAAGAGTAGTAAGCTCTGCACGTAAAAGAGTAAGTTAACTTAATAAATTAGTAACTTTTATATCTCAAAAGGTAAATCAGAAATAATATGAAAATGATCTTTTTTTGAAAATAAATTACTATTTTACATCTCAAACTTACTTTTAAAGAGTAAGTTTAGTTGAAGTAATAGTAAATTTTTGTACAATATTAGTAAATTTTATGATAACATAGTAAATTTAATTAATGATCAAAATTTACTTGTTTGTGGTATTAATTTACTATTTTACTTTAAAAACTTATAAGAGTAAGTTTAGTTTAAATAATAGTAAACTGTATAATAACATAGTAAATTTGATTACTGATCAAAACTTACTAGTTTGTGGTAAAAATTTACGATTTTACTTTAAAAACTTATATGAAACTACTATTAGGAAGTTTACTTGAAATAGTGCTAAAATTTTTTATTAATGATTGAAATTTAACTTAATAAATTAGTAACTTTTATGTCTAAAATATTAAATTAGAATATATATGAAAGTTATTTTTTTTCTTGGAATAAATGAATTAGAACTTTATATCCCAAAGTTAGTTTTTAGAGAGTAAGTTTAATTCAACTACTAATAAATTTCTATAGAATCATAGTAAATTTTATGATAACATGGTAAATTTGACTAGTGATCCAAATTTACTACTTGGTGGCATAAATTTACTAATTTACTTTAAAAACTTATATGAAACTAGCATTAGGAAATTTAATTGAAATAATGCCAAGAATACTATTAAAAAAATTACTATTCACATGACCTTATAAAATGTGTAATAAAATTTGTCTGATTATAAATTTTGAATTATTTTTTAATTTTTGAAAAGATTGAAAGTTTGGTTTACAATAATAATAAATCATCCCGAGCCGAGTTATATATATAATGGTAGTTGTTTATTCATCACAATTTCTATAAGTTAATCCATATGAATACAATAAAATGATAAAATTTTAATAAATTGATTATCAAGATCATACGTATAAAAGTTGAAATTATATTAATGTAGCATAATCTTTGAAAATTATAGTAAATTCATCTATATATTAAGTTGCGTAACTTTCAGAAATCTCCAGTGAAAATTATACATATGGCACAAGTTTCATGCAATGTTTACAGAACGCATGCACTATGTCAATTTCCAAACCATAATCATCAAATTAATGTAAATAGTCAACAAATTTCATATTTTATTTCAAATTGTACGCATACCCCAATCTCCATCTCCAAGTACCGAAAACAATTGATAATAGTACAATTTTTTTTTTAATATCTTTGAGGGAATTCTCTCAATCGCAACCCATTAGGAAATCATGAATCCATTCCACTTTAGAGTGGTCAATCAATCATACAAATAGGTTGAGGGGGCAATTGTATTTTAGTCTGAACTTAATAATTAGTAATTTGCCATTCGAGATGGATTTATTGACGTTGGGATCGGTACTTATAGTAAGAGTCCCAAATGATCAAGAATTTAAGAAATAGACAAAATTTACCTTTTTACATAGTATATTAAGTAGTAAGTTGAATTCAAAAAATGGTAAATTTTATTAAAAAATAAGTAAATTTATTTGTTGAAAAGGTAAATTTTCATTAATGGTTGTAGCTTACTACTTTATGAGATATATTTACTAAATTTCTTAGTAAACTTATTAGTAAGTTGAATTCAAAAAAAGGTAAATTTTATTAAAGAATAAGTAAATTTGTTTATTGAAAACGTAAATTTTCATTAATGGTTGTAGCTTACTACTTTATGAGATATATTTACTAAATTTCTTAGTAAACTTATTAGTAAGTTGAATTCAAAAAAAGGTAAATTTTATTAAAGAATAAGTAAATTTGTTTATTGAAAACGTAAATTTTCATTAATGGTTGTAGCTTACTACTTTATGAGATATACTTACTAAATTTCTTAGTATACTTATTAGTAAGTTGAATTCAAAAAAGGATAAATTTTATTAAAGAATAAGTAAATTTGTTTATTGAAAATGTAAATTTTCATTAATGGTTGCAGTTTACTGCTTTATGAGATATACTTACTAAATTTCTTAATAAACTTACTGGTAAGTTGAATTCAAAAAAAGGTAAATTTTACTAAAAAGTAAGTAAATTTATTTGTTGAAAAAGTAAATTTTTATTGATTACTATAACTTACTGTTTTAAGAGATAGACTTATTAAATTTCTTAGTAAACTTACTAGTAAATTGAATTCAAAAAAAGGTAAATTTTATTAAAAAGTAAGTAAATTTATTTGTTGAAAAAGTAAATTTTCATTGATGACTATAACTTACTGTTTTAAGAGATATACTTATTAAATTTCTTAGTAAACTTACTAGTAAGTTGAATTCAAAAAAAGGTAAATTTTATTAAAAAGTAAGTAAGTTTGTTTATTGAAAACGTAAATTTTCATTGATTACTATAATTTACTGTTTTAAGAGATATACTTACTAAATTTCTTTGTAAACTTACCATTGCAATATTAGAAAAGTCACTAAAAATCGAATTTGTCACTAAAGACGGTAAAAACTTGTTATTGCAGGTTATCTCCCTAGCGTTACCATAACTCGCGTTACTATAGCATAGTCCTTTCTAATGAATCAAGATAGCCAGTTGTTTTGGTATAAATAGTCATTATCTGTTCTTCCACTGCACGAGGGGTGTGAAATTTTTTTTTCTTTTTTGTGGTATTTTGTTCTAGGTTTGTGTGCTTGACCAGCAATTTTCGTTGTTGTGATCTAACAGCCGGCTATTTTGTTGTTTCATGGTACGAAGGCGTTAAAATTGAAACAAGAGCAGAGACAAGTCAGTCAATTGACAAAGAAGCGGGAAAGATAAAAAAAATGTGCAAATAAAATCCAATTAAGTGGTAAGTGTACGATGGGACTGCGCTAGCAGCAGCCGGATTATGGGCCGAGTTGAAATTGGATTAGTTTGAAATCGATTGGTGTAATTTTTGTGACATTTTGTGTAAACTTGTTAAATAGGATAATCATCAATTAGTTGTATTAAATTTCAATTCAAATTCACATCCAAATTGCATAAATTTACATAAAAAATATTTAATAATTACACGAATTAGTTTGAACTAAATAAAACTCAATTTCTGAGATATCTGATCCCAGCCCATTACATTTTGCATCATTGATTGTCTTCCCTCCTCCAGAGTTCTTCAACTACTAAATGACTGCTGTTACACTTACTAAAGAAACAGTTTCGGAAGGAACTTCAACCTCCATTTCCCTACTTGGACAAACTCCTCTATGCTCTCTATAAATCTGATTGATATTGTTAAAAAACTAAGTGTCTGCAGGTACAGAATAAGAGGTGGATTCATTGTTGAGTTATCTGCAAAAGTTCAAAATTTTTAGGCAAAAGTTCATGTAATTAGGTGGTTAATAATGTTTGAATTTTATAGCGAACTCACCCACTTTATTTTGCATGCTAGAAAAAGCCAAAGAATTAATAGTGCAATATATGGTTGAAATCAAAAGGGAAAGTTTTAGTAAAAGGTAAACGAAAAAAGTGAAATTCATAAGACATTATAACTTCTGCAAAATTCGTAAAAGGAAAAAGTTACTGTTTAAAGGATTAACTATCTACATTTGACTTCACTTTCTAAAACTTAGCGTACCATTCCATCTTTGATACAAACCCATCAAGGTGGATTGAACTCATATCCCACAAAACCCTGAATTTAGATGAAAAATCAAGTTATGGTTTGCGGAATAACTCTTGACCTTTCTAAATCATGAAATTATGAATTAAGACAAATCTCAACCCACAACTTAATAATTTAGTGAACCAAAATTTTGATGTAGGGGATGTCATAACCAAGTATGGTACTTGGTTAATAAGTCGATGAATACTCAAAAAATCTCTCAAGTATTCAAGTAAAGATCTCTTAGACATAAGAACTTACTCACACACACAAGTGTTTGTTGGAAAATTCAAAAATTCTGATTAATGGATAAACATATGAAGAATAAGGCTATTTATAGCCTTTACAAGACTGAAACTCTAACCCCTCGTTTGGTACGTTAGAAAGTCCTAGAATGGAAAGGCCTTTCCAACTTCTCCATTCCGTTCCCGTGTTTGGTATGAACATTTTATATTGGAAAGTCCTTTCCCCCCAGAAAGCTTATTCCAACTTTTTCCTGGAATCCCATTCCTTACAAAAATCTAGGGAAAACCCATTCCCACTTTATCCAAAAAATACCTAAATTATAGGAGTCAACATTATCCTTTTATATTCTATATCTCTATTTTCTGTGTATATATTTAGCTTTCATAGATATTAATTTGTCATTTTCTTTGTCAAATATTAGGTTCATTTTGTGAGTTTGATTAATAAGTCTATTACTTTTTTACTTAGGAATAATTCTAATTCTACTTAATGACTTTTCTTTCTTTTTACTTTGAAATAAAATATTCAGTTGATATTTTTAATATATTTTATTCACAATATTGGATTATATGATAATATTTGTTAATTCAAACAAACAATAACATGCCAAAATACAATCATATGAAATTAAAAAAATTAAAAAAGAAAAGAAAAGAGTAAACCCACTAGATCATCTGCTAAGGTATAATTACATTTCCTATTTACAAATAGTTCTTAAAACCCTTCAAAAACAAATCAAGGGTAGAGAATTTAACGTGCATGAATGACGGGTTTAACGTACATGAGAAATACATGGGATTCAACACGCATACAATTTAAAATTTTAATTTAGTTACAATTGGTATCACCTATTGAAATTGTATTACAGTTAATATTCACCTATTATAATTATACGCTATTAAAAAATTATGTTCTTATTTAATAAGTTATTGTGATTTTATGCTATTAAATGTTTTTTATTAATTAATAATTCATTTGTCTCTAAATCAAGATGTGTGTAGAATGTTATATCTAGGGGATAATTTAGTCAATATAGTAGTTTTTTTCATTCCATTCTAACTTCTCAATATGATTATACCAGACATGGAAAAAGAAATTCACATTCCATTCTGACTTGGTTACCAAACACGCGAATGATAAATATTTTCCTATCCATTCTGGCAGGAAAAGAATTCTGGGTGGAAATGCCTTTCCATTCTAAACCTTTCCAACGTACCAAACGAGGGGTAAAGGTATATGGAATCACTTAAACGAACTAAAAAACCTAACTTAGTTAGGAAACCCTATTCGACTCAATTAGTCCACATGACCAGCCATTTATTAACTTAGTAAAAACGACTCAAACTACTCTTTAACTAACAACAATTAATCTACTAACAAAGTTGGAAAATCAATGAACCAAATGACACACCTATGAAGTCAAAATTCGGAATTTAGGGTTTATGAACCCGATGGGCCTCCTATCCTTCATTCTTTGATCCATCAACTTGAATTAGAGTATAAAGCATATTATTCTCATGTTCAAGCTCTTGAATAACTCTTGCATGACCAACTTGATCTTGTACTCTATGAACCAATGCTTGGAACGACGCTCCAAATTTCTTGACACGAGATCTAGTGTTGGACCTGTGGGAACTCTTACTTGATCATTATTTGAGCCTTGACTAGCCTTGATCCCTTCATCAACCTCAGCCAGCACCCCTTTAACACCAGCAAGACAAAACCAAATTTAAATAACCTTTTAATCGCAAATTATAAACTCATTAAGTGGTCCCGTTTAAGTCAAGTGGGAACCAACTGTCCAGCAATCATATATGTCACTATTGATGAAAAAAAAACAGTTTTCTATATATGATTAATGCTTTCTACATTATGAGTATAAATATTTTTCTGTAAAACTAGTATGTGTATATCACATATGCAGATAAATAAATTAATAAATAATTTGTAAATTCGAGTCAAATTTATATGATATGCATCGAGTCAAATTTATATGACATGCATCTAGAGGCTAATGTAAAAACCCTTTACACTGATATTGTGAAAGAGACTAATCCAACTTAAGATTAATAATCAAACTCCATACTAAGTAGTAGAAAGTATCCCGCTTGATTCATTCAGCAACAATACATAAACAAATAGATTCACCATAAAGAAAAAAGTACATCTGTAATTGCATTCGTCTGACATAGAGAGACACGACACAGCTTACAGAGAATTCATGTTATTCCAATGAAGGTTTTGCCTATTTTCAGGAGCTCCGGTTTTGGCATCAAAGATTACGCTCTGCACCCTCTACGTGGAGGATTTGTATAAAAAAAATTCAGATTCCAATGAATTTCCAAGTGTCGATGCACACCCTTCATCCCATTTGAATATATATATATATATATATATATATATATATGTTGTTTCGAAGATTTTCATGCTACAAGATGTTTGTTACCTTAAAAAGGTCAAAGCAGATGGCTATTATTCCTTTTCCATTCCTTCATTCCTTGTTATCTTGTAATTGACATGGAACATACCATTCAAATATGAACGAGAAAAATGATACTAGTTGTCCCTTACATTTTGGCAATTTCAAATTTCAGTCCATCACATACCAATTGAAGCATTCAACAGGTGCTATTACCGGAGCTCCTGATCGAAAATAGGAGATTCAAGATGGGCTGGAAAGGCCTCAATTGTTTAGCCTAAGGGTTTGGTTGCAAACTTGCATGGGGATGACTGGTAGCTATGGCCAGCCACAATCTGGGGTAGACTTGATCAAGCACATCCGCCATGCCACCAATCGCTGCATCATCATATTGACACCTTTCGTTTTCATGGTCCCCGTACTAATGAAATCACTGTCCAAAACTAATTTCGTTTTTTTTTAACTTAGTTAAAGAAATTGTATAAAAGAAGAAGGCATAGTTGTTTTCTTCAAAAGTTCTGGTTAAGAGTTGAGAATCTTATCACAACTGACAATCTTATGCATTTTGAAAATTTCTTTTGTTCTTGGTTTTTTTTTTTTTTTATATTTGTTTTGGTTTTAAAAAAATAGTGAAAAAGAGCTTGCTGGCATACTAAATAGGAAAAAGAATTACACAGTTTCATGGTATTGGTAAATGACATTCTTATGATTTATTTTATTTTTTGGGTACGAATGCTATTTTCCCTTTGTTTTTCTTTGGACATCTTATGGTGATGGGTTTGTCTGGGCTAGGATTTTCAGCTTGTTTTTATGACTTTTTAACACAACTCGGACGAGCAGGTGGGATACCTCAGGTAAATGCCTTTAGACCTTTTCTGGGGGCATTTTGTTTATTGAGATCCACAGTTGGGATTAAAATTTAATATCAGAATTATGAGAGACAATTGGTCCAACTTTCTCATGTGAATTGCTCAATTTGCCCTTCAAATCTCAAATCGATGTACTTCTGACTTTCTCCAGTCAAAATATGTCCAGAAAGTGTTAGGGACAGAAATGTGCGTGTTGTATTTGTAGGAGATTAAGTGTTTCAATTTGTACTTCAGATGCTAAAATTAAACATCAGCTAAAAAAAAGAGTTGACTGGTCTCAATTTCTGAATGGAATTTTGGAGGGTAAAATTAAGAAAATAGAATATTACAATTTTGGTATTAAACGTTTGAGATATCTGTGGTTTTAGCCCCTGAAGTTTAGACAAAGGCAAATCTAGTAGCAAATGTTTTAGTCTCTAAGTATATTTAGTCCAACTGACTGGTTTTTGACAAATTGTTACCAGAATCTAGCCACGTAAGTAGCTCATGCTAGCAGTTAACTTTTAGAAAAAATAGAAAAAAAGAAAATAATCTAATGCTTCTAATTTCTATGCATAATTAGTTCAATTGACTCATTTTGACAAATTATTACTAGAATGCAGTCATGTGATTAGAACGTGTACAAACATTTTTTTTTCATTTTTTTCTAAATGAGTATAACAGTTAAAACACTGTCTAAAATAACTGGTTCCCATCTCTATATCCCAAGTAAATCAATAAAGCAAAAAATTTCGCTCCACAAAATACACTTCACAACATCTCTATATCTTTCTTTTTGAAGGTATATCAATCAATTTATTGGGTAAATTACTCTTAGCCTCTCTTTGATTTTTCTCACAATCACTTGACTTCCAACTATTTCAATATGACCGCATAATCCAGTACAGTTTCATGGAATGTGAAAAATTGACAGAAAAATTCTGCCATGACGTGAATTGGCTTTTATATATGCACCAAAAAAGCCACGTTGCAAGAATAAAAAATCGATTATGCTTCAAAGATTCCATTTCTTCCCTTATTTACTCCATCCTAACATTTATACTTTAAATGAAACCCATAGACCTTAAATTTGCAAGTCCCCCAATTGATGGGTTGTCAGTCAATCAAAATATCTACTCTCAAAACTTAAATTCAAGTATAGCAATGAGTAGGATGAGTAGGGTCGTATCCACATGGATTGAGTTGATTTATTTCCTTCTAAATCAATAAATAAAAGGGGGAATTTATGAAAGAATTAAACTAACTAATTAACACTAATAAAAACTAATAAATAAGAATAAATTAAATCTAAAGAATGACAATAAAAAGTTTTAGCCAAAGGTGCAACTTTTCAAATACGATTTGTACAACTGATCATTGATACAAGAATAGTTCAATCACGTATTAATAGATTGATTATAGCCATCAACAAGCTCTAACAGCCAAATTTTCCTTATTTTATCAATAGTCAAGGTATGAGCACGACCATTAACTATTTCCCTAGCTAAGAAACGACCTTAGGTGTGACTATAGGATTTAATTTTCTGATTGCATTAAAAACTAGAAAAGTCAAACCCTAACCAATAAACACGCTACGAGGGTTTATTTAAATTAGATCATATATTTCCCTAACATGAATCCTATCATGCTATTTACCACTAGTACTTTTAGATTAATAATAATAATAATTAATGAATTATTTGTAATAATTATACCAAAAATAAGTTAAAAATTAAAACATTATTATTTTGATCAATATCCATTTAGAAGTGCATAAGGTAGACTATTATTAATGTGCATAACGAATGTTTTCTTCAACGGAGCTCTATACATTTCCTATACAGTGTTCGAATGTAGATCCTTCATTTAATGCACAAAATACAGTGTTAGTTCCTACTGATAGCATCAAGTTTTAAGACCTTAAATGCATCAGGAAGAAATGAAAAAACACATATTATTATGTACAAAAGAATAAATAGTAGCGGGAATTCTACTTTGACGCATAAAAAAATTAAGTCAACCAAAAACAACAAATTAAGTGGACAAAACAATCAAAATAGAAGAACACCAAAAGATATGGACATCTGTATGGCATAAAAACTTGGCATATTACAGAGAAATGAGACACTTAAAATTACTGCAAGAATAGCATTAACACTTGAAATGAGACACTTGACATCTGTAATATTACGGCAAGAATATCATTAACACTTGAAATTACAAAGAAAACGGCAATATTTGAAGAGTATATAGTACCGGAAATTCTATTTTGTCATGTGCGATGTTTGAATCAATGTAATTGGAATTTTATCAATCGCACTTGATGTGAGACTTGTCATTCCTCTATGTGAAGTTGCTGAATCTTCACCAATGCCTCCGTGGGATCATTGTGGTGCACACTTGATTTTGTAAACAATTGTTTCCTCCTTTGCAATCTTGCAATCTTGAAATCAAGGCGTCGTTGTAATTCGTATAACGAAATGTGTTCCATACTAGTATGTTCCATGGTAGAATTGAGACTAGGTTTTAGATGAACAAAGCAAGGAAGCAAGGAAGGTGATTAACAGGATTGTTGTTTACAAAAAATGGCATTGAATAGAAGGGGATGAGTAACGATAGAAGATGGTGGTTGAAGTGTTATGAAAGCAGTAGTATAGTAAATTATGCAACTAAATGGGAAACGTGTGTTGGAATGGGATATGGATTAGTTAGAATAGATATGGGTAGATATGGATAGAAACTAGTAACGGTTATTAGACTAATGAGATATTTATTGAATTAAATTAAATAAAAATTCCTAGAAAAAAGGATTGGGATTTTCCTGACTGCTGGAGTCCCCTCACAGAAACCCCACCTGCAATACATATATGATAGATTATCTAATTAAATAATTATGAATTTAATTGGTTAATATGGTCGTAGATATCAAGTTAATTCGAATATTGGATTCTTGACATTCAAATAACAAAACAATCATAAGAAATTAAATCAGAAAACGTATGAATATTAATGAATTAAAAGAAACAATTAAGAATCAATTCGATTTCATAGATGTTTGGAAACCGCATTTTCAAGTTGACCTTTGATTAGAAGAGAAAATTAGTTGCTTCTCATAGAAAAAAATTTCAAACGAAGAATAGGAAGGATAGCAAAAGTTGTCTTCTCCCAAAAAGGAAAAAAGATAAGTAACATTATTCAAGTGGAAAAGATGTTCCTTTCGTTCTGATGATCCCTTATTTTATTTTCAATAGCTATCCACTAATCAAAATTGATTCCTTATAAAAATAGGAGTCCTAAAACAAAATCAATTCGTAATTAGGTAAAGGTAACTAGTAGTCTCCTAATTGAAGATGGTGACGCGTACCAGAATCGCAGGAAATTAGCCCCGAATTAGGAAACTTCTATGCGCATGAAATCTCGAGCTTTTTTGACTTGATAGTAAGATTTTGACGTGCCCATGCCAAACTACACACAAGTCTTCTAGAAAATCATCTCTTTAACGCGTTTTTGCTCCACATTCCTACAATTAACACCATTTACCAAATTTACATTAAATTTACCAATTAATGCAATATTTGGTCAAAGTCAAGGGAAAAATATTCAGAAATTCAGTAACAAAATGCACCCTATCACCAATCGATTTCAATCCCCTAAAAAAGTACAATCTAATTCTGCAATTGAAATCCATCAACAAGGGCTCGGCAGCATCGGAAACCCTCTGACAGTTTAAGGTACCAAGATCCCCTAACTCCGATAAGAGCTTTACCATTGATAACAGTTAATCAATGGATAGCTACCATAATTGGAAAGAGTAACAATCAATTCTCCATTATAGTATTATTCAGACCCTTTCTTTTTTTTTCTTGGTTTGTGGGGAGGGGGGGGGGGGGGGTGTAAACAGATTGCGACCAATCCATATGTTTATATCGCCAATAAAAATATCTCTATCGCTGCAAATATTTTTCCTCTTCTTATGGGCACTATGCTTGGCTGCAATTTTTGGCTTTCTCTTCGCATTTCAAAGAGGATTAGCCACAACCATGAGCTTTTCTTCATGTTTCCTCCTATCCCTCTTTTCTTTGAGATCTTTTCATATTTGACTATAAACTTGAACAAAGTTCTGCATTCTCATGTTATCTCTGATCCTTTCATGATGACATAAAGAGATTGTGCTTAAGAACATTAGCTCTACTACCTGGTTTTACTCTCCCTATAAAAGGAATTGGGCAGATAAAAATGAAGTTGGAAATTGAGAGTAATGGTTTGGTAGTTGTTTGGTATTGTAGTGGGAACATTACTAACAATTCAAGTTGAGACGTCACAAATGTAACTTTCCATCCATTTTTTACATCCCATGAAATCATAGAGAGCTTATATAGTCATATTGAAATGATAGGGAGTTCATATTGTTGTAATAGATAACCCGGCCCACCCCGGGAGGTGTATATAATTTTCCCTTTATTTTACCCAATGGATCTCCCTACCATTTGGAGCCAGTGGTGCAAGACGGTGGTGTTGGGTCGTTAGGCTGTCAAAGGCAGCACAATGGTGGAGAAACTTGAAATGAGCACGGCAAACTCATCCTGATCATTGGTTCCACAGAAAGCGTTGGCTATGAGTCTCTACCAATTCCACGCCTTCTGGCTTCTTAACTAAGGTAACCCTTTTAATGATAAAAAACGATCCATAAATCGAGCAATTAAAACTCCCTACCATGATAAAATCATTGCCCTCAAGACTGAAAATTTCAAAATTTAGACATGGTATCATCAATCAACCAGCGACTGTGAGAGAAGCATGCAAATTGGTCAAGCATGTGTCTCGGCCAAATAGTAATTAAAGCAAGCTAAAAAAGACATGCTTGGTGATTAGCCTCGTCAACATAAGAAGCAATCAACACAAACGAGAAACTCAAGTTATCAAATTTGTGCTAGATGCAGCAAAGAATTAAAGTTAGATTTGGGAATGTCCATCGAATCAATTGGGTTGAGCAATTTCCATTGATATTCAAAATATCAGGGAAATATTGACATAGGAGCTTATGTAGACAAAAGACCAAGATGGGTGAAACTTTTCCATACGTCCTATGGTCAATGGCACGCGGCAAGGCATGTACAAGTTTTTTTTTTTTTTCCCCTTTTTTTCCATTAGTTGTACAAAATGAATATGACCAACTCCAAATGTTACCAATGGAAAACCAAGGAAGAGGAAATACAAACTTCAACAACCGATTCATGCCGATAAGATGGACAAAAATTGATACCTAAGAATTTCAACACTGTAGTCGAGCACTTTACCAAAGTTTATGGATGCATTAATAGAGCGCTCGGCAGCATCTTTTGGTGTAATATCAATAGGCTATATATCCGTCGGCTAAAGTTAGTCAATGATGGATCTTATTTGGATGTTCGGATACAAGGATAGATGACTGGTGAACGCCGCGACCGATTGATGTGCAAGATTATCAGCTTGGAATTGAGTTATGTACACACAGAGCGGTTAAAGGAAATTAAACCAAGCCACCTTAATAGTTAGTTTCCTAGTTATTTTAAATCTTATTTGGTGTCTTGTTTGTTTAGTTTCCATATTAGATAGTAGGTTAGTACATTATTACTTCAAGAGTTGAGTCGAGTTTTAGTGAGTTGAGTTGAATTTTATTAAGTTGAGTTGAGAGAAAATCTCCAAATTGTAATTTGTAAGTTGTTGTAAGAAAAGGCCACGACATAGGAATTGTTATTGTTAAGTTTTGAGTTAATGAATTATTGAGCATTTGTTTATGTATTCATTCTCCTCCTCTTCGTACATATTTTTATATGTGTTAAAAAATTGCTTCCGCTGTGCGTGTGCATTTTTTTTTTTTTTTGTGCCAATAAGTGGTATAAGAACCCTAGACTTTGATCATGGGGCTTATTCGCAAAATTGGGCTTGTGTCACAAAGTTAAAGTAAAGATCCGAATTATTTACCAGATTGTGGTATTTTTTATTTTTGATGGTAAAAACTATTTTGAAATTTGGTGTATGATGATGAAGAGGTTTTTCCAAATTATTGGAGTTTGGAATATTGTCAAAAAGGGTTAAAGGAACCTATAAAAGGCATAGAATTATCAAGTTTTGCAGTTAAAGAGTTAGGGAAATAAATAGTTGAATTGCATGGCACTGTTATATCTCGGTACCCAAATCTAGTTGCATGTAACTCATAAATTCATACATGCAAAGATGACGAAGGATTTGGAATTTTTTGATGAAGACTTATGGTCATGGCGAAGAAAAAATTTGTGGTGGAAAAGAAGAAAATGAATTTTTTGATGAGTCAAAGAAAGAAAGAAAAATGCAGAAACTGAGGATGCACATGAATATGAAGAAATTATTGTTCAAGAAGAAATTTCACATGTGGTTGAGAAAGAAAGTGAAATCATTGATGAAATAAATGATGTGTCTAAAGATTGTTGTTAAGTCTTAAATTACATGCTTTATTTGTGGACATTTTCCCTCAATTATGGCCTAGATATGGTTTTAATTGCTTTATTCTACTCATATTTGGTTTTGGTATTGATTTTAGGTTCTTGGAATTAATTGAAGATTAAAAGCTCTATTTTTGGTGAAAATTCCAGAAGACCTTCAAGGATAGGGCGTAGGCGCGCTACATTGGGTTGTGAAGAAGAATTTCTGTGGAAAAAATCCTACACCTGACAATTCCTACCATTGGTGGAAGATTTTATTTATTTTCAGTAATTGGTTGAAGACTCTTTTAATTAGGGATTTTTAGTAGTTGGTTTCCTTATTTACTTTATTAATGCTTTTTAGGAAAATAGATTCCAATTAGGACTGAGATTCCTAGTTAAATAGGGAAGCTTAGTTTTTCAATTTTTTTGTTACGACCCAAGCCGTCGTTTTTGGAGAGAGGACGCCACGCACAATTGAGAGAGGAAGACGTCTTCTCGTTGCTTTTGTTTTTGGAAGCCTTGTTCGAATTGCTTTGATTCGTGGGTTTTCTTTTGCTTCTTACACTTTGATTAGTCACAAGGCAAACAATCAAAAAAAGAGAAGGAATCTTGGCGGCGGATTTCCTCGTTTCATTCACTTGGGAGTTTAACACGTCATTCCATTTTTTCATTTTCCTTCTTCGTTACTTCCATGGTTGAAAATTTCTCAAACATTTGTTGGATGAAATTCCCCATGAGGAGCGGCTAAAACTCTCGTCTACTCAAAGGTCAACTCAAAGGCGCGGTCCAATACATTTGTGAGATCTAATCGAATCTCTAACCTTTCTTTTAATTTGTTACTATTCGTACGTTTTCTGGATTAATTGATTGAGGGTTATTTTGTTAATTGAGTATCAACGGCCGGGTATTTAAATTAACCTAATAGCCTACTGTCAAATTAACTAATTGAATACGTAATCGTTCATTTGATTAATAATTAGTGGCGACCACCATAATTAGTTTTATGTTGGGGAAACGTATGATCTAGCTTAAATGAACCCTCTTAGCTTGTTCATTGGTTAGGGTTGGGTTTTTCTAGCTTTTAATGCAATTGGATAATTAAATTCCTATGGTCGTACCTAGGGTTGTTATCTGGTTAGAGAAGCAGTCAACGGTCGTACCTTGGCTGTCGAAAAAGTAAGGAAAAGCTGGTTGTCAGAGCTTGTTGGCAACTATAACTAGCCTAGTGACAAATGAATGAAATATTTATGCATCAATGATCAAGTGATTGGACTGTGCCTGAGAAGTTGTTCCTTTGGGTAGAATTTTATTACTTGCTATTTTTACTTAATTATTCCTTGCGTGTTCTCTGGTAATCTATTCAATTGGAATTTTCATTTGGTAATTATTTTCTTATTTTATTTATTTTATTTCTAGTTCTTTCCCATCCAAACCCCCCCATTTTCCTGTGATTTAAAAAGAAATGATTTCCTACTGTTCCCTGAGGAGACGACCCTGCTTACCGCTACTACAGGTTAATATTTTCTTAGAAATAATTTTGGTATATCGGGTTTAGCATACTCCTTGGAATCAGGGTGAAGCAAGTAACCCATTGCACATCCGGAGTCCCTGCTCCAGTACTCAGAATTGCTTTAAAATTAATTGAGGTGGTAATTAGGATTTTAAACATTTATTATTGCACAGGTTCGGCACCTGTCAATTGTGATGATAAAGAAAGTGTTGATTTTGTTGAGATTGATGAATTTTTTGAAAAGAAAATCAAGCTATTGAATTGGTTGAGATCAATTATGAAATGGATGATTTTTGCTAGAAATTATAATAGTACTGAAGTTAATGCAGTTGTTAGTATGGAAAACATAAAAAAAGAGTACGGTGCTGTTGAAAATCTAAGTGGTGGAAATCATGAGTTTTTAGTATTGGGAGATTTTCTTGATCACGTGAAGGAATTGAATTATGGAGGTTTGGATGAAGAATGGGTGAACATGTTTGAGTTTTTTGATAGAAGTGATCAAGTCAAAGAATTGTTCGAGAAGTACAAGTCTCGTCCATTATCACACGTGACAATGAAATTGGAGATTAATTACAAGTTGATGTTTCACGTCGTTTCTACCGCAGCCGAGTTATTCATGGAGATTCAATTTCGAGATAAGATTGGAGGTGATCACAATGAAGAATTTGGTTTAAGGGAAACAATGAAGGAAATTAAACCAAACTACCTTAATAGTTTGTTTTCTAATTATTTTAAATCTTATTTGGTGTCTTATTTGTTTAGTTTCCATATTAGATTAGAAAATCTCCAGTTAGTTCCAAATAAGTTTCGGTTTACTGTTACGTTTGTTTAGAAAGTTTTGCAATCTATAAATATTAGTAATCTAGTAGATTATTACTTGAAAAGTTGAGTTGAGTTTTGGCGAGTTGAGTTGAGTCTTATTAAGTTAATGAGAAACCTCCAAGTTGTGATTTGTGAGTTGTGAGTAGGTTATGACTTAGAAATTGTTATTATTGAATTTTGAGTTAATAAATTATCAAACATTTTTGTTTGTGTATATATATATATATTCTCCTCCTCTTTCTATATATTTTTATATATGCTAAAAAAATTGCTTTCACTGTGCATGTGCAAGTTTGTTTTTTTGCCCACATAAACTAGCCGATTGACAATCAAGCTACATGAGCATGTACCAAATGTGGTCTAAAAGTTAGGAACGTGGACCATAATCTACCTCTTACGCCGGGGAAGTGGATAATTGCGATTAGCAGCCAATGTTTTCAGACTCGGATCGGGCATCAAACCGACTGAACTCAGGGGTCAGGGGTCGATGGGTCTGATCGGGTTCGACGGGGGGTCGAATCAAATGACGTCATAAATATGTCATAAATATATATATTAATAATATATAATCAAAATAGTCTATAAAATTTTTTTTAAAAAAAATAGGATATAAAAATTCCCTCAAATTGGTAGTTTTCAACTTTATATATATAAAAGTTTTTCTTAAATTGGTGATTTATGACTTTATATACAAATTTGAGAATTTTATATTTAATCATAAAATTGATTTAAAGAATATAATATATATATATATAGGTAGAAATGTAACTTAAAAAATGTATTGGATTAATTTTACATTTTATTAAAATAATGAGAGGTTAAAGCATATTTACTAAAACTTAAAAAGTGAGTTTGAAAGGATATAATGGGTTAAAGGTAAATAAAAAAAAAATTGGTCAAATAGTCAAACCCGGTCAACCATTCACCCGGTCAAAACTCGGTTTTGACCGACTTTGACCGGGTTTTGGAATTTCCAGTTTTGAAGGATGACTCGGACCGGATGCCTGGTCGGTTCCTGGTTCAACCGGTCGGACCGGTTGGTCCGGTCCGAGTTGAAAAACACTGCTAGCAGCATGTGAACTAGTATGACTAGTGCTTGGCAGGAGGTTATCTCTTATTGGTGGGCAACTAAATAAAACATTAACCCACTGAATGGAAAAAGGAGCTGATCAGCACTTAGCTCTTCAAGTGAGAAATCAGTCAACTCTTCAGGCGGGAATGTGATGACCCATCTCTCCCTAGGGCGAACCCTAAAGTATCAGTGGCCGCCTGCCTAGCTCTCGCCAGGACTCACTCACTCAACCATTATAACTTATCAAACTAAAATTCTGAATACAATACAAATGGAATAATAACTTACAAATCCATGACTTCAAATTACAAACTTTGAGTACATAAATCCTCCATCCATACATTCAAGTTTTACATTACAAAAGCTTACACAACCATAATCCAAAGTTCTCAAAACATTCAACATAATAAACCCTAATTCTAAGGGTTGGCTTCTCCACTCGGGTACTCATTTCCTGCTAAGGAAAAACAAATAGGGAAAGGATGAGCTAAAAAGCCCGTGAGTTCCCAAAAACATGCAGAGCACATAACACATAAAAATTTCACTTCACTTGAATGTAAACATAAACACATAAAGAAACAATTAACATTACAAAGGTAGGATATAGCAGCCCTCAGGGGCTAAGTTCCTCGTAGCTTGATCACGATCACAGTAGTTGACACTCCGTCAACTTTCACAGGTACAATCCATGTAGGACTCCACTTACTCCTTACTCCACCAAACCCCCACTGGGCCCGTCTCCAAACACATCACATCGCATCACATCACATTTTACCACGGATTTGTTGTTTATCTCCGAGACAAGTCCACATGCCAAGTCTCAAGTATATATGTATCACATCACATCACATCACATGGTTTGTATTTTGCTCTTTTATAAAGGACAGGTGCTTATGCCAAGTCCAGAGCACACATCACATGGTTTGTTGCTCTTTTTGGAGACAGGTTCACGAACCAAATCTCGAGCATATATCACTGGTCTATATCACTGGGCTTGTGACATTTAATTGACCCTATGGCTCGCCCCTTCTTTCTTGACCTAAGCCTAGCCCCTGGTTCGAGTCGAAGAGCTCACCGATAGGTCTCAAGAAATTCCTGACCTTGTACAAACACATGCAAATCACATCACATCACATATTCTCAATTCTCATTAAAGCATTCTTGCAAATTTTCCACTCAAACATAGGTAAGTGTGATAAAATACACACTACCTCATCTGAGGGTTTGCTAAACCAGGTTTTCACATCAAGTCACATAACTCACTACAAAGCTCATTTATTTCACATAGTCACACTACAAAGCTCATTTATTTCACATAGTCACATAACAAGCATGGAAACTCACCGAAATAGTAGGGTTCAGCTTCCACATAAGGATCAAACTCAGTTCCTTGCACACTCCCTAAAACAATTTAAAAATAGTAGTTGAGATTTACTCCTTCACTTATTAACTAAAACATTTCACTTTCACTTCATAGTTTCCAATCAACATTTTTCCCAAAAATTCCCTCAAGGAAAAATCATTCATTTCACATGACTCTTTTGAAGATCACTATCTCATTTCAAATATGACACGTCACCGATGTACTCACTAAGCACTACTTTCACATTTTCTTTAACATGACACTTAAGTGAGGTTTATCACCTCAAAATCACTTTTATCACAAAACTCAACACTTACTCTTTGTCAATACTTTAACATACTTTAGAACACCTCAAACCATATCTTTATTTTCAAAATTCATAAGATTTGGTCACAATACTGTAAAACCCTCAAATTCATTTAAATGACCTCTTTCATTCAAAAATTCACGAGAAACTTCACTTTTCATCTTTTAGAATTCATACACTCATAAATGAACATAAAATATATTTTCTTAGACAGAAACTCATCACGAAAAATCACAAAATTTCGAAATCAAACATGAAAATTACCAAGCATGGGTTTGGCCGTCTCATACATTTTTCTATCAAAATTTCCAATAACAAAACCCTACTTTCTAACCATATCATGACAAATTTCACAAATATCATTCAAATCCCAATCAGGTCCTCAAGTCCGCTACCTAGAGGCCACCTCAAGTCCGCTACCTAGGTTGGGATTTCAAGAGCCCAACTTCATCATTTCAAATATAACCATTTCTACCAAAGTAAACCATGGATCTATAATATTTAACGCTAATAAAGCTATATCTAGTAGTTTGAAACTTATACCTCCGGATCTATCAAGATCCAACAAGATCAAGGTAGATCTTGTGAGTTCCTCTTCCCAAGAATGCTCCCAAGCTTAGCAAACTCCAAAAGTTTCAACTTTTACCCATGATCCTCTAACTTTGTTGGTGATTTTTCCACAAGGCTTCAAGAACAAGATCAAGACACACCTACAAGCTTTCTTTCTCCCCTTTTCTTTCCTTTCCTCCAATTTTCGGATTTTCCCCCCTCTTCTTCTCCCCTTCACACGGCTGCCAAGAAGGAGGAAATACCACCCAAAATTCTTCACCAAAATCCCAAAACTTCAAGTGGCTAGATGAAGAAGAAATTGGAAGATCAAGCCACAAGTTCTTCCCTCTCTTTCTTCCTCAAGAATCAGACCAACACCTCTCTCTCTCCCCTCTCTCACGGCTGCCAAGATGGAGAAGATGATGGTCTTCAATGGTGATCAAAGCTTCAAGATTGGAAGATGGAAGAAATGGAAGAAATCAAGCAAAATCTCTCACTATCTCTCCCTCTTGTTCTCTCGGCAGTCTCTCTCTCAACTCCCTCAATTTGCAGCTGAAAAGTGAAGTTCAAAGATGCAAGAAAGTCAAGGCAAAAGAGACAAAAAGAAGTCTTTTCCTTAAATTAAGGAAAAGTGCTTTTTGAGCACTTTATGTCGCGTCGCGCGCAACAGTCTAACTTACACTGTTTTACTCCATTCCAACACTGTCTAATCTTAATAATATTTCCACAATATCACTACATATGCTTGATTTCAATTTAAAGTCACTAATCACGCTCCGGTACAAAATTAAACACTTAATTCGGCCAAAACCACACACAGGTAAATAATTTGTTTAAAATTCTCTAAATTGGAAAATATTCACTTTAAACACATATTCACTCATACTTCAATAAATAAACACAATATAAATAATATTATACATTTTTAAAATAATTCTGAATTTTGAGGGCCTCACAGGGAAACTTTTTATAAATAGTTGAAGAGTAGGCTCTAACAAGATAGCAACAAACAACTACCTAGAGTTGCTTTCGATTTTGGAATAGGTACTTTTAAGATTTGCTTAGGGACTATGCTATAGTAACGCGAGTTATGGTAACGTTAGAGAGATAACCTGCAATAGCAGGTTTTTACCGTCTTTAGTGACAAATTCGATTTTTAGTTACTTTTCTAATATTGTAATGATAAGTTTACTAAGAAATTTAGTAAGTATATTTCTTAAAATAGTAAGTTATAATCACTAATAAAAATTTACGTTTTCAATAAACAAACTTACTTACGTTTTAATAAAATTTACCTTTTTCTGAATTTAACTTACTAGTAAGTTTATTAAGAAATTTAAAAAGTATATCTCTTAAAACAGTAAGTTATAGTCATCAATGAAAACTTACCTTTTCAATAAATAAATTTACTTATTTTTTAGTAAAATTTACCTTTTTTTGAATTCAACTTTCCAGTAAGTTTACTAAGAAATTTAGTAAGTATATCTCATAAAGCAACAAGCTGCAACCATTAATGAAAATTTATGTTTTCAATAAACAAATTTACTTATTTTTTAATAAAATTAACCTTTTTTTGAATTCAACTTACTAATAAGTTTATTAAGAAATTTAGTAAGTATATCTCATAAAGCAGTAAGCTACAACCATTAATGAAAATTTACGTTTTCAATAAACAAATTTACTTACTTTTTAATAAAATTTACCATTTTTTGAATTCAACTTACTAGTTAAAATACTATATAAAAAGGTAAATTTTGCCTATTTCTTAAATTCTTGATCATTTGGGACTCTTACTGTAAGTACCGATTCCAACGTCAATAAATCCGTCTCAAATGGCAGATTGCTAATTCTTGAGTTCAGACTTAAATACAATTGCCCTCTCAACCTATTTATATAATTGTTTCACCACTCTAAAGTGAAATTAATTCATGATCTCCTAATGGGGTGCGATTGAGAGAATTCCCTCAAAGACATTTAAAAAAAAGATTGCACTATTATTAATTGCTTTTGGTACTTGGAGATGGAGATTTGGGTATGCATACAAGGCATGAACGTCCAGTATTTTTTCCAACCGACGTCTTCTATCGTTGCAGAGATATAGTAAGGTCTATACATTTTCATTTAGTTCACTTCAAATGTTTTTCGGCAATTCGCTTTTCCATTGAAGTTTTTATAATTTTTCATCCTTTTTCTTCAATGGTTTTTTGAAATAAAATCTAAAATTTGGTGACTATTTACATTAATTTGATGATTATGGTTTGGAAATCGGCATAGTGCATGCGTTCTATGAACATTGCATGAAACTTGTGCCGTAAACATAATTTCCACTGGAGACTTCTATAAAATATATCTGAAAGTTACGCAACTTAATATATGGATGAATTTACTATAATTTTCAAAGATTATGCTTCATTAATATAACTTCAACTTTTATACTTATGATCTTGACAATCAATTTATTAAAATTTTATCATTTTACTGTATTCATATGGATTAACTTATAGAAATTGTGATGAATAGACAACTACTATTATATATATAACTCGGCTCAGGATAATTTTTTATTATTGTAAACCAAAATTTCAATCTTTTTAAAAATTAAAAAATAATTCAAAATTTATAATCAGACAAATTTTATTACATATTTTATAAGGTTATGTGAATTGTAAAAATAGTTTTTATGGTACTTTTGGCATTATTTCAAATAAATTTCCTAATGCTAGTTTCATATAACTTTTAAAGTAAGTTAGTAAATTTATGCCACAAAGTAGTAAGTTTGGATCACTAGTCAAATTTACTATGATTCTATAAAAATTTATTATTAGTTGAATTAAACTTACTCTCGAAAAACTAACTTTGGGATATAAAGTTCTAATTCATTCATTCCAAGAAAAAAAGTAACTTTCATATTTATTCTGATTTAATATTTTAGACATAAAAGTTACTAATTTATTAAGTTAAATTTCAATCATTAATAAAAAATTTTAGCACTATTTCAAGTAAACTTCCTAATAGTAGTTTCGTATAAGTTTTTAAGTAAAATCGTAAATTTTTACTACAAACTAGTAAGTTTTGATCATTAATCAAATTTACTATGTTATCATAAAATTCACTATTATTTGAACTAAACTTACTCTTATACGTTTTTAAAGTAAAATAGTAAATTTATACCACAAACAAGTAAATTTTGATCATTAATCAAATTTACTATGTTATCATAAAATTAACTAATATTGTATAAAAGTTTACTATTACTTCAACTAAACTTACTCTTTAAAAGTAAGTTCGAGATATAAAATAGTAATTTATTTTCAAAAAAAGGTCAGTTTCATATTATTTCTAATTTACCTTTTGAGATATAAAAGCTACTAATTTATTAAGTGACGAGGTTTTACCATACATCAAATTTTAATTATAAAACCTAAACACCCTGTTTACTGCAAGTATACAGATAGTTTATTGAGTATAGGGTATGCTAGGTATCGATCCCACAGGGAAGATTGTCAAGTACCGGTGGTTTTCGAACTCCTCTATTATTTAGATTATCACAAGTAAGTACGTAAATCTAAACTACAAACATGAAATCAAATAAGTAAAAATAGTAATTAAAAGCCCCTAGAGTTATGGAATCCCTTACTACTCTTGCAAATGAAGCAACCAGTTGCATTAATGTTATTATTCTGGTTAAACATGCCGTAATTTCCTAATGCATGTGAAACCTACTCTCGTAGTGAATCAACTATACTTATAGCTAAACCATACCTACTCTTGTGTTCATGGAATTAACTACAAGCTCAATTGCTCTAAGAAATTACATGAAATAAATCGCTAAAGTCACAAAGGTGCCCCCTCTACTCTTGTGAGTGAACTACCTAAGTTTAGTACCTTATGAACTAGTGTCAAATTCCAATTTTCATGGCAAATTAACACCGTAAGATGATCACAATTAATGGATGGTTAATAATGATTATAAAAGCCAAAGTACTAAATAACTTGCTCAAAATAATAGCATCAAATAACTAAGTAAACATCACAAACAAGATGTAGAAAGTTCATCCATAACTCATGGCATAAACTTTAGCTAAACATGAAGAAGAAAGAAAATATCATACTTGTATTATAACTAAATATGAACTCAAATACAAAAGAGAAAGTGGTAGGAGAGAAGTCACCCATGTTACTTGAGTTTCAACACTCCATTTTTACTCTTCAATTCTCATCCAAATCTAACTACAAGTACAAGATGAAAAACTATAATAACCTACACTACTAACTATACTAAACTAATGAACTAAGAAAAACTAGTGAAGACTATATTTTTGGTAACGTTTCTAGCCTTCCAAAGTTCTTTTAAAATGTCTACCAAAGGCCCTATTTATAGAAGACATCCTCCATAAAATTCCAAATCTTCACCATGTGAACACAAGAAGAGTTGAATTTCAAAAGTCAAGAAAAATGGCTTCAATGAATCTTCTATCCTTGAAATGTGTCTTCATGCACCTTATAGAAGAAGTCAAGCCTCAAATGAGTTGTAAAGTTGATGCAAATTGTGTTTTGGATTTGCCACAATTTGTTTCTCCAACTTTCCAAGATTCTTCATGCAATTTCCAGCTGAAATTCGTTCAAAGTTGAGCTGGAAGTAAGTTGGAAATTTTCTAGAAATTGACTGCAAGTTGTAGAGGTCTTTATCAGGGATCCGCTAGTCAGATCTGTGAGGCATTACCTCGCAGATCGCCTTGCGGATCCAGTTTCCTTGTCTCTGCTGAGAGAGAGTCGCGAACTGTTTATTTATTTCAACTGTCACTTCACGTTTTGGGTCACGGATCAGCTGCAAAATTGCAAAATTTGAATCTTTCGTTGTGAAATTGAAGCGTTAACCCTTCTAACTTTTGACCCCTTCGTTCCTTGATGATTGAATGGCATTATAATCATCTCAATTTGGAACTTTATCAACTTCAGATACTTTAATTTTTCAATTTTCCTTCCAAGCTTCATTGCCTGAAATTAATTCAAATCAACAATAATCATGCAAATATCTTCTCATTTCACTTCATTTGATGATTGAGCCATTAATCCTACAAAAACATAAAGTTTTCACTACTTTAATCCATAGAAATGCACTTTTTCTACTTAAACCATAAAATGCAAACCTTCACTAAAAACCCTAGTTAATTAGCCATCAAAATAACAAAAACACACAAAAACTAAATAGTTAAACATATTTAAAGCATACAAAATAGACACTTATCATTAAGTTAACTTACTCTTTCACATGCAAAACTTACTACTCTTACAATGTAAGTTTAGATATAAAATAGTAATTTATTTTCAAAAAAATGTAAGTTTCATATAAATTCTGATTTGCTCGTGAGACATAAAAGTTACTAATTTATTAATTTAATTTACTATTTTAGGTGCAAAACTTACTTATCTTTAAACGTAAGTTTGAGATATAAAATGGTAATTTATTTTCAAAAAAAGGTAAGATTCATATTATTTCTGATTTACCTTTTGAGACATAAAAATTACTAATTTACTAAGTTAACTTACTATTTTAGATACAAAACTTACTTATCTTTAAAAGTAAGTTTGAGATATAAAATAATAATTTATTTTAAAAAAAAGTAAGTTTTATATAATTTTTATGATTTACCTTTTGAGACATAAAAGCTACTAATTGATTAGTTTAACTTACTGTTTTAGATGCAAAACTTACTTATCTTTAAAAATAAATTTGAGATATAAAATAGTAATTTATTTTTAAGAAAAGGTAAGTTTCATCCGATTTACCTTTTGAGACATAAAAGTTACTAATTTATTCAACTAACTTACTCTTTTAGATGCAAAACTTACTTCTCATTAAAAGTAAGTTTGAGATATAAAATAGTAATTTATTTTTAAGAAAATGTAAGTTTCATATTATTTTCAATTTACCTTTTGAGACATAAAAGTTACGAATTTATTAAATTAACTTACTCTTTTTGATGCAAAACTTACTTCCAAATTTTTAGGCAAATTTTTAGGCATTATCTTATCTAAATGACCAGTCTAACAGATAACCAAATGGTCACTAAAAGTGTTTTTATTTGTAATATCAGGTAAACTTTGTTTCGTTACCATAGTTATCGTTACTTGAGTATTTTCCTTTGCTTAGAATCTCTCAGGCAAAATTTAACATTTCATTTCTGGCAATCATTTTCATTAATTTTCTTCGTACGTGCTGTTCAAGCAATCAATGAAATTTATTTCGCATGTTAAAGCTTTCAATTGCTCAAGTTTATTTCCCTTCTTGAAAGAGATATTTGTCAATTCATTCTCTCCTGATGGCAAATTCAGTTTCATATAGTTCTTCTCCAATTCCCTTCATCATTTATCTTATTTGTTGCATTTGAATCAATGTCCTTGAGGTCCTCAAAACTGACAAACTACACATAGGCTGCTAGTCAAATCACCAGGCACAATTTCTATATATTCTTAGTTCACATTCAACTCTTCACATTTATGAACAGCATGCTCAACAACAAATATGACAATTAAATCAGTGTAAGTGTGCCGGTGCTCCAGTCAGAAAAGTCAACGTGAACAATCCTAACTCCATTCGCTGCCAATTCCGATACCTGAAAAAAGAAAACTAGCAGATGAATATTTGCAAAATCATGATTTAGTGAAAGGAGAAAAAGACAAGATACTAGTATTTATATCAGGTTGATTGACCATGTAGCAAAGACCAATGTATTTCGAGGCCGCGTAAGGGACTAGCCAGGTGGAACAAGGAGGTTTTATGGAAGCCATGGTGGCTCTGAATATCTGCCATGATTCGAATTTGCAGTGGTCACACCGAGTGTGTTTGAATAATAAATTATTTGAGACAATTTTTTAAAAAAATTAATGTAGCACCTTTTGATGTGATGTATATAAGACAAAAAGATGATTGAAAAATGCGTTGACGGTATAAGTAAAAAATTTTTTGACAAATAAATTCCTATCCAAACAAACTCACTGATTTTTAGCAACTGACGAACCAACACTGATATTGTTGATATCCACGGTGCTGGACACCTGATCTACACCAGGAACATGATGCAAATGAGCTGATATTGATAATTAAAAAAATGTGCACCAACATTTCTTGACTTCTAAACAAAAACTATCTGTCTATCTTGAGTAGTTTCAAGGACTAAAAATTCATGATAAATAAACTAATAATAAAAGTTATGCGAAAGAAATCTAACTTGTAAATGGAAAGCTAATAAGTGTACTTCAACATGAAATGTAGCTTGTAAAGAAATTATTGAGAAAGAAAATTGATTTATAAAGAGAATGCTGAAAAGATAACTTGGCATGAAATTAAAGGTTGAAACCTTACCTTTTTGAAAATGGCAAAGATTGTTTGGAATAGGAAACTTGCTTGGAAACAAGAAATAGGAAGCTTAAACTGTGAGGGTCTCAAAATTCTATTTTTATTTAAAAATACATAATAATATTTATATTATGTTTATTCACTAAAATATTAATGAATTTAAATTTTGAGTTATTATTTTCTAATTTAGAGAATTTTTCGAGAATTAATTGCCGGGGTTTGTTTTCGGCCAGTTTAAGTGTCGATTTCTGAGCCATGATGTGAATAGTGACTTTAAGGTGAAATTGAACATATGTAGAGATATTATAGAGATATATTTAAGGTAGTATAGTGCCAAAAGGAGAAAAATCAGTAAAAGTTGAAGCATCGCGCGTTGACGCGACAAAAAGTGAAGTTGGTCACCTTTTCCTTAAATTAAGGATGACCAAGTATTTTGTCTATAAAAAGCCACCTTTCTTGCTTCCTTGCCTCTTCATTTTCAGCCATCCTTGAAGCTATAGAGAGAGAGAGAGGGCAGCCGAGTAGAGAGAGAGAGAGTTGAGAGATTTCCAAGCTTTTATTTTCTTCTTCTTCTTCCTCAATTTTTCTTGCAACTTGAACACCATTTGAGAGCATCATCTCACTTCTTTTTGCTGCTCATTCCAGCCGTGTGTGAGGGAGAGAAAGAGGGAGAAATCCGAGAGTGAGAGGGAGAGAGAAAGTGAGAAAGAAAGCTAGTTTTTGCTCTTCATCTTCTTGCTCTTGCGATTTGTGGAGTAAATCACCAACAAGCAAGCAAATCCTTGGCTAAGTTGGAAGTTCTTGTGATTGATAAGCTTGGAAGATCATCCTTGGATGGAGCAACACTAGATCTTACTTGATCTTGTTAGATCTAACTAGAGCTTGAGGTATAAAACTTAAATCTTCTAGTTTTAACTTAATTAGTGATAGATCTTTTAGATCTATGGTTTATTTTGCTAGAAATGCTAGTTATTGAAACAGTTGAGTTGGGCTCTTGAATTCCCAACTTAGGTAGCTGACTTGAGGTGACCTTTTAGATAGCGGACTTGAGGATCTGATTGTGGTTGTGGTTGTTGTTTATGAGATGAGTTCATTTTGTGGTTAAAAAGTAGGAATGTGTTGGAAATTTTGAAGAAAATTCATTAAGGATGGCCAAACCTATGCTTAAAAGTTTTGGTGCTTGATTTTGAAATTTTATGATGTTTCTTGACTAGATTTTGCCTAAATAAATATGTATTATGTTCATTTATGAGTATATGTTTGAATGGAGTGAAAATCTTGAATTTTAATGGTGAAAAGTTGAGTTTTCACTAATTTTTGGGTAAATGGACTTTTTGGACTGATTTGAGGGTTTGAAATGTTTTATATACTTTTCATGAATTTTGTACTTTGAGATTTGGTGAAAATTGTTCTAAACATGTGTTGAAACCTTGATTAAAGTTCAGTGTTGAGTTTAAACTCGAATGGGAGATTTTCGAGGTGAGAAAAACCTCACTCTATTTCCTTGTTCTAAACATTTAGAAGTTGCGAGTATGGAGTACATCGATAGAATATTTTGATTAAATGATGTATCGATTTGAAAATCGAATCTTTTATAATGATTTTCGACTCGAGTGACTATTTTTTCACTCGAGCAAAGTTAGAGGAATTTTGGGAAGAATTTTGATCAAACCAATGACTAAGTTTATTTGAGTTTAGTTTCACTATTTGTGGGGCGAAACTTATTCCTTCTTTTTACTTGTCTATAGGAAGTGGGGAAGAATTTGAAACAGATCCAAACTTGGAGACTGAACCTTACTACTTTGGTGAGTTTTCATGCATGTTATTTGACTATGTGAATTTGATTTGGAATATGCTTGGTTAAGTGATTTGATGTGAAAATTTGATTATTGATCCATCAAATGGAGTAGTGTGTATTTTATCTCACTTTCTCCTATTTGAATGGTAAAATTTGTAAAAGTGTTTCATTGTGACTTATGTGCATGTAAATTTTGGGAATTCCTGAGGCCTATTGGTGAGTCAATCGACTCGAGATGTAGGCTAGGCTTAGGCCGAGGCGAAATAACAAGCCATAGGGTTATTTCTGTGATGTGTGCTCTAGATTTGGCGTATGGACTTGTCCCTCTTGGAAGAGCAATAATTAATTTATGTGTGACTGAACAGGAGTAAGTGCTATGCCTATTAGGGCAGGAGTCACTTTGTCCGTATCAGTTTATATGTGATTGAACGGGAGAAAGTGCTACGCCTATTAGGGCGGGAGTCACCTCTTAGTCCGTATCAGTTACCTTTTATGTGTTTGGAGTTGGGCCCGGTGGGGTTTTTGGTGGAGGTAGATGGAAGTGGAGTTCTACATGGATTATATGAAAGTTGACAAAGCATCAACTACCTGAAAAGTGCCCCAGCTTCGTGGACTTTAACTCCTGAGAGCTACCTGTATCCTCCCTTTTGATGTTACTCGCTTTCTTTATTTGATTGTCTTTAAATATGAATTTGAGATGGAATGTTATATGCCTTATGTGAAATGCATGACTTTTGGAAGTCTCTGGACTTTTAGCTCATTCTTTTAAATTTGTTTTCCTTAGCAGGGACTGAGACCCGAGTGAAGGCACCAACCATTAGAACTAGGGTTTATTTTTGTATCTGGCTTGAGAAACTCAATCTATAAATTTGGAGTATTGTATTGTAAAACTTTGAATGTATAGTTAAGTACTCTATGTACTTTGGGATTTCAAGATTTGAGTAATGAATTTGTGAATTGTAGTTTGGTTTAGATTTGCGATTGCATTTTAGTTTGATGTATTAGTGATCGTTTATGTGAGTGAGTCCTGGCGAGAGTTAGGCAGGCAGTCCACTGATACCTTAGGCTACGCCCTAGGGAGAGGTGGGGCTGTCACGGGTGGTATTAGAACCTAGGTTTGAATAATCTAGTTAAAATCAAAATTGTTAAGTTAAATTGAGAGTTTAGTAGGTTAGAAAGAAATGTTAGGTGGCTTTTGCTTATGTTTAAGTGTTAATGGCCTTTAAGTTCGATTGAGTTCTAATGGAGTTCATTTTGTAGGTTATGGATCGTTGTGGTGATGACGCACTTGGACATCGTCAGCTTGTGGTTACTTATCGACCGAGGCCGATGGGTGCTCGTAGGGCCTGTAACCCTAGGACCCGATGTAGGTGACTGTGCAATTGTTGGAGGACTCATGCTTACCCTGATGAGGTTGTCTTGGCAATCTACCTTGAGAGGAGGACCCTGACTAGGGTTACTAGGGAGCTACCAGAGGAGGTGGATAGGTTGTTGACTAAAACGTAGGATCAGGCTGATCGGATCCATGACCTTGAGGAAGAGGTCCACTCGGCTAATGAGCGAGTGGCTAGAGTGGTGAGGGTGGCTTGAGAGCGAGCTGAGGGCATGGTAGCTGAGTTCGAGGCCCTGATAAAGGAGGTGCTCAAGGCCAATCGGGTTGAGGAGGATTTTGTTGATCGGCCCCCTACTGATGCAGATATAGGAGGAGATCATCGGAACAAGTCTGTGGGGGAGGCCGCTATGGCCGAGGCAGATCCCCAACATTTGGAGTCTGACCCGTCGGAGAGTCCTACATCTGAGACTTCTGCTGCTATGTCTGGATAGGCTAGTCGAGCATGGAGATAGGATTTGGTGTAGCTTTTGTGAGGAAAACCATTAGAGTGGTTCTCAATTCCTGTAATTGCATGCCTGCTAACTGTTCAAGTACTATGCTTTTGTTTGATTGTACTTGTGAACTTGATATGACTTTTGTATAACTTTTGTTAAAGGCATGCTCATTTGATGTACTCCTGACACTTCTTTATCAGGAGTTATGTATATAAAGTGCTTTGCTTTCTTTTCGAGTTGATTTTCTAGTAGTGTATTTTATTTTTGTATTTATATTAAATGTTTGCCTTTTAAAGAATCATAGAGGGTAGAAGAGGTCGAGATCGAGGGTGAAAAACTAGACTACTTCAGAATATCGAAAGTAACCGTGAGTCGGCCGCCGATCAAAAAAGGGCCTAGGGTTGATATTGGGGAACAACTGGCTACAGCCATTAACAGATTGACTGAAATAGTAGATCGTATGGCTGGCCAACAAGGCCATAGATCTGAGAATCATCCTGAAAATCTTGGGAGGGGTGAGGATAGAGCCCTTGAGCAGTTTCAAAGATTTTTCCCACCTAAATTATTTGGAGGGCTCGACCCTGAAACTGCTAAGGGTTGGTTAGAAAGAATTTCTGATATTTTCGTTGCCATGGATTATACGGAGGAAAGGCAAGTAGCATTCGTTGTGTTTCAATTTGAGAGAGCTGCCCGATCATGGTAGAACATGATAAGGGTTAAATGAGATAGAGAGCAAACCCCTAGAACTTGGGTGAATTTCACTAGGGAGTTTAATGCTAAGTTTCTCCCTCCGCTAGTTCAGGAGAAAAGGGAGGATGGCTTTGTTAAGTGTTGGCAATGATTGCTAAGTGTCACGGAATACAAGACACAATTCACTAAGTTGTCAAGGTTTGCTCCTGAATTAGTGGCGACTGAGCAAAGGAGAATAAGGAGATTTGTGCAGGGATTGAATGTGGAATTACAAAAATGCTTGGCTGCTGCCCAAGTCAATAGTTTTAGTGAAGCTGTTGAGAAGGCCCAGAGAATTGAAGGGGCCAAGGCTCAGGTAAGAACTTTTAATGCAAGAAAAATACCCAGTAGCAGTCGTGGACCAACAGATATGGGTGTTTTAGCTCCCAAGTTTGGAAGAGAAATGGGTAGAGTAAACACCTCTGGAGCATCAAGAGAATTTATAGCAAGAAGAGCGTACCCTAGAGAAACGGTGTCAAGGGGAACTCCAAGCAGAAGGGGACAATCTAGAAGTGTCTCTCAAGGAAGTCAAGCATCTACTCCTAGTGTAGCATGTAGTTTTTGTGGGAGATCGAATCACACCGAGGATAATTGTTGGAAAAAGACTGGAGGGTGATTCAAGTGTGGAAGTACTGAGCACTAGTTAGCTACATGTCCGAGGTTTCAAGGGGATGGTGCGGCTAGACAAGTGAGCCATCCAAACTCTAGTCAGGCTAGTGCATCAGGAAGTCGACCAAGGGTTCCAGTTAGGGTCTATGCCATTGACCAACAACAAGTCCCCGACCCAATTGAAGTTGTTGAAGGTACTATATATCCCTGTTTTTTATTGTTTAGCTAAAGTTTTAGTTGACCCTGGTGCATCCCATTCATTTGTTAATCCTGCTTTCTTGTGTGGAGTAGATATAAAACTTGTTAGATTACCTTATGGTCTTGAGGTTAGAACACCCACGGGAGACCAAAGCTTGATTACAAGTTGGGTATATAAGAATTGTGACTTTTGGGTAGGACAAAGAAAGTTAGTGGTGGATCTAATAAGTTTGGATATTAAGGGATATGATGTTATTATAGGGATGGATTGTTTAGTCTAACATCATGCCAAATTGGATTGTAGAGCTAAAATTGTGGAATTTTCTATTTCGGGGGAAGCTACTTTGAGATTAGATGCAAAAGGGAGATTAGTTTTGTCTGTCCTTATTTTGGGAATTAAGGCTAGAAAATTATTAAATAAGGGGGTTCAAGGTTATTTGGCTTTTCTTATAAACCCTCCAAGTGATCAGACGAAATTAGATGAGGTGCCAATTGTGAAGGATTTTCTAGATGTTTTCTCTAAAGAATTAGAAACTCTACCTCCTGAGCGTATGGTGGAGTTTAAGATTGATTTAGTACCGGGGACAACTCCAATTTCTAAAACCTCGTATCGAATGGCACCAGCTGAACTTAAGGAGCTAAAGATTCAATTACAAGATCTGTTAGAACGAGGTTTCATTAGGAAAAGTGATTCACCTTGGGGAGCGCCTGTGTTATTTGTCAAGAAGAAGGATGGGAGTTTGAGATTGTGTATAGACTACCGAGAGTTTAATGATGTGACGATAAAGAGTAAATATGCTTTGCTGTTCATTGATGAACTATTTGACCAATTAGTAGAAGGGTCAGTAGTCTTTTTTAAGTTGGATCTTAGACACGGGTACTACCAATTGAGGATTAGAAAGGAGGATGTGCCGAAAACTACTTTTAATTTAAGGTACGGGCATTTTGAATTTGTGGTAATGCCTTTTGGATTGACAATGCTCCTGCTGCGTTTATGGATTTAATGCAGTGAGTCTTCAAGTCTTACTTGGATTAATTTGTGGTTATATTTATAGATGATATCTTGGTGTAATCTAAGACCCGAGAGGATCATACTCAACACTTGAAGATAGTATTACAAACTCTAACAGAGCATCAATTGTATGCTAAATTCAACAAGTATGAGTTTTGGTTAGAGGAGGTGTCCTTTTTAGGGCATAAGATTTCTAAAGATGGGATATCTGTGGATTCTGTGAAAGTAGAGGTTGTTACTCAATGGAAACAACCGGAGAACCCTACCGAAGTTAGAAGTTTCTTGGGATTGGCGGGATATTATCGACGGTTCATTAAAGATTTCTCGAGAATTGCCGGACCGTTGACTGATTTGACTAAGAAGTATGGTAAGTTTGTTTGGAATCCGAAGTGTGAGACTAGTTTCCAAGAGTTCAAGAATCGTCTGACGACGGCCTCGATTTTGACATTGCCTAATGGAAAGGATGGATTTGTGGTTTATTCAAATGTTTCCAAAGAAGGGTTAGGTTGTGTTTTGATATAAAATGAGAAAGTTATTACTTATGCCTCTAGGAAATTGAAACCCAATGAGTAGAATTATCCAACTCATGATTTAGAATTGGCAGCAGTTATCTTTGCATTGAAAAAGTGGAGACATTATCTATATGGGGTGACATTTGAGGTTTTTACCGACCGTAAGAGACTTAAATATTTATTCTCTCAAAAGGAGTTAAATTTGAGGCAAAGAAGATAGGTGAAATTTTTTGAGGATTATGATTGTACTATAAATTATCACTTTGGGAAAGCTAATAAAGTGGCGGATGCACTAAGTCGAAAGGCTCAAGTTGCAGGGTTGATGGTTAGAGAATGGGATATGTTAGAAAGGGTTATCGAGTGGAATCCTCGCTTGGAGAAATAGAAGGTTATACTTGGAAATTTAATGTTGAGATCTCCAATGTTAGAACATATCAAAGAGGCATAAAAGAAAGATCCTATGGTGCAAAAATGATTAGATAAGGTGAATAAGGGAGAAACCCTAGATTTTAAGTTAGGATCTGAAGGAGTGCTGAAATTTCGAGATCGATTTGTGGTGCCAAGTGATAAAGGGTTAAGAAATGAAATTTTGGAAGAAGCAAACCGATCTAAGTACACCATACATCCTAGGAGTAATAAGATGTATCAAGATTTGAAAGGGTTGTATTTGTGGGATGATTTAAAGAAGGATGTGGCAAAATTTGTTCAAACATGTCTCGTGTGCTAGCAAGTTAAGGCTGAGCATCAGAAACCTTTGGGACTTTTGCAACCCCTCGAGATACTCGAATGAAAGTGGGAACATATCACTAAGGATTTTGTGATTGGGTTGCCAAGGAGCCAAAAGGGGCATGACGCAGTTTGGATGGTAGTAGATTGACTTACTAAGACTGCGCATTTCCTGCCAATGAGTATGAAATACCCTTTGGAGAAATTAGCTCGGCTTTACTTGGATGAAATTGTGAGATTACATGGAATTCCTTTGAGCATTGTCTCCGATAGGAATCCGAGATTTGTCTCTCGATTTTGGTAGAATCAAGAAGCTTTGGGGACTAAGGTGAATCTGAGCACCGCGTATCATGCTCAAACTGATGGACAGTTTGAGAGGACAATTCAGACTTTAGAAGACATGTTGAGATCATGTATAATGGATTTTGAGGGAAGTTGGAGCTAGCATATGACATTAGTCGAATTTACCTACAATAATAGTTATCACGCTTCAATCCAAATAGCCCCGTATGAAGCGCTCTATGGAAGGAGATGTAGGTTGCCAATCCATTGGGATGAAGTAGGAGAAAAGAAAAGATTGGATCTGACCACTATTCCCTGGGTCAAGGAGGCTTATAAGAAGGTAAGGTTAATTCGAGAAAGACTCCAGATTGCTCAAAGTGGGCAGAAGAGCTACGCCGATAACCGAAGAAAGGACTTGGAATTTGAAGTAGGAGACGAGGTGCTCTTGAGGGTTAAACCTATAAAAGGAGAAGTTGTATCCAAGAAAGGGAAGAAACTGAAGTCAAGGTATATTGGACCTTTTGAAATTCTCAAGCGAATTGGAAAAGTGGCTTACCAATTGGATTTGCCTCCTAGTATGTCTAAGATTCACAACGTCTTCCACGTTTCTATGCTCAAGAAGTATCATTTAGACCCAAGTTATGTGCTACAATTGGGAGAGATTGATATGGATGAATCGCTAACCTATGACGAACGTCCTGCGAAGATCCTCGATCGAGAGGTAAAGGACTTGAGAAATAAGAAGATTCCTTTGGTTAAGATTCTTTGGAAAAATCATGATATTGAGGAAGCGACTAGGGAAGTAGAGGAGGAGATGCAGAAGAAGTATCCAAACCTATTTACCTAGAAATATAAGAAATTTTGAGGACAAAATTCTTTTAATGGGAGAAGGATGTGAGGGCCTTAAAATTCTATTTTTATTTAAAAATGCATAATAACATTTATATTATGTTTATTCACTAAAATATTAATGAATTTATATTTTGAGCTATTATTTTCTAATTTAGAGAATTTTTTGAGAATTAATTTCCAGTGTTTGGTTTCGGCCAGTTTAAGTATTGATTTTAGAGCCGTGACATGAATAGTGACTTTAAGGTGAAACTGAGCATATGTAGAGATATTATAGAGATATATTTAAGGTAGTATAGTGCCAAAAGGAGAAAAATCAGTAAAAGTTGAAGCATCGCGCGTTGACGCGACAAAAAGTGAAGTTGGTCACCTTTTCCTTAAATTAAGGATGACCAAGTATTTTGTCTATAAAAGCCACCTTCTTGCTTCCCTTGCCCTTCATTTTCAGCCATCCCTGAAGCTATAGAGAGAGAGAGAGAGGGCAGCCGAGTAGAGAGAGAGAGAGTTGAGAGATTTCCAAGCTTTTATTTTCTTCTTCTTCTTCCTCAATTTTTCTTGCAACTTGAACACCATTTGAGAGCATCATCTCACTTCTTTTTGCTGCTCATTCCAGCCGTGTGTGAGGGAGAGAAAGAGGGAGAAATCCGAGAGTGAGAGGGAGAGAGAAAGTGAGAAAGAAAGCTAGTTTTTGCTCTTCATCTTCTTGCTTTTGCGATTTGTGGAGTAAATCACCAACAAGCAAGCAAATCCTTGGCTAAGTTGGAAGTTCTTGTGATTGATAAGCTTGGAAGATCATCCTTGGATGGAGCAACACTAGATCTTACTTGATCTTGTTAGATCTAACTAGAGCTTGAGGTATAAAACTTAAATCTTCTAGTTTTAACTTAATTAGTGATAGATCTTTTAGATCTATAGTGTATTTTGCTAGAAATGCTAGTTATTGAAACAGTCGAGTTGGGCTCTTGAATTCCCAACTTAGGTAGCTGATTTGAGGTGACCTTTTAGATAGCGGACTTAAGGATCTGATTGTGGTTGTGGTTGTTGTTTATGAGATGAGTTCATTTTGTGGTTAAAAACTAGGAATGTGTTGGAAATTTTGAAGAAAATTCATTAAGGATGGCCGAACCTATGCTTAAAAGTTTTGGTGCTTGATTTCAAAATTTTATGATGTTTCTTGACTAAATTTTGCCTAAATAAATATGTATTATATTCATTTATGAGTATATGTTTGAATGGAGTGAAAATCTTGAATTTTAATGGTGAAAAGTTGAGTTTTCACTAATTTTTGGGTAAATGAACTTTTTGGACTGATTTGAGGGTTTGAAATGTTTTATATATTTTTCATGAATTTTGTACTTTGAGATTTGGTGAAATTTGTTCTAAACATGTGTTGAAATCTTGATTAAAGTTCAGTGTTGAGTTTAAACTCGAATGGGTGATTTTCGAGGTGAGAAAAACCTCACTCTATTTCCTTGTTCTAAAAATTTAGAAGTTGCGAGTATGGAATACATTGGTAGAGTATTTTGATTAAATGATGTATCGATTTGAAAATGGAATCTTTTATAATAATTTTCGACTCGAGTGACTACTTTTTCACTTGAGCAAAGTTAGAGGAATTTTGAGAAGAATTTTGATCAAACCAATGACAAAGTTTATTTGAGTTTAGTTTCGCTATTTGTGGGGCGAAACTTATTTCTTCTTTTTATTTGTTTATAGGAAGTGTGTAACAGGTCCACCTCCCCCTAAGGCTAACTAGAGGGGTGGGCGGGCTGCCTGCCCAACTCTCACCAGGACTCATGCATTCAAAAATACTAACTTACGAAAATAAATCCAGAATTCATCTCAACAATAATAATATTGAAAATTGTAAAATAATATTTAAGCTTAAAGAACAATTAACAACTTAAAACACTTAAAACCTCGAGTCATAGTTCAATACAATCCCATGAATTTGAATTATTCAAAACCAAAAGAGTATACAATTCTTCTTTCCATACTCGAGACAAAAGACCAAAAACAAGTGCTAGACTTAACTAGGTCCCTGGATTCTTGTCACCTGTTAAGGAAAAACAAAGGGGAACGGGGGTGAGGTAAAAGCTCGTGAGTCTCCAAAAGTCATGCACATGCATATAAACAGTAAATTAATAGGCAGTAACATAAACACATGAAGCAAATAAATTAAACACGCAAGTAGGATACGTTGGCTCTCAGGAGCTCAAATCCACAGTTCTCGAACATTTAGAGTAGTCGACACTCCATCGACTTTCAATCCAAGTAGATGACTCTTCACGCCAAACTCCTTCCACCGAACCCCCCCTACCGGGCCTGCACGCCAAACACTTAAACACTTAAGCACTTAACCACTTAAGGGACGCGGCCAAGAGTGGTTATACAACACTTTTCTTCTCCAAATTGTAATACCGGCAAAAACACTCAAGTCACCAACTCTACTTAGAAGGGAGCAATAAAGTATACTCTCCTTTAAGCGAGCGGTTCAACAATTTCAAATTCCACATTTTAAACACGTAAAATGTCACGAAGCACGTTCACGCACAAAGCATTTAACATGCATTGGAAACTCACCACCAAAGTAGGGTTCGGAGTCCAAGTTTTGATCACTCCACAATTCAGCACCACTTCCTAAAATAATTAAAGAACAATGGAAATGACTTTTCTAGTTCACCGGTCAAATCTCGTTCAAGAAAAGCAAGTTCGATAAAACTTCCTATTTGAGTAGAAATCTTTGAAAAATCGTAACTTGAGTTATATAAGTCCAAATTCTGCAAGCTTGGTACCGTTGGAAACCTCTTTTAAGGTTGTAAAACTTTGTAGAAGACACCACGATAAAATTCTGGACAGAAACTGCCCAGATTTTTTATTAACAAACTGCTACAGTACGGAAATAGAACATAACAGGTTGGCCGACCAGATAACTTTGAAAATTCATCAAAAATTGTAAAAAATGAATTGGCCTTTTAAATTTACACAGTTTAAATAACTATATATCAAGTTTCAAACACCACTGACGAAACTCGATTCTGACTCTCGAGCAAGAAATTATAACTGTTCAAATATGGCTGGTTCAAAAACCTGCTTTTCTGAAATCCAGTTTTACAGGGTAACATTTGGAGCTTCTTTTGAATGACGAATTCGTACTCAAAAATCATAAAATTTGTTACACTAACTCTACCCTATATATATTATGTGCACACCAAAATTCAGCCAAAAAATATCACAGGAAGACAGTGTTTTTAATGCTCAAAGTTTGCTCAGCAATCATGTCCCCAATCTGTCAAGTTTTGGTCTTCTTCTTCTCATCACTTTTAACTTATCTAAACTACCACCAAAAGACCTCATTTTCGAAATCAACATAGTTTTAACCTTTCTAAACCTAATGGTGATCACAAACGATGATGGCTTTTATCAACATTTAGCACAAAACAGGCCCATAAATCTAGACAGCAAGCTTGCTCAATTTCCAGCTTTTCTTGTTCCAATTTAACTATCATTCTTGCTATTACTTTTGAAAGGCTTTTTGTGGGAAACATTAACAACCTAACTCTCAATATTTAAGCATTACATTTAGACTTCAAGATTGCAAAATCACAGCCACAAAACAGGGGAAACATAGCAGGATTTTCAGCCAACCCTTAAAGCTTTCAAAACAGAATTTTCTCATGCCATTCTTACTAAAACTTTGAGGGGCTTTTGTAGTGAAAATTAACAACTTAAGGTTCATCATTTAAGCACTATAATCAGCCCTTAATCTCACAAAAATGCAGCCACAAACATTAAGGGAAAACAGCAAATTTTCAGCCCCCATTTCCCCCCTCTCCATCCGGTTTTTCCCTTGAGGTTTCTTCCCCAAATTCCAACCACAAATTCCAACATCCACACACACACACTTCACCATTTTCATGCTAAAGAGCAAATTCACATACTTGTGGGATTCCAAGAGCCCACTCAACAACCATAATCAACAGATGCTTAATAACAATGAACTTAACAACTAAACTCCAAAAATTAAACTTAAAGCTCATCATCTTAAGGGTAGGATGACTACCTCTTCCTCTAGTTGCTTGAGCAAGATTAGGGAGTCCAAAATCCACCACCCAAAGCTCCCCCTTTCCACCACTAAGAGTCGGCCAGCCCTCCCCTTCAAGTTCTCCAAGACTTCAAGTCGTCTAAGCAAGTCTTTTGCAAGGAAATGGAAGGCCTTCTTTGAGAGGAAGATGGAGCAACAAGATCGGCTGAGATGGAGGGTTTGAGGAGGAGATGAGAAGCTGTTTTTGCTAAGGAAAAGGAGAGGAAAGAGCCGGCTGGAAAGTGGAAGAAAAGGGGAAGAAAATTTGGTTGTTTGGTCATAAAGCTTTGACAAGACATAAAGCCCTAATTCAAGGGTTATTGTCTCATTTAAATTTCCATGTCTTGCAATTCAATTTGGAGGAAGTAGAATGACTAATTTAGCTAGGAGACTAAAGGGGATAATCTCGGTTAGGAGAGAGAGAGGAATAGGAAAATTTAAAGTGAATTGGAGGAAATTAATTGGGTAAACAATCGCAGGTTAAAATCCTAACTTTCGGGAAATTTGTCCAACTAGGTTTTAAGGTTCCAAAACCCTACTTAATCTCACCTTTAATTCTTCACCTCTAGTCCCTTGATTATATTCTTAATCTACGAGTGATCATCCTTACATTCTATAGCTACTTCATTCACTGCCCGAATTTTTTCTCGAAAAACATGTTTTCTCATTTTCTCACTAATTAATACTAATAGAGCAAATTTCGAAAAGATAAACGAAATATTGAAAATCTACGAGAAAATATGTGTGAAATGAAATTTAAATCACCCAAAAATAAAAATACATAAATAAATAAATAAATAAATTGAATTTCCATTTAAATTTTCTGGAAAATATGTTTGGGTATAATATTAAAATAGTCAAACGAAATAATGTTAGAAATAACAAATTTTTTTAAAATAATAAATATTAACAATATAAAAAAAATTAAATTTTTGAGACCCTCACAAAGTGGGGAAGAATTTGAAACAGATCCAAACTTGGAGACTGAACCTTGCTATTTTGGTGAGTTTTCATGCATGTTATTTGACTATGTGAATTTGATTTGGAATATGCTTGGTTAAGTGATTTGATGTGAAAATTTGATTATTGATCCATCAAATGGAGTAGTGTGTACTTTATCGCACTTTCTCCTATTTGAATGGTAAAATTTGTAAAAGTGTTTTGTTGTGACTTATGTGCATGTAAATTTTGAGAATTCCTAAGACCTATTGGTGAGTCAATTGACTTGAGTTGTAAGCTAGGCCTAGATCGAGGAGAAATAACGAGCCATAGGGTTATTTATGTGATGTGTGCTCTGGACTTGTCCCTCTTGGAAGAACAATAATTAATTTATGTGTGACTGAATGGGAGTAAGTGCTATGCCTATTAGGGCGGGAGTCATCTCTTTGTCTGTATCAGTTACCTTTTATGTGTTTGGAGTCGGGCCCCGTGGGGGTTTTGGTGGAGATAGATGTAAGTGGAGTTCTACATGGATTATATGAAAGTTGACGGAGCGTCAACTACTTGAAAAGTGCCCCAACTTCATGGACTTTAGCTCCTGAGAGTTACCTGTATCCTCCCTTTTGATGTTACTCGCTTTCTTTATTTGATTGTCTTTAAATATGAATTTGAGATGGAATGTTATATGCCTTATGTGAAATGCATGACTTTTGGAACTCACTGGGCTTTTAACTCATTCTTTTAAATTTGTTTTCCTGCGAAGGGACTGAGAACCCGAGTGAAGGCGCCAACCATTAGAACTAGGATTTATTTTTGTATCTTGCTTGAGAAACTTGATCTATAAATTTGGAGTATTGTATTGTGAAACTTTGAATGTATAGTTAAGTACTCTATGTACTTTGGGATTTCAAGGTTTGAGTAATGAATTTGTGAATTGTAGTTTGATTTAGATTTGTGATTGAATTTTAGTTTGATGTATTAGTGATCGTTTATGTGAGTGAATCCTGACGAGAGCTAGGTAGACGGTCCACTGATACCTTAGGATACGCTCTAAGGAAAGGTGGTGCTGTCACATAAACAAGGGGAAGTGATTGAAAGAAAGTTTGAGAAATCTTAAAACCAGCCTAAAGAGTCTATGATAGCATTTGAATTGAGAGCATTTTCCTATGAAGACTACTACTCTTGAGAGAATTTCTTTGAATTGTTTGTTGTGTTGAGCTAGGGATGGCAATACGGCGGAAGTGGGGTTGGGGATCCCTCCCCCATTCCTCGGTTTTTCTACCATCGCCTTCTGCCCTCCTCCACCCCATCCCACATCCTTGAGGGTGCCCCGCAATTGTTTATTTATATATTTATTTTATTTTGACATTATATATGTGTGTGCGTATATAACATCGACAACAGTATTGTAAATCACATTTTTAGATTCTTAACTAAATATTCAATGTGAAATTAAAAATCGTTTTGATTCTTTTTAATTCATTTCTCTACTTTTAATAGCAAATCTAAACTTATAGTTTTCATATTTGTTTAAACAACTTATTGTATGTAAAAAAATTGAAGTAAACTAAAAATAACCAAATCATATATTTTTTTAAAATATTATGATTTTTAATCCTCAAATTATAATAGATATGTATATATTATTGATGTGAAACTCTAATATGTATAGTTAATCCAAACTCGCAACCATTATATTTATTTTTATTTTTTGGTGAATACCTTACAATATGTAAAAATTTCCCGTAAACTAAAAATAATTAAATAAATGTTTTACTGTATAAATTATGATATGTGTACATATTATTGATATGTAGTTATAATGAGCATGTGTATATATCTACAAACCTATATATAGATATCTATTTTTTTAGACTTTATATTAGTACCCTACCCCCTTTTCCACCTCGTTTAAAATTTTAGGTGAGGGGAGAGAAAATCCTCCACCAACCCCAAACCCAGCCTGCCCTCTGACTCTCCCGCAAGGTAGTGTGGCACTACCCCTATTGCCATTCATATGTTGAGCATTGGTGAATTTTCTGATGGGATCTCCATTATAGCAGTGTGCTCATTTATTTGTGGTCGTAGTTGTTGCTAATAAACCCATATCTTTCATGATTGATTTAGTAGTCCACTGTCTCACTTCATGGATCCATTGTTGATTTAATGGTCCACTTGTTAGAACAATCTCCTGCCGTATCAACAATGCCAGCTGAAACATGGGTAGTGATAATTGCTCACTACCTCACCTCAAAGACGGCATAACTACCATGTTCCTAATTTTTAGGGCCATGATTTGGTGCATAATATTTGACAAATCAGTTAGCATAATTGGTTTTTTTCCTCCTTTCATATATGTACACATTGCATATGTTCTTACATGTGAAAGACTGTGAATATCTTGCATCATATCTATTATTAATTGACTTCAAATGGATGCTGTCAATACATTCCTATCCACTGATTTTGATTAATCAATATCATCTTGTCTAGATATATGTATTACTAAATAAGAGTATTCCTCATCAATCTTCAATTGGCATACTGATAAATTCTTAACTACTTATAAACTAGAATTTTGACCCGTACTATGCACGGGATTTATATTTAGATTAATAATAATAATAATTAATGAATTATTTGTAATAGTTATACCAAAAATAATTTAAAAATTAAAAGATTATTATTTTGATCAATATCCATTTAGGAGTGCATAAGGTAGACTATTGTTAATGTGCATAACAAATCCTTTCTTCAATGGAGTTCTATACATTTCCTATATAGTGTTCGAATGTAGATCCTTCATTTAATGCACAAAATACAGTGTTAATTCCTACTGATAGCATCAAGTTTTAAGGCCTTAAATGCATCAGGAAGAAATGAAAAAACACATATTATTATGTACAAAAGAATAAATAGTAGCAGGAATTCTATTTTGACGCATAAAAAAAATTAAGTCAACCGAAAACAACAAATTAAGCGGACAAAACAGTCGAAATAGAAGAACACAAAAAGATATGGACATCTGTATGGCATAAAAACTTGGCAAATTATAGAGAAATGAGACACTTAAAATTACTGCAAGAATAGCATTAACACTTGAAATGAGACACTTGACATCTGTAATATTATGGCAAGAATATCATTAACAATTGAAATTACAAAGAAAACGGCAATATTTGAAGAGTATATAGTACTGGAAATTCTATTTTGTCACGTGCGATGTTTGAATCGATGTAATTGGAATTTTATCAATCACACTTGATGTGAGACTTGTCATTCCTCTATGTGAAGTTGCTGAATCTTCACCAATGCCTCCGTGGGATCATTGTGGTACACACTTGATTTTGTTAACAATTGTTTCCTCCTTTGCAATCTTGCAATCTTGAAATCAAGGCGTCGTTGTAATTCGTGTAATGAAATGTGTTCCATACTAGTATGTTCCATGGTAGAATTGAGACTAGGTTTTAGATGAACAAAGCAAGGAAGCAAGGAAGGTGATTAACAGAATTGTTGTTTACAAAAAATGGCATTGAATTGAAGGGGATGAATAACGACAGAAGATGGTGGTTGAAGTGTTATGAAAGCAGTAGTATAGTAAATTATGCAACTAAATGGGAAACGTGTGTTGGAATGGGATATGGATTAGTTAGAATAGATATGGGTAGATATGGATAGAAGTTAGTAACGGTTATTAGACTAATGAGATATTTATTGAATTAAATTAAATAGAAATTTCTAGAAAAAATGATTGGGATTTTCCTGACTGTTGGAGTCCCCTCACAGAAATCCCACCTGCAATACATATATGATAGATTAGAAACATTGCACCAACATGTAGTATTTAATGTGAGACCGGCTGGCAGAGAAAATATGAGCGTGGGAGACACTGAGAAAGCAGAGAGCTCTATTGGTGGTGACCTGCTGTGTAACTGTAATTAGGGATCCAGAAGAAAAAATTGCAACGTGAGATAGGGTAGAGAGTGAGGATGGAGGAAGAAGAATAAGATAAAGAAAACTGAAAATAAAAAGAAAAAGAAAAGGAAGGAAGAAAGAAGAAAAGAAAATGAAAAGAGAATAAGGAAAATGAAAATTAGGCTTCATCACAAAATCTTTAAGGGAATTTTTTTTGGATTCCATGAAATTAAAATTTCATCCTCAGTATATTTGATTTAATTATGTTACAGTAATGAGTTCAGAAGATATGACAATTTTGGAGCCAATTTTTTGGACTCCATATGCAATTATAATAGATGGATAGATTTGATAGTTTAGGTACCAAAATATCTCAGTCTAAAATTTAGGTATAAAAGTGAAAATTACAGTATAGATAAAATGTGCAAAGTAGAAATGGAATATAGTAAAAGAGCATAAATTAGAATCAAGTTTTTTATGATTATGAATGGCGACGAGGCGAGTTTGGGGCTATAGGGTCCTCTCCATCCCATGCACCATCTTCAAAATGTTTCCCCTGCACTCACCCTATCCCTAGCTACCCTTTCCCTTGCCATACCCGGTTACCCCCATGGGTGGCCACTACCTTTCTTATTCTTTTTTTTTTCATCTTTTTACTTTACTTTATATATTTATGATACTAATAATAACTTTACTTATCATTTTTAGGAATTTTTAGTTATATATTTATAATAAAATAAATTATAAAAATTATTTTGACCTTTCGAATTCATCTTTCCATATATCACTCCACATAGAATATAAACTAATTACCATTTATTTGTTTGTAAATTACATGCCATATATAATGCAAAAGATTAAGTTATCTAACATAACAAAATTGTCTTTTTATCACAATATATTGACAAGAAAGATCATTTCATTTTACCACAAATAAACATCATACTTCTCATTTCATGCTACATATGCATAACCGTATCGTTTGATATTCCATATTTTTATATGGGAAAATAATTAAAAGTCCTTCTAAGGTTTGTGGTGTTTTTCACTTTATCACCCTAACATTATCTTTTTGGCACTTTATTGCTCTTGACAATCTATATTAGCAAATGATCCATTGAAACATTGTGGTAGATGAAAATGGCCCAATTTAAATGTCCAAATTTTTTTGACAAAAATACCATGTCCATTGAGTGTAAAGAGAAGTCTCCCTTCAAGTTCAAAAATTTTTTTGTCATCATTTCATCATTCATCAAAGTTTTTAAACTTCCAAGTCCTATATTTGTAGTCGAAAAAGGAAAAAAAAAAAAGTCCCAAACTTCTTCAAATTCATTTCGTTGCTCTTCGTCTAGATGTTGTCCATCACAACATCTACAAGAACCAAGTTGAGAAACCTGTGGATGCAATAGAATAATATCCTTGAAAAGATCATGGACACAAAGAAAATCTCGGAATGAGATTTCTTGGATGCTCAAATTATAAGGTATGATTTATACAATAAATTAATGCCTTTTCTAACTTTTAGACAATATAATTTAAAAAAATTTGTTTTATTTTGTTCTAAATTCATCAAGCATGTGATTATTTTAAGTGGATGCATCCCAAATTTGGCGACAATTAGGGTTGACAAGAAAACCCATAACCCAACAACCCACCCAACCCGCCCACTAATTTGAGAGGTTGGGTTGGATTAGTTGGGTGTTGGGTGTAAAATACCCAAGTAAGTGTTGGGTGGGTTGGATTTTGAAGTTGGGTACTCATTAACCCAACTTTTTTCTACATAGCATAAAATAAATGCATGTACTCAAATATTTTTATCCTTTTTTGTTTTGAAAAAAAAAGAGTGATGGTTTTGGCAACCTCATTTTACTTTTTCCAACTACAACTATTTTTTTATTTTCTTTTTCTACTGGACTCCAACCATTTTCTTAATTAATGACCCATCAAATTTTAAAATCCATTTTCTTTTTCTTTGTTCTAATTTTTCTTTAATATGAATTTAGACAAAACTAAGAAAAGTTAGGAATACAATTTAGTCTTCTAACTTTCCCAACCTCAATTTTCCATTTTCCCATCATGCATCAAACACAAAAATTCAATTTTTCAATCTTAAAATCTCTATTTTTATTCCCAAAAAATCAAATTAATTTTTCCAAATTTTTTCTTCATCCCTATTAATTTTGGTGTCTTTTTCTTCTTATTATTTACCAAGTCATTTTTTCCCATCAAAAAATTTTGAACTAAAAAGTGAATATTTTGAGCATCTTACTTCTAGTTTGATCCAAATTTATAGTTTTAAACTTTATTAAGAATTACTGTAGTTGGTTGAACTACTTTTTAATCATCCACATTCATAGTGTCTCCAGGTGGGTGTCACTACCAATAACAACATTTTTTGTAGTAATTGGAGATTTCATAGCATAATATTTAGCATATTTTTAAAAAATTGGTTGCCCCTTGTGAATCATAAAAGAAAAAAAATCTATTTAGATGACTGCATTTGCTTGAATTTTACAATTCTTCAGTTTAATTTAGTGACATTTTACATTATTTGATTTGTCTTTGAAAAAGGATTTTTTGCATTAAATTTGTCCATCCAAATAGTTTAAAAAGTTAGTATGTATATTAGTGTGTGTTTTAATATGTTTGTGTGAATGAAAATAATGTATTTCCATCTAATGAGATCAATAACTGAATGTATGTTTGTATATGTGGAAGTGTTTTAGTGTGTGAAAATATGTTTATGTATGTGAAACAGTTTTTATGTATAAGAAAAATCATTTTATGTATATAAATGTGTGTGAGAGAATATTATGTATTAAAATATATAAAATAATATATTGGGTCATATTTGGGTTATGGGTTTAAGTTGACCCAATATGACCCAACCCAATATCAACCCAAGTTACACTTGGGCGGGTTGGGTATAACCCAAATAAATGAAAACCCATTATCAACCCGCCCAAAATCCATCCAACCCGCCCAATTGCCACCCTTAGCGACAATGGAAGAGAAATTTGAGCTATATTACAATCAACAATTGTAGAGAAGAAAAGAGAAGTTAAAATCTTTACAAAGGAAGCATGAACAATTGGAAGTGAAACATGCAACGTTGAAGCAAAAATATGAAGTGTACAAATTGAAAATGCTGTTTTCACTCCTTTGCAATTTTCTTCTTCTTTTTTTTCTCTACAACTTTCTTTTTCTTTTCTTCTACAAAATACACTAGCAAGAGCAAGATTTTTCTCTCCAGGAAGGGTATTTTTGGATAAAAATATTGCTTGACCTGAATCCATAGGCAATTTTTTCTATCCATCATTTTACTGGAGATACCATTGTCATTCAATTCTTCACTGTCAATATTGTTACTACTTTAATGTTTTGACTACCAGTCAAGGAAATAAAGTGCCAAAAAGATAACATTAAAATGTAAAGTAAAAAACACCAAAAATCTTAGGAGACCTTTCATGATTTTTCCTTTATATATATAGCATGAAACAATTTGTTATGTGTTAGGGGAGGGGAGGGGGAAGAGGAGAATAATTCTCTCACCCTCGCTCTAAAGACATCTGTACTCTGTTGTTATCATAGTTACAATTGCTAAAGCTAAGTAACAAAGTCCATAATATTCACATGGAAAATGTAGAAAAATATCAAATTTAAGTTTACAACCAAAGACAAAATAAAGAAATTGTCATGAGGTGGAATGAGTTGCCCCCTTGGGCATAACCTCCATTGTCCACATCTGGAGAAATTATTTAGACTTGAATTTAAAAATATTTTTATTATTTTATTGTTATTTTCTTATTTCTAAGAATTTTAGTACAGTTCATTTCCTACTCTAATTAGAAGTCCTGGGAGTTTCTTATTAGTTAGATAATTCCTATATTCTATATGTTTCCTATTCTTATTATGTCTTTGCGCAGGTCTATGAATAGGATTATTAGGATCTTTTGTATTCATTCTCTTATTCATACTTTTCTCAATAATATTGAAATAAGCACTTGTTGGCTTTGCTATGACCCTTGGAGAACCTAGGGTTTAGGATTCTATATTGAATCTTGTTATTTTGGGGTTAGAACGTTGATTCGGCCCTCTATTTTTCCTATAAAGGGTGTTCGTAAAACCGCTTCATCTTTCACACTTCTGTTACTGCATCATGTGGTATCAGAGTAGGTTTTCCTAGTGAAGAATACTGATGCATGTTACTATGATTCTCGGCTTGAAGCATTAGGCTGATGGGCCATCGATCTGTGCGATCATGTGATTAATTTATGCAAATACTTGTCGAACTAGAAGCATTGGGCTACTTTGAGAGACGTGTTTGTGATCGACAAATAGGTGCAAGCCAAAGTCGTAGAAGACGTGTTTGGGATCCACAATCAGATGTTAGAGGTTGCAAGAGCTCTACACATCACCGTTGTGTAGTTTCGGAGAGTCGGTCCTGATGAGTTTGGTGTTCATGTAGTCTTGCTGCTTTCTCATAGTTGTTAGATCTATGAGAATCATCACTATGGGATCAACCAACGACAACATCAGATCCATGAAACTACAACCCTACTTATTGTAGTAAAATTTGAATCTATTAAAATATTGGAGCTCGAGGTTGAGGAATTAATTTGCGAGCTTGAGATCAAAGAGTACATTTGTTTATCTTGAAGGTGAAGAGGATGATGTAGACTGTAGTTGAACTTCTTCCATACTTATCAACAATAGAGTGTGAGGGATTAAAAGAAATTAAAGACATCGAAGTTGGAGAAATTTTCGCAAATGATTCAGTGTCAAATCCAGTCCCAATAAATTTGCCTTCTAATAATTCAAAGGATGCAGTGATTTTTCAGGGTCAAGAAAATATTGATTTTCACGAGGAATTTATTTTTAATAAATTTTCTCCAATTGGTGATTTTCCTATGAAGATTATGAGAGTTGAACAATGTTGGACAATGGAAACTGGTGTGATCATAGGATTTGAGCTTTTTATACAGTTCCCATGATCACATGTAGTTTCATATATTCATTATTGGATGCAGCAGCTTCATCGCAAGCATCGTCCCTACAAAATTCATGGAAGGATTGTAGCTGTTTCTTTTCAGGGATCCTATGTTCAACTCTTTCACGGAACTCGACGGCGAGTTCTTTTCAAGTGGGGGAGTTTGACGTGGAATAAGTTGCCCCTTCTAGGTGCAACCTCCATTGCCCAAATCTCAAGAAATTATTTAGAGTTGAATTTAGAAATATTTTAATGATTTTATAGTTATTTTCTTACTTTCTAAGACTTTTAATATAGTTCTTTTTTTATTCTAAATAGAAGTCTTAGCAGTTTCTTATTAATTAGGGCTTCGTTTGAATTAGTTATTTTTGGGAGTATTTTTCGAAAATACAACTGTAGCATTTGGGATATGAAATACAATTATTGTAAATATTTTTGAGGTATATTTGGGAGCGTTTTTGGGGTTATTATTTTGGGGATATTTTTAAAATTAAAAATTTATTTGGGGTATTTTTTAAAACTCACTAACCATCCCACCACCCATCCCACCACCACCACAGCCAACCCTATCACCTCCTCCTCTCTCTCTCTCTCTCCCCTCGCCGTCCACCCCTCCCTCTCTCTCTTTCTTCCTCTTCCTTCCCTTCCATAGCCCTCCGCCCCCTCCCCCTCCCCCTCCCTTTTGGTCGTGAATGGCAACCAGATCCAATTGCCGGTCTCGACCAAAAATTGGTTGCCCCTAGATCTGATCACCGATCGCAACTAGATGGGAGGGGAGGGGGTTACAAGGAGGGCAAAGGAAGGGAGGAGGTGGAAAGGGAAGAAAGAGAGAGGGAAGGTGGAGGAGGGAGGGAGGAAGAGAGAAGGGAGAAAGAGGGGAGGGAGGAGGAGGTGGTGGTGGGGTCAGGGTGGAAGAAGAAGGGGTAATTTTTTTATTTGTTTATGTGTGAATTGTTTTTGAAATATGGATTGGTGTTTTTAAAGTTGTTTTTCGTTGGTATAGTGCTGTAATAGTTAAGATGTGAAATACAATTTTTCAAAAACAGGTCAAAAACAAGGGAATCCAAATGGAGCCCTAGTAATTCCTATATTCTATAGTTTTCCTATTCTTATTATATCTTTGTTAGGCATAGGTCTATAAATAGGACTACTAATATCTTTTGTATTTATTCTCTTATTTATACTTTTCTCAATAATATTGAAATTAAGCACTCGTTGGCATGACCCTTGGAGCGCCTAGGGTTTGCGAATTTATTTTGAATCTTATTATTTCGAGTTTGAACATTGATTTAGCCCTTTGTTCTTCCTATGGATGGTGTTCATGAAAGCCCTTCATCTTTCACACTTCTGCTACTGCATCATCATCTATAGTATAGATTAGCAAAGAGTATTTGATTGTTCATGTGCTTGTTTATTAAGCGGACCTAATCTTACTGTGAGTTCGATTCGTTCCTTAAACATCTTCGAAACTCAAACTAATTTTGAATGAACAGTGTACTTTGCTCATTAGAATTCCATGCACAAATATGCCTTCCAACCAAAAAGTGGCTCAATTTGCAGTTTCAATCTATTTCTACAGGGTTTGTAACTTTCACAGCAATGCTGAAGTAAAGTAACTTTTTATCAGCTTGATGAACGGGTGGATGGCCGTCAGAAGCCTCGCACCTCGAAGTGCTTGTCCCAATCGTCGGACTTGCCTGCCACTGCCACCTTGTGCATATCTCCCTTGCTAGACTTGTTGCACATCCGAATTTCATTGCAGTGCAACGACGTCCTCGATCCTTGATCAGCACTGAGTAGTCGCCAGCCCTGCCATGGGATTCCAGCAGCATACAGATTCACTTCCAGGCCCCATTTCTGGGCTCTACAATACAGATTGAATTTTCAGCAAAATATTACTTGGAGATTGGCAGAAATCAGGCTTGGTAATTTCTATAAAGAGTCACTAAACTATAAGAACTAGAAAAAAAAAATTGAGAAGGTGAAAGATTTACCTCTAAAATAAGAAGCATTTGACCATATATAAACTCATTTACCTCAGAGTCACACTAGAGCGTCTTGTTTCTCTCACAAAATCTGGACCACATTGTTAAATTTACTTGAAATGCCTTCTCAAAACCAAGTGACAATGAATATAGTGGTCCGAGATCTTTCATCTTTTTATTGTGGCTGGAATTTCCTCGGCAAATCAAGGTGGGATGTTTTGTCACTTAAGAGCCTCCTCTCAGGTATTGACAAGAGCCCGAATTGACTTGGAACTTGAGGTATGCATGAACAGAGCCCTAGAAACTTAGTATCAGGGTCTCACTGGACTTGAGGTACTGTGAATGGAGCCCCAGAACCCTCCAAGTCGGAGAGAAAGGATAGAATCTCCAGTGGAATTATAAATGGTTTGATAAATAAAACTCAAAGCCCTATAATTCCTGGGTTAATTGGGACATTTTGTCTCTTAACATACGCCATTCTTCCCAAATATTAACTAAATTCGGACATTCTTGGATGACAAATTTTTGGAGATTTGGAAGTTGAAGCAATCCCAATGGCAAAGCTTTTAGCAAAGGGCAAGCCGCAATTTTCATTTCTTTCAAGGAAGAAAGATTTGTCATAGTGTCCGGAAAATGAGCCAGATCTGGACAGTCTGCAATACTCAGCTTCTGGAGGGTTGTAAGATATCCAACTCCGGGAGGCAGAGACTCAAGTCCATCACAGTAAAGGACACGCAAATGCTTTAGAGAAGTAAAACCACGGATGCCCTCATTCAACCGAGAGAACAGATCATGACAATCATATATGGTCAATGTTGTGACAGGACTAAAACCAGCTTCTGCCTGGTGAAACTCAGGTTTGTGGAGAAGTCGAAATTCATAAACGAGCAGAGACGAGAGGGATGCCAGATTAGAAATCGACCCCAATAGCTGCTCATTGCTGTTCCATAGAGCCAAACTCCTAAGATATGGAAGTGACGGCAGGTTGCTCAACCTGCTGCATCCCATAACAGTAAGAGTTTCAAGGCAAGCAAAACTTTGGTTGTACGAATTGCTTGATGACTGTTGGATTGAGCGGAAGCTAAAGGATTTATCTTTACCACGGCATTTCCATTCAGATAAATTAGGCATATCAAAAAGCTCAAGTTGCTTTAGGGAAGGAAAACTACTAGAATCCCCATGACCATAAAATTCATCCCCGATGCTATGAACTTCTGTCATGCCTTTGATGCTTAGATCGTTAAGGCATGGGAGATCTCCAAGCGCTGGAAGCTCTCTGCAACCACAATTTGCCAATGAAAGTTTCACCAAACTAGGCAGGCCTTGGTTCCTCAACCATGATGGAAACGTCTGCCCCTTGAATCCTATTATTTCCAAAACTTTCAGGTGAGGGGGTGGCCTGAGATTCTCCAATATATGGTCCAAATCTTTTGGAGTGACAGAATCGGTGTCTTCACCCCATGATAGTGTCAAAGAGACAAGACCTGCCTTCTCATGCAGTTTTGCTTTCGAAGCATCTGCTGCACATTTAATATATTCAAGATTCTTGATCTCTAATCTCTCTCGTAGTTCCAAGCTCTGTAAATCACTCAAGCCGGCAGAGCCTTCCAGGTCATTTATGAGAAAGACAGGTAACCTTTGCAGGAACTTCAACTTCCCTATCCCACATGGGATAGAAGTCAACAAAGGACAGGATCGGAAATCAAGATTCCTGAGGTTGGTTAACTCACAAATAGCTCTTGGTAGTTCTTGGAGATCATAGCACTCTACCAATTCCAGTGTCTGCAAGTTCCTTAGGTTACTGATTGTCTCTGGTAATGTTTTGATTCGAGTGTGAGAAAGATTCAGGTACCTAAGATGCTTTAAATTACCAATGGCAGCTGGCAATTTTTGAATGCCACTCTGACTTAAATCAAACACTCTTAAGCAGGCATGGTTTAGAAGCAGTTTAGGTATGGAGTCAAACTTACAAGACAATAAAAGCAGCGTCCGTAGGTTGGTGGCTTCATTCAGTGATTCAGGAAGAGCTGATGTTTTAGACTTTCCCACCAAAGAGGAATACCGAAGTTCTCTGGACACATCTTGCAAATCTCCAGCCTCTACAATTGAGCACCCAACACTGGCGACAGATTGGGCAAGATCATGCACTAGATCATGCATCCTGCATTCTTGGATTTCCCCAAATTCATCTTTGATTATTTCTACGAAGAAAGATCGCTCTAATAACTCCATGAAGTACTCGTTTGCAGCATCCTCCGGCCGTCTGCTTATCTTTCCTGATCTGACAAAGCCTTCAGCAATCCACAGCTGGATCAGCTTCTCTCTATTGATCCTTTGATTTTTTGGGAATATGGAACAATAAGCGAAGCATTGCTTTAAATGTGATGGTAGATGATTATAGCTCAGCTTTAAAATAGGGAAAAAATGATTCCCAATTTCAGGTAAATTTTCCATGCTCTTCTCCATGAAGGAGAGCCACTCACTCGCTTTCCCTTTTGATCGCATTAGACCTGCCAAGCTCCTGATTGCAAGAGGTAATCCTCCACACCTTTGAACAGTTCTTCTTCCAATTTCCTCCAATTCCTGATTCTCTCGATCTAGAATGGATTTAAATGCAACCCTCGTGAAAAGACTCCAGGAATCTTCTTCATCCAGAGGTCCTAGGTAGTAAGGCGGTGTCGATCCACTGAGTCTTGCAACCGTCATGTTTCTTGTGGTGATGACAACTGCTGAATCAAGAGCTGCACCAAGCAATCCCTGCGACATCATGGACCATTTCCAGCTATCTTCATTCCAAACATCATCCAAGACCAGAAGGAATCTTTTTCCCAATATGCTACGACAAAGGGTTCCTTGTAGAGCCTCCAAGTTGCAAAGATTTTTGGCCTCATGACTTATCTGTTCAACCATAGCCTTGGCAATTTTTATGAAATCGAAATCCTCACCAACTGAGACCCACATTTTCAAGTCAAAGTATTCAGATACTCTTTCATCATTGTATACCAGCTGTGCAAGAGTTGTCTTACCGACTCCTCCCATGCCGACAATAGGAATCACTGTGAGTTGATTCTTATCACTTGACTTCAACAGGAGGGACAAAATACTTTCTTTGTCAGATTCCCTCCCAATGACATCAGAATCAATCATAAATGAGCTCCAGAGGCGCCGAACACCATGAACATTGGAAGAATAATTTTCTTCTGCCGGTCCTTTCAGTGTGTGTGCATCAGTGAAGCTCCCGAACTCGGCACTCCTCTTCAGAAGTGAATCCAGGCTTTTTCCTATCTTTTCCAGCTTGCTGCTTAGCTTGAAGCCAAATATGAGATGCTTGATGAAGAAGGAAAGCGAGAAAATACCACGTGGCTTGTGCCTCATCATTCCGAGATTGTATTCGTCGAAAATGTCATCAGCTTCATAGGCAATATTCTTGATTTCCGTGATCCATAACTTGAGTGTTTCATTATACTCAGAATGCATCTCTGCTTCCTGGACCAATGTTTGAACTCGAACCAAAGTGAGGCGCAGATTCCTTAAAATCTCTTTGTTGGGAAGGCCAGCCAGCGTATATAGCCGGTCAGACAGAAGCTGGAGAAGAGGAGATGCAACCGTGTCTGCCATTGAGGACTTCTTCCAAGTCTAAATTGCCTTTTTTTCTCTCTTTCTCGTTCTTTCGGGTTGCTCAATTTGTGGACAGTGGACACTTTGTCCTAGCATATAACCTCTTAGAAGCTGTATTAGTCAGCAATCAGCATACCGTAAATTACATAAGCAGGTGAGTGAAAAGCTCATGGCAGAAAATAGGCCGGGTTACTTTCAATTTGCACCCTTTAATTATACTTCAATGTCCATTTTGGTTTCTAAATTTTGAAGTAGAACACTTTAGTTCTTGAAGTATTTGTTTCACCTTAGTTCTTAAAATATAAAACCTATTTTATTTTAGTCTTTAAAAGATAAAAACTGTCCTATCTAAGTATAAAATTTATCCCACTTCCATTAAAGATCGAACAAATTTCGTATCTTAGGTACCAAAGTTTTGCACTTTGAAATTTAGAGATCAACATGAGATTTTGAATATTGCTAAAGAATGCAAATTGAGATTAACCCAAATGTGTATCAATCTGATGTCAAGTTTCCAGCTAAGCAGCTGACACACCTTGGCGGTACGTTTTCAATTAGGAAACTATAAAAAACATATGGTAGTTGCGTGTGTTTGTCTCTCTCTCTCTATATATATATATATATACTCTTGGAATATGCATATCGGAAGAACTGTTCAAAGTCAACTAAAGCTAAAGACAAACCTCAATACGACACGAAACTCTTCGGTAGTTATTTAATAGAATATTTGTCGCTTTTCTACCACCAAAAAAAAAGGGAAAAAATCGACGTGAAACTTGAGGTGACAAATTTGCTGTTCCTTCCGAGCGTCGTTGGAAGCACTGATTTTTTTTAGTTGTACAGTAATAGACTTCGGCTCATTTTTCGGTCGTATCTTTTGTCCTGTGGGGTTGGGACAGAGAAATGCTTTGGCGGCCTTGTTTGGCAACTAAGGTCTCGTTTGATAACACAATTCAGCACTTAAACTTAATGGATTCAGATCTTAATACGTTCAGACCGTTTGATAACTGAAAATAGAACATCTAAATGAATTAAGTAGCACTGAATTTTCTAGGCAAAACTTACTCTCAAAAATAAGTGATAAGCTATTCACTTATCATTGAATGCAATATACATTCAAATGTATTAGATTTAGCACTTAACAATTCAATCACTTAATGTATTCAGACTTCATACTTCAGATTTCAGACTTCAGTTTTCAGACTTCAGTTTTATCAAAAGCACCCTAAGTTTTTTGGGAGTTTATATAAAATTCTACTGTAACTTACTGTAGAAGTTGTAGAAAAAATTTTTGGAAGTGAAGTTTTTTATGTGTTTTAGGGGTGTTATATTAAAAACTTTAGGAGTTTTTTGAGAGTTCTTACAGATAATGTAAGAAACAAATAAGTTTCACACAAATTTGCTAAAAATTTACGTTAAAACTTTGGAAGTTTTTTAAGGTTTCTGTAGCAAAAGTAGATAAAAAACTAGTAGCATACAAACCTGGCAAAAAACTCAACTGCCAAACAAGGATTCAATTTAGAATTTTTTGGGGAGCGATGGAGTGGGTGGTACTGGAGGAGGTGGGGAAAATGTAAATGAAAAATTCATGATTCAAGACCTTTTACTTATATTAAAAAAATTTAGTATATTTTTGGATAAAATATAGAACAAATTCCTTTCAATTAAGTCAACTTATGGAAAAACCTTCTATGGTTTGAAAACAACCATGTTGATCACTTGTGATTTGAACTAACGTGAAACAGTGACAAAAATCGTCAAAGTAACGAGAGTGGATGAAATTATACAAATATCCTAATACATATAAGCAAAAGATAGATAAGAGATCTAAACAAATTCCAAAATTTAAAGTTTTTTGCCTTTCCCCAAATGTCATGTGCATAATTTCAGCAGTTGATTTCTCTCGAGAAGCTTGAGTTTCTCTTTGATTTCTTTCCTGCAAATTTGGGACCAAATATTTACACCAAAGGGGATTTTGTTAAGCTCAAAGGGATATAATAGGAATATCAACTGAAAATTTATTATAAAATTTTTTTTCCAATACTAAACAGTGCGTATATCTCAAACCTGTTACTCTATTGCCTTTTCAAATGAATTTAAATCCTAAGGGGTCGAAGTGCATTTTTTGAAATTATAATAGATTTTTCTACATATTAGGTTAACCGAACTTTTTTATATTTTAGACATTTTATTATAGACTGGATGTACAGATACATCATAAGATGAGACAAACATGTGCGCCAGATCACTTACAAATTCTCTCCAATTTAACACCTACGTTAAGACTCAGAGATGAAACGGCCTAAAGGGTCAAGGCGGAGGATTCGAGAAATACCACGCAAACGCGAATATGATATTATATATAACAGCTGTACTCATATGTAGTAATATAAAAAGACACCTATAAGCATATACCATAGTGACTAAAGAAAATGTATCCAATTTGTCTCCCGGACTTTGATTCTCCCACTTCTTTAATTTAAACACCTTAGAAACCATTTCCAATTTAATAAGTTTAAGTCTAACTTCTAATGGGACGAGTCTATCAATGAAGGGGCAAAATAAAGTAGTAGAAAGTTTTGGGCACAAATGCATAATTCTTAATTTTGCCTCTCCTTGAAAAGAGCTTGCTGCGCCTTTTTCCTATCGAATGCAATGTTATAAAACTAATGCTAATATCAAGTAGAGAGAGAAGTAGAAGAGAGAAGTAGAGAAAGTAGAGAGAGAAATCAAATGAACTTCTATTCATTCTTGTGTAATTTACAAAGGGTGAATCCCTATTTATAGGAGAAGATATGAAGAGTTCAATTTATATTTGTATACTCTATGAAGAGATAAAGATAAAGATAAGGATAGAGATAAGGTTGGTGATAATGATGGAGATAATATCTTCTCGTAAAGCGTGAAATAATAACCTTATCATCTCTTAGAACGTGTCAGCTCCATCCTTATTAAGGAGATACTGATAAAGTGATAGACATCCATAATACAATGATTATTTCATAACACTCCCCCTTGGATGTCTATTACACAGAGAATATGCCTCGTTAAAACCTTACTAGGAAAAAACCTTGTGGGAAAAAAAAATCCTAGTGAAGGAAAAAGAGTACATTATTCTTGTGTATTTATTTCTCCCCCTGATCCAAAACGTAATTTGAGATCCTTCAACCGACGCATTCCAATATTTTTCACCAACTTTTCAAATGTTGCGGTCGGCAATACCTTGGTGAATAAATCTGCCAAATTATTATCTGATCGGATCTGTTGCACATCAATTTCACCATTCTTTTGCAAATAATGAGTAAAGAAAAATTTTGGTGAAATATGTTTCGTCCTATCTCCTTTAACATATCCTCCTTTTATTTGAGCTATACAAGCTACACTATCTTCATACAATATAGTTGGAGGATTTTCTTTTTCAGATGACAACCCACAATGCTTCCGGATATAATGGGTCATCGATTTTAACCAAACACACTCTCGACTAGTCTCATGAATTGCTAACACTTCAGCATGATTTGAAGAAGTGGCAGTCATTGACTGCTTTGTAGATCTCCATGAAAATGGTTGTACCACCACTTGTGAATATATATCCAATTTGAGATCTTGTTTTATGTTGGTCAGATAGATATCCAGCACCAGTATAACCAAGCAATTCATGTCGAGATTTATTGGAATAAAATTGGCCAAAATCAACTGTTTCTTGGAGATAGCGAAAAATATGTTTAATACCATTCCAATGTCGCTTTGTAGGAGATGAGCTAAATCTTGCTAATAGATTCACAGCAAATGATATATTTGGTCTTGTACAATTAGCAAGATACATTAGTACACCAATAGCACTAAGATATGGTATTTCAGGACCAAGTATTTCTTCATCTTCCTCTTTTGATCTAAAAGGATCCTTGATAGGGTTAAATGACCGAACAACCATTTGGGTATTCAATGGATGTGTTTTATCCATATAAAACCACTTTAATACCTTCTGGGTATAACCAGTTAGGTGAACAAAAATTTTATTTTCCGGATATTCAATTTGTAAACCAAGGCAAAATATGGTTTTTCCAAAATCTTTGATCTCAAATTCTCATTTCAGATATTCAACTGCTTTTTGGACCTCTTCAGGAGTTTCAATCAAATTAAGATCATCAACCTATACAGCAATGATTACAAAATTGGACCATCTTTCTTTATAAAAATATATGGATATATTGGGTCATTGGCATAACCTTCCTTGAGTAAACACTCACTAAGGCGATTATATCGCATACGTCCAGATTGTTTGAAATCATACAAAGATCTTTGCAATTTGATGGAATAAGTTCCTCTAGAACTTGATTTACATGCTTCAGGCATGCTAAATCCTTCAGGGATTTTCATGTATATATCATTATCCAATAATTCATACAGATAAGCAGAGACTACGTCCCTCAGATGCATATCAAGATTTTTATGCACTGTTAGACTCATAAGATATTTCAACGTAATTTCATCTGTTACTGGAGAATATGTCTTATCATAATCAACTCCAGGTCTTTGTGAAAAACATTGGGGTTAACACTTTCAGGAGTTTGGACTGCAGGTCTAAAATTTTTCTTTTAACTAGTGAATCCAATTCAAATTGGATTACATCTTTCTATTTTGGCTAATCATTTCTTCACCGACATTCGTCAACCGATATATTTTTATGATTCTCATTTTCTTTTATAATGTCAAGTGCTACACAATACGTAACTTCTTTTCATATGGGCTCCACTTTCAAATTTCATTCTCTTCAAGAGTAAACTATTCAGGAGTTGGCTCTTCAGGAGCGATCTCTTCAGGAGATTGAATTTTGTCATGACATTTATTTCATCTCTGGAGATATTTGATATCAAAATGCTTTATTATAGTAGGCCAGCCTTAAATTCATTTGTAGCACTTATATGTGTCCTTCAGGGACATCAATTCTACTATCATATTTCCTGCAGGAATATTCAATTCAATAACTCTTCTGGAGTCGATAAATATATCTGATAATTGACTTGCAGTTTTGTTGCAAGATAATCTATTGAACTTCCAATTCACATTATTTTGTATGAGAATCAAGGAAATCCAATAATATTTTTCAAACGATTTCCTTTCGGTTGATCATTTCCTCCCCCTAATGTCGGGAAGTGTACAATAGATCACCCATCAATATTGCATGATTTCTAATTGTAAAGGGTGAGTCACCTCCAACATAAATTTCTGTTGGAGCCACAGATAGCATAAGGGGGTATGTATGAATAATTGTCGGCTCTTATTTTTGACAAATCATAAATATATTGGGATCAGTAAACTTCTGGTTCACTATAAGTGATGATTTTGATTTAATCAAATGAGAATAAAGACAACTATAACAATGACCATTTCTCTTTTGAATGGTTTTGTGATATAATCAACCTTTATCTCACTTGATAATATCTATCATTGTGTTATTTTGTGTCTCAATATGATATCTATTTCAACGGATATAAATTCAATATATTCCTTCGAGACTTGGGGAGAGTGTAGTACATCATTAATAACAAACTTTACTCCTTTGGGGAGGAATATTATGCGGCTCTTTTGGAGCTTTCGATTATTTTACCATAATCACTAATTGTGCTTATCTCTCCTATTTTCAAACAGGAATATAGTGTGCATAGTAGCACTATCAATGAGACTTATATTATCATCACCATAATTTTTAATCCCAAACATTTGATATCCATTTCTTCTTCAAGAAGAAATAATAAAGAGACCTTTCTTCTTCAGGAATAAATAATAGAGAACCATTTCTTCTTCAGGAAGAAATAATAAAGTAACAAAGTCATTTCTTCTTCAGGAAGAAATAATAAAATAATACAACCATTTCTTCATCAGGAAGAAATAATAAAGAAATATTCTTCTTCAGAAAGAATTAATGAAGAAACTTACAAATAAATGTAAACATTAATAAAATTCATAAATAACATAACTGGTAAAGAAAATGACATAAAATATGCAAGAATAATAAATAGCCAAATTCTAAATAAATATCGGGTGTTTGACATCAATTTCTTCTTCAGGAAGAAAATGTGATTATTACCATCATCAATTACACCATTAATTGCACCTTCAGGGTGTTTGTTTATGATATTTGATAAAGGTTAATAAGATATTTAGTCATACGATATATTCGTGACTAATGACCTTTAACGCTATACAAATGGTATTTATTTTTCATTATCCCACTTCAGGTGGCACATATCTATCTTCACTCACGATTATGATCAAAATTTAGTCATATTCACTTCAGGGAATAGACTAAATTCATTAGATTAGATTTTAGACAAAGGCATATAATAAGTTCAGAATATTTTCTCAAATTTCTTCTCTTGATATTGCTACTTTTGGAGCATATTTGAGGAGTGAAACATGGAGAGTATATTATTCACATATCTATATCAGTGATAGTTTTTCCATACAATTTTGATTGAGAAGTAACTCTAAACATTGCAAAATATATTCACTAATTGATTCAAAAGATTATAGCTTTCGCTAACTTGATCATGTCGAGTCTTATAAGAACGACCATCTTCAGGCGGTCAGATCTTTTTCTTTTAAAGGACAAGTGGATACTTTAAGCATCATTATTTTCATTAATTGTGCCCTCAAAACCATTTACATCAAGATGTATTTTCACCATTGAATATTCATAATAAAGATAAATAAACAGAATTGAATAGAATAAATGTTCAAATATTGCCCTAAAGGTATATTCTTGTATTGAATAATTACTCCATGGCAAATACTTATACTCAAATGTTACTGTATATCAATTTTGGAAAGAAGGATGAAAGAAGAAAAGTAGTAGAGAGGATGTGGAAACAGATAATGCTTTTAGTATGTGGAGATCTATCACCATACAATTTACTAGGCTTTCAAGAGGATTGCAACGTATATACATACGTGATATAAGATACTTCTTAGCCATTACATGCATCAAAATTCCAATTTAAAATTATCATATTATCAATACGTCTACCATATATTATTCTACTGCTCTTTCACCATTTAAAGAGGTTTCATTTACGTCATGAGTATTATGGAGCGTTGTGATGTTGCAACTCCTAGTAAGCCCTTTAGACTTACTATAGAAATGAGTGAACATAAAAATGATATGGTCATAGAGAAAGCAAAAGTGCCAAATAATAGCATTAAACCCCTAAGGTTTGGATGTTTGCTTTGCATCAAACATGACAAATACTTATTCAAGCCATTCGATTAGCAGTTCTAGAAAAATTTTAATGGTAAATCAGATTAAACTACGCTCAATTTCTGCTTTTAATTAGTAGGAGGTTAACCATGATAAAAATGAGTTTTAGAGATAAGAAATGTTACCTCCAAAAGTTCACCATAAATTGTCCAAAGAAACGCTCGACGATTGATCTAACACCAGAAATTATCCGAGGAAGTGCTCCAGAAGTTTCGGCAGAGTCTCGTGCTTCTCTTCTTTCTAAGAGTAGAATCTCATGCATCACAATTGCTCAGGAACAGAGATTTGTAATTCATATATGCTCAATGGTAGAGACTCGTGCTGATAACGTGTTATAAAACTAATGCTAATATCAAGTAGAGAGAGAAGTAGAGGAGAGAAGTAGAGAAAGTAGAGAGAGAAATCAAATGAACTTCTATTCATTCTTGTGTAATTTACAAAGGGTGAACCCCTATTTATATGAGAAGATATGAAGAGTTCAATTTACATTTATATACTCTATGAAGAGATAAAGATAAAGATAAGGATAGAGATAAGGTTGGTGATAATGATGGAGATAATATCTTCTCGTAAAGCGTGAAGTGATAACCTTATCATCTTGTAGAACGTGTCAGCTTCATCCTTATTAAGGAGATACTGATAAAGTGATAGACATCCATAATACAATGATTATTTCATAACAAATGTTTCTGCAGTATTTTTTTCCCCCTTATATTTGGCTTCCTTTTCATTGTGAACTTAAACAAAAGGGTAAAGAGCGGTAGGTTTTTTTTTTTTTTTTTCAAAATCTCATTCAGCATATTATACTATTTTTTTCATTACTTAACCCACTAAATTTCTAAAAGTCATTAATCAAACTATTCTATTTATTTGCCTGGTCAAGAGAGTTTGGAAATTTATCGCATGTTAGCCACACACCGTGTCTGCGAGAGCATATTCGTTTTGAGATGAAATAATAGTTGATATTTGTTAATAAAAGAAGTGTATAAGACAAATGATTCTTGTGTATTTAAAATTTTTTCGGGAAAATAAGACAAGTATCAAGCAAGAAAATAACTGAATTGATATGTCAAATAAAAAAGAAAGAAAAAGTACAAACAATTGTTACGCCAAAACCTTTAAGCAAATGTGATATTAGTGAACAGGAGAAGAAGAATAAACTACGCATTTCCCATCTATTTTATGAAATTTGTTTCTTTTTTATTTTAACTTCATGTCTACCACAATATGTTATTTCCAGAAAGGTATTTCTCATGACTCTATCATTGATTTTTTTCCTTTGAAATACAAAATTTGCTTGATTCTTGCTAAAGTACTTGTACTGTTTCGCAAAAGTTTAGGAATGCTGAATTATTTGCGCCACAACTTGATCTCTGGCTATTTTTCTTTTCAATTGTTAGCTGCCAAGAAAGTTACCACAAAAGGTCTGCCTTGGCTAAAAAACTTTTTAAAGTTTTATTTTGCCCACTATTCTGTTTATCGTGTGTAGAACAGTGATTATGGCCCCGCAGATATACTGTGCAGCTTACATGCAGTGAGGTCTCATCTATTTTGACCAAGCAAATGGATGTAATGGCCTAATTGATAACTTTTAGGAGTTTAGCAGGTCAATTGACATGAAAGTATAGTAACTTGAATGAAATTTTGAAAAGTTTAGTAGGGTTATATTGATGGGTGATCTGTAAATACCTCTATAAGTGACCTATGGTCCCTGAGACCTACTGACCGGATCCAAATCCATTAAAACTTTTCATTACCAAAAAAAAAAAAGAAGAAGAAATTTTGAAAAGGTTTAGTGACCTATGACATGCTTTACCCTGAACGAAAATGTTGAAGCTCTTTATTTATTCTTATTCTTTGTCTTCTATGTTGCCATTATTTTCTCTCTCTCTTGGTTTGGTCAAAATTTTGAGATCTGTAAGTTTCCCTTCTCTCTATCAGTTTGGATTTGGGTCTTTAGATTTGTAAATTATAACGTGTCGTATTTTTACCAATGGTATTCAAGTGTTACAAGCTTTGGTTTACTCAAAAATCCTAATTTTGGATTATATTTTGCGACCTTGATTGGTTAAGGTAGTGTGAGTTGCGCGAAGGTGATTAAGATCCTTGGGTGATTAGTACTCGAAGTAGGTGAGATTATGCATTAGTGGACTTAATTGCTAGGAAATGAAATCATTTGGGGCCAAGGTGAAAGATCATTGAAGTTGCTAGGGTTGGCTTGATATTTTTGACTAACCCTTGACCAATCCCTAAATATCTCTTAAACATTATTACTCGGCCAAACACAAGAGAGAAACCAGCCAAGAGGATCGGCTGCAAGGCTGAAAAAAAAAGGAGAAAGAAACCGTGAGGGAAAGAAGAAGAAAAGAGAGATTTTGCTCCAAAAAATTACCATCAAATCTTGAGGAAAACCAGGAAAAAACTCCAGCTTGCTGCCTTGCTCCAAGCAGCTGAAACCGAGAGAGGGGAAAAGATGACTGCTGGCTGCTCTAACTTCCATTTTCAGCTTTGTTCCTTGAAGGTTTTAGAGGTAACCTAGCTTGCACAATCCTTGAATCTTGTAGTATAGCTTGTGGTTGATGTTTAGAATGGGTTAGGATAGCTGAGGACAGATTTTGGATGGTTGAAATCACTTGGTAAATTCATTTGATGAAGTAGGGTAAATAGCACACCAACTGTTTGAACTTTGGTTTCAGATTTTTGTGTTCAGTTCCCCTACGAATTTGACCATGTTACAGTCCAAACCAGCTCTTTCCCAAAACATAAACATTGTATTGAATTGAGTTAACTATCTACTGATAAAATTTCAGATCAATCGGAGCACTGTAACCTGAAAAATGTCCAAAATACCCCTGACTGCTATGCTCCCCTGTTTTACCCGACAGTCACCAGTTTCAGCCAATTTGTCGGATTTTCTGGTTTCAATTGGAAACGATCTAGAGTCTGATTTTTATACCATTGAAATCCCTATGAATCTAGTTTTAAACGCCGCTAACGGAACTTGATTTCGATAGTTTTACATTGAGTTATGGATTTTCTCCCGAAACTGCTCCTGCTTTCCTGACGTAACCCGACAGTTTTCTTAAGTCTTTGTAATTGCCATTTTTGACTACGAAAATGCATGAAGTGAAATTCGATGGCTTCATGAAAATTGTAGAGCTATGTCTTGGCTTCGAAACAGTGTAAAATTCAACTCAATCCAATAAGCGTAGCTCTGGTTTTGATCAAAATACCGACCGACGTCAAAGTTGCCAAAGTTGATGTTTCTCTTTTATACTCATTCCTTCATTTTGGTTTGGTTCAAATACTTTTCTTGGTTCAAGATAACATTTTTACTCCACATGACACCTGAACCATGCCCTAGTATGCTTGTGGTCGTTTCCCTCAATTTGAGCTAAGGTCTTGTGGATTTGGAGCTATAGTTTAGAGGTTAAAGTTGGACATGTTAATTGAGATTTTTAAGCTAAAGTTTCTCGTTTCTTATGGATTGGAATTTGTGAAAGTCTTGTTATTTTACTTGACCCCAGGACTTGGATGTGCCATGAAGATTACATGGTGATTGGTGATTTATGTGGATAAGTGTGAAACTTGGTGAGTGTTCCAACTTGTTTTAACTAAATGTTTATCGTTGGTTTAAGGAAATAAATTGTGAAATGTTTTAACTCATATACTATTTTGGATTTATTGTTGCTTTACAAAAGAAATGTTTATCATTACAACGACTTCTAAAGGCGATATCCTATATTGTGGTTTATTGGGGATTATGCGAGAAACAATTTAATTTCTTAAATTGCTAATATTGTGATGATGGTTCTAATTTGTTTCGTCTTGTTTTGAATCTGTTTAACTTATTTTCAAACTGGTTCCAATTAATCTTCAAATGAAACATTTGACTATTACTCTTTGTAAATAATATGATTTTCTACTAAATTAAAAGTGTTTTAAGTTATTTACAAATGCTATGATTTTCTATTGTTTTGAAATTAAATGATTTATTAAATGAGTATCAAATGATCTACTATAATTTATATATGAATTCTAAATTTCAAAGATGCTTTATCATTTACACACAAAATGACTTGTGAGGGTTCTTTGAATTTTTCCCTACATATTTTAATCTTGTTTTCCAACTTATTTTCACATGTACTATTTTGTTACTACTCTTTATAAATGTAAATGTTTTCAATTAATTGTGAGTATTGTAAACCGTATTTCAAAATACTTATACATCGATTCACTTGTTTATAACTTATTTGTGATGTACTTATTTTATATATTGATTTATTAATATGCACAAGTGAAATAATTACTGTGAAATTAACTTCCATTTAACTTGCTATTATATGTGAGTATTCCTTGTATGTTATGTGAATTACATGCTTATGTGTTTAATACTTGATGTTACTTGATTTCATAAGTGTTAAATACTTGTTTTTAGGCGAGTGTGTACTTTATCGCACTTGACCTAACTGTCTACAACTGTTCAACTGTTTACTTTTCTACTGTTTGTATATTACTTGCGCATGACTATAGGCCATGTGTACTTTACCACATTGCCTGAACAAGGCCTTTCCCCCTTCGTTATCGGCCTATTCGAGCCAGAAGCGGACTTGGTCGGGTAGGTTGGTACTTAGGGCACTATACGGTATACTCAGTATTACCCTTTGGAGGGATAAGGTGATGGCGGATGAAGCGGGGATTGTTCGAGTTATAAGGTGAAGTGGACTAGTGAAATAGTTCCAAGTGAGCACCGTATCCTTTATAACTGATTTAATGTTTATTAAGCCGTTCTTCTAGTAGAGTCAATCCAGCAAGTCTCCCGTGAGCACCGATCTCAGTCGAAGCGGCGGTATTGTTCTCTCCTAGTTGAAAAGTGTCCTGTGAGTGTGCTTGGTTATTTGTCAAAATGCTCGTGTGTTGAATTAAATTATGTCGTGAATTGTTTTCGTCTTGCAAAGTTTTTTTAGTGAAAAGTACTTTCTCACGTGATTTTAAAGATGTGAAAAGTACTTTCTCACGTGATTTTAAAGATTTGAATAGTCCAATGTTTTCGTGCTCTGATAAAACAGTTAAATTCTAAAATACTTGTTTTCTCGGAACCTCACTGAGCTGTAGCTCACCCCAAAAATATTTATTTTCCCTCCACGGAATCGGTGATCGGAAGCATGTGTAGTGGCCTTATTAGTAATTTTGGAGTATTTCTTGTACAATTGTAATTTTGGTTGAGTTGTAATTTATATTTTGAAGAACCTGGATTGTATTTACTACTGGGACGTACTTGTGGATTTTAGCATTTTTGTACTTTTGGAGTTTTAGAATTGTAATTATTATTTATTGGAGTTTTTAATTTGTAATTAATTGAGGACTGTAGTGAGTCCCGGCAAGAGCTGGGCAGGCAGTCCGCCGAACCCTTTGGTTCGCCTTAGGGGGAGGTGGGGCTGTCACATAAATGGTCACACTACTTCACGAAAATGGATTCTTATGCACCAGATTGAAGGATTGGATCCAAAATTTGGGAAAACAAAGGGAATTTTCCTTTTCCTGAAAAGAAAAGGACCAGGTTTGTTGTTAACTTAGTTGCTATAGAATGAGGAAAATGCTCCGATTGTGACGAAACAGTTTTTATCTGATATTATAAGTTATCACATTTTTAGAGATATTTGTTGGATCCATCCACCTAAATAGGATAATGCCTAAAACTTGGAACTAAATTAATTTCTCAAATAAAATTATAATTTAACATAGTAGATTAGTAATTTTTGTGTCTTGAAAGGTAAATTGGAACCAATATGAAACTTTCTTTTTAAAGGAATAAATTACTACTTTATATTCCAAATTTATTAGAGACTAAGTTTAGTTCAAGTAGTGGCAAGTTTTTATATATAAATAGTAAATTTTACTAATAACATAGTAAGTTTAATTAATAATCAAAACTTAGTAGTTCATGACATATGAAGTTTATTTGAAATAATAATAAGATTTTATTAATGATTAAAACTTAGTATTCTAGTTAGTAAGTAGTCGTAATATATCTGTATAATACATGATTGTATTTATAGGTTAAAAAACTTACTATGTTATATATATTTTAGTGTTTTATGTATTTTAAATATACTATGAAAAATATTTTAACTTTTCATATAGCCTTATAAAATATGTAATAAAATTTTGTCGTACAATAATTTCTGAATTATTTTTCAATTTTAAAAAGCTTTAAATGTTTGGTTAAAGATAACAATAAATCTTCCATTATACAGGTATATTACGAGTACTAGACAGTAAGTTTCAATCATTACTTAAAAAATATTATTATTTCAAATAAACTTCCTAATACTAGTTTGATATAAGTTCTTTGAGTAAAATAATATATTAGTATCATAAATTAATAAGTTTTGATCATTAATCAAATTTACTATATTATCAGTAAGATTTACTATTTATCTATAAAAACTTACTATGACTTGAGCTAAACTTACTATTTACAAAGTTTGGGTTATAAAGTAGTAATTTATTTCTTTAAAAAGTAAGTTTTATATTTATTCCAATTTACCTATTAAGACATAAAGCTCACTAATTTGTTATAGTAACTTACTATTTTAGATGAGAAACTTACTTCCAAGTATTTAGGCATTATCCTAAACCTAGATAAAAACTGCTGCAATCATTGTAACATTACTGAAGCATTTTTTGAGTAATGATCCCGTATGAACATCATCAATAGGTTGGTGTCTATAGAATTTCACCTGGGTTAAAGAGGATAATTTGAGAAATTTGATGGAACTGCATTGTAATCCTTTCTCTCACAACCTCCCTCATGGACAACTTCACTAATTTAACCTCCACCTCTCTCTTCTTGTCCCTTCTCGCCAGATTTTCCTCTACCTCCTCAAAAAGGCAAAGTCGTAACATCTGCAAACTCCAAATCTCACAACTAAATCCCGCTCCTCTCCTCCTGCTCTCTATGCTCTCCCGCACGAAAAGCCAAAATGTAGAGAAAGCTGCGAAGAACCTTATATCTAGACCTGTATCCCTGCACCAACTCACACTTATTCAGTATCGTATCAAACATTTGCCGTTACGGCTTCACTGGCTCTTGATAACATTTATCCTAGCTTTTTGAAACTCAATCAATTTTTCCCTGCACTCTCTTTCTCTATCACACAATCTAATTCTCCCTCACTCTTTTTTTCCCCCCCTTCTATCAAAGAAATTGGTCTTTCAGCTAGGTAAGAAAAGAGAAATCATAGGGTGGAAAAGAGCAGCAGTATTCAAATATGTATGTCCTTTTCTTTCTGTCTTTCCAAAACACAAAGCTCTTGTTGTTGTATCGGTTAATCTTGCATGCTCTATTTATAACTGTATTATAGATATAAACTTCAAAAATAGTTACAAATTTTGGATTGTGGTAAAAAATTTCCCAATTATGCTGAATTGGACATGTGCTTTATTCTTCTCCAAAAGTTGTGGTGGTTGGTGAAGTTGAAGTCTTGGTGTTTTGTGTGATCTAGGAACTGTAATTACTACGGTGCAGGAAGCTATTCACTGTCTATGGAGGTTATTTTTGCTTGATATATTACCTTCCACGTGTTTGTAAAATGCACCCAAATGGTTCAGACAGTATTTTATATATTTGAAGTCTTTTTTTTTGGAAGACATCGGTGTTAAAGTTTTTACGTTCAGACTAGATTTGTTAATTAATTTTACAATTCATTATTTTGCTTGTAACAAACTTTACATAGGTAAAGGTTGTGATTATTTACTTTACTTCCGCCCAAAAATTCGTTTTTTTCGGTAAATGTCCAAAACATTTTCTTTTAATATGCTACTTGAATTTATATTTTTGGCTTAGAGATTTTAAGTTTTTCATGGTTGATGCTTCATAAAAATTCCACTCATAAATTGCATTTTTGCTTGTCAAATTCAATTAATTGAAATCAGGAATTTGCTTTGCTCTTGTATCTCCTTCATTGTTTAGCTTGCACATGTTAATTGCTAACTGATGATGTTCGCTGCATACATACATACATACATATACATTCTGTTGGAGGACATTGAAGTGAAGTTTCACTATGAAATTTGCAAAAGACTTATGAGTATTGAATAGTCCATGTGATGTTCTTGGGATTTCAATACAAATTTAGTATTTGTTTTCATATGTTGAAATGGAATTATAGACAAACTGTAATGTTTTGGCGAAGGTAAATGGAGCTTATGTGTTCTTATATTGTGCAAATTGTTGGTGAATTTGCAATATTTGCTGTTGAAAAAATAATAGGAACTTTGATGTATTAGTCTTCTGTTTAAAGACCTAGAATTTTGAAATATTTCACATGTAAGTCAAAGTAGCCTTACAAAATAAATCACTGACAAGGACAGATACAACGAAAATGCTCATTTTGGGACAGTAGCAGCCATCATATACACAATAAATCAAGACCTAGTGATAGTTCAAACTCTCATGCGTGATTGGTTAAGCGGCTTTTGTTAGATTGTAGTGGAACAAATAAAGTGGCCTGAGGCAAAATAAAGTTGTAGATATTCTAGCACAAGATCTGACCATTATATATCAAGGAAAAGAAGAGCATTTTCTGCTTTTCTCTATAGATGAGTTTAGACAGAAATTTTGCAACCCATAAAAGCAAAACCGACATAAAAATTCTTAACTATGACATCATATTAACTATGGTATGACGAAACATACAGTATACAAAAATATATTAATAGCAATGCAGCACCATTACAATTTTTAAGATGATTCGCTAAGTGCGAAATTCTAGTAAGTTTATGAATTATTACTAACAAAAAAAGACGACCCCCGGGGGGGGGAGGGGTGGAGTAAAGGTACCCATAAGTGAAAACACGCAACATGATTGGAATACTGACAATATCCTGTAGTCGGAATCTCCAGCCTATGTCAAGAGGTTGAATTGTTGAAAATAATAATAAATCAGTCAATTCTAGGTGATATTAAGTTGTTTCTATAACATACATGACGTTGTGTCACAGTATTTTGATTTATATGCATCTAAATAGCACGACAAATCTGACGAAAAAATGAATTTTTGGTCCAAATTACCACGTTCACTTCTCTAATCACGAAAATAAAATTTTCATCTATCATAGACAAGACTTTGAACAAAAGAATCTAAAAATTGATGAAGTCTTGTTACAATATGATTCCAAGTGGAGCATTCAACTCATGAGAAGTAAATCATCCTGCTTCTTTTACAACCATCTATATTACAACTTAAAAACCTGCAATTTAGCCACTGAAATCATGATAGTGTATCTAAACATACATTCACAAAAGAAGAAAAAGGAAAGTTGAGATAGTCATAATGGTGTATTAACATCAGGGGCGAGTAATGAATTTCTGCAAGTCCTTTGCCATCCTATGATTTTAGATGATCTGCCTCGCCTATTGATAAAAAAAAAATAGAAAGAAAATTATAACTGCTAAAGGAAACCCAAGTGTCTTTGACTAAATGCAATTCTAATTGATGCAATCATAAATTTGCTCCAAACTTGTATAGTTAATACAGAAAATAACATAATCTGGCTAATGTTATATATCAGACTAACACAACTAAATATAATCGTAGTATATCAGTTATAATGATATTTAGGGCAATGGACAATGGTTATTAATTTGATATGATAAATGAGACGTGGATAGTTCAGCATAAACTGGGGTGGCTCATGTAAAATGCTCTAATTATGTCTCTTCATCGTCTTAGTTTCCTAAAGGCAGTCTAGAAGATCCACTTAGAGAAAAAACTTTTAAGCTTTTGACTAAAACAAAGTTGATTGCAGTATCTATTAAAAGATTTGTAGAAAAATTAGATAATCATTAATCTAGTAGGGATGTGCAAATTTGGTCCATACTGATTTCATAATCGATTTCGAATTGAATTTGGTAATTTGGTACGTAATTAGTATATACCAAATTCACTGGATTCAAATATGATATGAAATAGATAATGAAATTTTCAATTTAGTAATAACCAATTCGAATTCGGAAACAAAATATGATACCAATTTACCGAATTCGAATTACCATATTAGTTTACAAAATTATATATTATATAGGTATATAGCATATACTTTGAAGATATTACATATGTAGTAGCTAATAGGCTATTAATAATAGATAGTACATAGTATTATCATGTACCTATAATAATAATAATGCATCATTAATTTACAATATAGTGATATATCATCTTAGTATTTGTAATATGACTATAATGATACATATATATATATATGTATATAAAAAATAATACATAATTAATATACTTATCCTTTTATACATAACTAGAATTAGACAATAAGCACAAGTATAATATTATCATGTAACTCTAATAACAACAGCAGCAGCAGCAGCAGCAACAACAACAATAATAATAATAATTATCATCATCATTATTATTATTTAAAATATACTATTTTAAATAATATAATACGACTGTATTAGTACAAATATACAATATTGTGTAACTATAATAATTATCCTTTTATAAATAACTAGAATTAGATAATAAATACAGCATATTAATATATTAGTTTTCGTCATTAAAAGCAATCAAGTCTTTTAAAAATTAAGCGTTTAACCTCTATATAAGAAATAAGACTAAATGCAAGTGTAATGCATTATGCATTACATAATTTGTAAATTATAAATGATTAAATTATATATCACTAAATTATTAATCATAAATTTGTAGATTATAAGTTATAATCAATATCATTTATCACGAATAATTGTAAATTGTATCTACATGAGGGGGTTGCATTTTGATTTCAATTAATCAATAATCACTTTTTATTTGTGCCTTAAATCATTGATCAAAGATTCAAGATATAACTAGGTATCTAGGAACAATGTATTAAATCAGGACTAATGTATTAAATTTGACTAATTTTGGAGTTCAGATCAGGAATAAAAACTTTACTATTGAGGAATATAATTAATGTAAAATAATTTATATGCAGTAAGCATATTTTTTAAATTTCAATTTTCCAATTCGGTTAGAATTGATTCCAAATTGAATTCGAGAACTGCATGAATTCGGTTATGGCAAATTTGAAATTAGAATTGGTTTAGATTTTTTAAGTCAAATAACCAAAAAATCCGAATTCAAATAACCAATTTACTGAAAATGAGCCGAATGCACAACCCTAACCTAGAGTCCCACAAAAAATCTAACAACATTACACGCTAAGCAAATTAATTGAGCACATCCAATTAAAAATAAACAACTTAAGGAATGAAAAAAATTTAAAGCCGCAAAGTGCAGTTCTAATCGTGCATATATACTAAGACACCAAAAACAATTAAAATGAGCACTAAGTTTCAAGTATTGTCACTAACATGGAATGAAGCAGAGCTTCAATCAATCAAATTGTTGAAACCAAATAAGCAGCATTAAACCAAAAGCAAATCTGATTTCTTTTAAAAAAAAAAGTAAAAGACATATATGATAACTTCATGATACTCTTCATTGTCTCTAAATATTTACAAAATATATCACTGGATTCTGAAAAGCAAATAAATCATTTGACTAGAGCAATCAGAAGGATAAGCTCGAGAACCAATCAACTGATGGGTTTACTAGTCGGGGCTTGGTTTAAAAACATTGTTTTAGCATTTAGAACACGTAAGTTTGGAAGTGGTCAAGTTTAATTTGCTAATCTATATCCAATGTAATTTTTTAAAATTGGTGCCAGTGGGTGCAAGTTTTTCATCCACATTAAATATTTATTTCATTTCACTTCATTGTATTAATTATTTCTCAATTTAACTTCATTTTTTCAAAAGATCCTGTTTGAATTGGAGTTTTTGGATGTACTCTGTAGTACTGTTATGTAGAAAGCAAAAAGGTAACTAAGAAAAGGGTTAATTACATTTATCTCCTCATGGTTCGACCAAACTATTAATTGGATCCTAAAATTTGACCATATTACCGAACAGCCCTCAAAATCAATAAATAATTGACAAAGAAATTTTTTGAAGTATCAGTGGAATGGTTTTATAGTCACATATAATTGGAGACTCGATTGACTCAGACTGATGATAACACATTATTTGAAATTTTTTTTTGAAGTATCATTAGTGGGCTGAACTTTGAGAATTAGTACCATAAGACTTTGTTATTTGGGTTTTCATTTCGTATTGTTGATTGATGTTGCTAGTGTTAGAATTTTGTCTTTAATAGTTATGGGCTCTGTATCATGTTTGTTTGGAGGACCAGAGCGTTCAGGCCCCCCCTTTTTCGTTTTATCTTGGAGTAACCATGGAGACTAGACTGTGAGAATGGCTCAGCCAATTTGGGACCCAGTAGTCTACAAAGTCAACAGAGGGTTTCAATCTCCAGAAGATCCGGGCGGTGCCTACTGATTCTTTTGAGTATAAATAAATGATAGCTTGGAAAAAGAGATTTTTTGTTAGAGAAATCAGTTTTCTTTGTTTTTTTTCCCCTCTCCCTACCGTTGAATGAAAATATAATGTTGGTAGTGTGATACCATGTCAGTTAATAGAAATGCGATAAAGATTAGGTTAGTAATTCCATTGCCCTGGTAGCCTGTGAAGTTTCGCCAGCGAAAGGGCGACGTGGAGTTGGGGTTCTGAGTCAGGGAAGAAAGAGAAATTCTTTGAATTGGGCATTTTGGTCATCTACGACATCCAACTAACAGAGATTAGGGACTATTACTTACAAGGGGGGTAAATGTAATTTGATCGAACTATAGTGTTTGTTTTGTAATAAGGTTGCAAATGAGTCGAATCAAATCTGAGTTTTACACTAAACGAGTCAAATTCGATTCAAGTTTGATTAGGTTAGAGCTCAAATTCGAGTTTCAATTTGAGCCTAGTCGAACTCGAATTCGAGTTTACTTGAACTCAAATAAAATAAAAATACTATTTTATTTTTTAAAATGAATAAAATAATTATTTTTCTTAATAAACAATAAAAATATTAGGGATGTATATTAATTTTATTATTAAAATAAAAATAATATATATATATATATACATGCATACATATATATATATATATATATATATATATATATAGATATATATATTCGAGTTAGCTCGTGAGCCACTAGGCTAAGTATATCTCGATTTGAATTCAGTGTTGACTAAGTTCGACTGCGAGCAGCTCGTGAGCGATTCGATTCGCTTGCAACAATTCGATTCACTTGCAACCGTATTTTGTAATATGGACAAACCACAAGGGAGATTAATGTAATTAATCCTTAAGAATATGCCAAAGAAATATTCTAAAAAATGTTTCGTGGAAACACACGCAATCCAAACATGACCTGCCGGATAAACCTTTGTTAGTATTAAACCTAATAGCTACAAATTGAAGCGAGGGGACCAAGAAAAGGAATTATTGTTCTCATGATGAAGATATAATTATGTAACTTTTGGGTAATTGTCCAAAACAATTAATTAATCAAGCTGATTAGAACGTATACCAAACTTGAATTACTAAATCATTTTTCATGGACGGACTTGACGCAACTTAAAGCAGATTGGAATCCAAGGTGCCTCACGGTCGAAATTGCATGCATCCTTGACAGAGCATTAGAATATTAAAATTTGAATCTCAAGTATTAGTAGGTCAAGTAGATCACACCGGTTGAACCGCTCAGCTAAAGAACCAGTTAGTTGACAGCCTTGCTAGTTAGGTTTGTTTACATACATATTTGTCTAAAAGGTTTGGCTAATGGATAATCGTTAAGAGGAGACTCGGGTATTTAGCATGTCGGAAAAACATAATTAATTTAGAATAGTATTTAAATACAGAGGTATAATAATTGTGATCGTATGTATTCAAATAGCAAATCTGATATAATTTAAGCGTCCTAACCAGTAGTAGAAAAATTCTTTTTTAAATGTGAAGAACATTGTTTCTTTAAACTTCATCAACTCGTACGTGTAATTTTTATTTCATTGCCTAGTGGCATATGCTAATTCATTGTTTTTGACGGGTGCCTAATGGATAATAGTTACTAATTCATCTTCGAATGCAACACAAACATATTTATCGACCCTGATTGCAATCAGACATACTATCCCAATCTGATGTTCTTTGAGAAACTAACATCTACTCCCATCCCATCCAGTTGTGTTAGGCAGCAGTTACATAAATTAGTATTGATGGTGCACGATATCGGCTAAATTGAAGGAAAGAACTTTGCTAGAAACTACAAGGAAGAAAACAAAGCAGTAATCGCTGTCACCATTTCTCTAATGGTTCCTAACAATGAAAATGGTGGCCTGCTTCCTGATTTCAAGCATTAGTTTCAAAGAAGAAAAACAACCAACGGGGATTTTATTATTCGGACTGCATTCTATTGGCACGGTTATGCTGATGCACCGTCAAATATATATTATAAGGGTCCGCTTGGAAAAGGAGGATGTTGAATTCAATGGAGGACTTCAATTGGATGAATGTGAAATGAATGGTTTTGAAATCCATACAGTCTAGATACCTTGTTTGTTTAAGAATTGTTGTAGGATTGGAAGACTTTAATATTAACAAAAAGTCTAGGGTAGAAAAAACGTTGAAATGTTGAAGGGCTAAATTTTAAATTGCACGTCTTTACTCTCTCTCTCTCTCTCTTTTTTTCTTTTGTTTTTTTCCATGTCTTTACTCTTGTTCTTCTTGCATTGAAACCCCAAGAGCTCACCGCTGTTTCTGTACCCAATATTTTCTCCTTTGATAGCACCAATCACGGCAGCCAACGTCAATTCTCTCTCATGGTCAGAAACTTGAGTTTTATTAAATAACACGTCCATAAAATAACAAACTTTGTACAATCGTTGATGTCCTCCATCCACTTGTTTGGTATGCTATTTAGCATGGAAAAGTATTTTCACCCATAATACCTTTTTACCAGAATGGTTAGTAAAAAGAAAAATTATTCTTCTAACGTCTATTACACAGGTCAAAATAAAATATTCGTTCCTGTTTTCGATGTTTCATATAAGATATCAGAATATAAGACAACACATACTGATTTGATTTAATTAATCTAGATTATTTCGTAGGACATAACACATATTACTTGTTTCTGTTGAATTATTTGTATATATACATGAATTTTGACATTTTTTTCTTTTAAAAAGATTAAGGTTTAATATTAAAATACTTCAATTATTATCTCACCGTATGGATTGTTATTTTAATTTGTCATATTCGTTAGCAATATAATTAGTTCGTATGAGTCACATGAACTGAACATCCATACTCTCATTTTCAACTGGCCTCATATTATATATGAAATTTAAATAAATTCTTAGACAATTGTTCCAAAGTTTGTTTTGTGAAAATAGTTTATTAAACATTTTCTTTGCTAGCTTAAAAGGAAAAAAAATCATTTCAAACAAAGACCAAAGTGATCAGTATTACAAAATTATAGTCATTTGTTATTTAATATCATAAGTATCTTAAGATTTGGAGGCCTATAGGGATAAGCTTGACGTTCTATTATGTTATTTATTCCAGGTTTAAGTTGAAAAAGGCTTTTCCTAGGTCCTTTTAAGGAATGAGATTCACCAAAAAAAATTAAAATGAGCATTCAAGAGAAAAAGGCTTTTTAACTTTAGATGGTCCATGCCAACATGAAAGTGAAATAGATTAGAATTTTAAGAAGGCCTTTCCACTCAAGGGCTTTTCTCCATATCAAATGAGGGTGTGACCTCTACTTTGACACCTTGACCAGGAGCTAATGACGGTGGCATAACTTGAACTTTTGCTGTCCATTTTTCCCTCAATACACGAGTAAAGATTACGGGGAGATGGAGAAAATCTCAATGAATGATTTCAAATGTTATCTGATTTCAACAGATTTAGAATCACTAATATTAAACTACAAAATACTTCCAACTCATAGGTGAATTTCAAACCCATATGCTTACATATAGGGATTTCAAATCCAAATTCATCCAAAATGAACCAAATCAGTAATTTACCCACCGGCCACCTTCTACAATTAAGCCAATGACTAAAATCCAGCCCTACATTGTTTACATTTCTTTGTGATTTAAGTTTTTTATATTAGTCAAAAATTAAGGTCCACAAATCAGTTTCTACAATCAAGAATGCATGTGAATTTTGAATCCTTAGACATGGAAGACTAGTGATTAAAAGATTTATTCTTTTTCACAACTTGAATACGTTCACTAGACCGTGTAGGTGGATTTTTCCTAAGCCTTTGATATAATCACTCAAGACTTTTGTACAAAATCAGGATTATTATTTGAACCTATAAATATTTGTCATTGATTATTGTCTTTATAATATCAGGTAATTTCTCCGAAAGTTTTGAGAGATTTAGATGTAGGTTTACATTTGACTTCTTGCATGTCTCTTTATAAAAGTCTAATCCTTTCTTGAAGCAGTATCATTGTGATTTAGATAAAAGGTAATCCATTCCTTTTAATTGGCTTGAAAACTTGTCAAAGTAGTGCTTGAAGTGTTGATCAATTGTTTTTCAAAAATGTCAGTTAAAGAGATTTGAAAAAGCAGAATGTGGATTTGAAATGGCATTCACAATCTATATCTATATAAATTTGAGAAGATGATTAAATCAAAATGCTTCTGACTCCTTATTATTTTTTATAGAATTTTAAATTTATAATTGTTATACATTCTTTCAGGTCTTTTGAATTAAAAAAGTAAGAAGAAGTTCCACTTATATAGGAATTTGATTTGAAAGTCTATTAGTGTAAGAAGGGCAATAAAGAAGAAACATCACCAAACTTTCTAAAAGTCAAAAGGTAAATAATAATTTATTACCCTTCAACTTAGAAATCTCAACTAAGATGGCAAATTGAGTAGAAAATAAAAAGGAAATAATATTCATTGGTCATGGATTTGAAAAATCAAGAATGCCATTCATGAAGTCTAAATTATGAAATCACTAAATAAAAAACAAAGTACAACTAGCCTTTCATCATGGAAATTTTTATTTGAAATCTTTATTTTTTATGAATAATAATAATAATAACAACAACAATTCTATCCAAATTAAAAAAATCACAATACACTTTAAGGAAATGATACAGAACATCTGACCTTAAAAAATATCTACTTAATTCATATATATCTGATCCAAATTTGACCCTAATTAAATTTCAATAAGAGTGCAATACTCAAAGACTAAGAATTACCTTGGGTATTATTCATTGTTTTATGTCTTCTTATTATTTTCTTCATATATAAATATGTAATTGTTATGTCACTTTTATATTTTTTTGTAGTAGTTAGGAGTATCATAAGATATTTTCAGTTTTTCATTTACATTTTTAGATGCCAATACTTGCAGTCATTGTGACCAATTTTTAGTTTTGTACAGTTTTCATATTATGGGAGATAAAGTTAAATAGATTTAAAAATTGTTAAACCAAATTCTAGGCTATGGTTTTTTTTTTTCCTTTTGCTTCAAATTTTATCTTTTCAATTTTTTTGAAAGTATCAATATAAGTATATTTGAAAAGTATAAAACCAAAGTGCAACTTATGAAAAATTTTTCTTTTGCTTCAACTTTTCAATTTGGAGGTTGAATATAAATTCAACTACAATATTTCTCCTTCAAAAATTTGAAACCATTCAATTCAAAAGTAATAGGGAAAATAACTAAATTTGGTTTTTTTGTACTTTGTATTGAATTTTGATTTTTCTCTATTACTAGCTTAATTTACTTTATAATAGTGTAACATTGACAATATGTTAAGTTATATTTTGAATAAACAATAAAGAAATTAGAACTCTCAAACTGACAGAGATAGGAGATACCAATTGCAATTACTATTATTAAAAAAATCTCAACACATATATGGCATATTATATACATATATAAATATGTAATTTTCATAAGCATATGAGTGAAAGCTACAGATTTTTGAATAACATAATATATCTCAAAAGAAAAACTATGATATTATTTTATTTTGGTTGGTTGGGTAGATAAAAAGGGAAGAAGTAAGGGAAAAGAAAATGGAGGAGGTTGGGCATAGAGGAGAGAGGTGGGGGGGAGAGGGCTATTCAAGGGTATGGGAGAATGGTAAGGGGGAAGAGATAGGAAATTGAGTAGCAGAAATTGGAAACTAGAGGCAGAGAGAAGGTAATAGTGAAAAGTTAAAATAGTGGCGGAAAAAAGTCAAAGAAAGAAGTTGAACTACTACATGATTGGGTGGAGAGAAGAGAAAGAAAGAAGAGTATTATAGGGACATGACAAGAAGGATGACATCGTAATAAAGAATGATAGTTTCTATTAGTTAGTTTTAAAAAATATCTAAAAACACATCTTATAAACATTGTTTTTCATCTATATAAAGTTTATGAAAAACACTATTTTGTAAGCATTTAACAATTGTGAAGGTAAAAGATAGGATGGAAAAAATTTTCTAAAATTGAGAAAAAGTTATAATTGATATTTTTTATATTATAAATTTTGATATATGGGTATACATGATATATCAATTGCTCTATCATGTAAATCATTATAAATTATTGTTATCATATATTGATAGACAATAGCTAAACAGATTTTTGTTTCAACTTATTTAAAATATTAAAATTAAGAAAGTCCTTTTTTTGCTCATAAAGTAAACTTTTCTTTTGAACATATTAAGCTACATGATATATCAATTGCTCTATCATGTAAATCATTATAAATTATTGTTATCATATATTGATAGACAATAGCTAAACAGATTTTTGTTTCAACTTATTTAAAATATTAAAATTAAGAAAGTCCTTTTTTTGCTCATAAAGTAAACTTTTCTTTTGAACATATTAAGCAAATACTTCTTTGAATTTTTTAGCCTTTTTTATATACTTTATTCTGTACTATCATATATAAGTATATATATTATTATTTAGAATTTAAATATAAATTTGGAATGCTAGTTTTTTGAAATTTAAAAGGAGAAATTTTTTGACCAAAGGGGACATACCATTCCATTCATAATGTCCAATAGGAAAACCAAGTGAAATTTAGTATAGGGTAAAAATAGAAAAGCCCCTTGTGGTTAAGCTAATATACAGAAAAGCCCCCCATGGTTTCAAATCGTACATTTCAGTATCTCATGGTTTGAACTAATGTGAAAATTGATGGAAATTGTTAAAACTAGCACTTTTGAGTTGGAAAATAGTTTTTCAACACAAAATTTGACCCAACATGCCTATTTTGCCCCTCAAACCTTAATAAAACTCCAAATTGACCCCAAATTTATAGGAAACAAGTTAGATAAAAATCAAAAAATATCAAGAGAAATCAACAAAGTTTGCAATTGCAGTATTTTCTTAGAGTTTCTATTATAAGAATTAAAAAAAATAGAAAAATAGTAATACCTTTATATGGTAAAGAAAAATTAGGAAAATAGTTGATACCTTTAAATTTGCAGTTTGTAATTGTAATATTTTCTTAGTGTGTATTGTAAGGATTTAAAATAAAAATTTATAACTATAATATTTTCTTAGATTGTGTATTGATAAGTGTTTATTTTGTATGTCTAAAGTATGTTTTTCTATTTAGTTTTTGTGTGTTTTGTTATTTTAATGGCTAATTAACTAGGGTTTCTAGTGAAGTTTTGCATTTTGTGGTTTAAATTAGAAAATTGCATTTCTATGGATTAATGTAGTGAAAACTTCATGTTTTTGTAGGATTAAAAGCTCAATCATCAAATGAGGGGAAAATGAGAAGATTTTTGCAAAGAAACTTGGACGAAAAGTTGGAAAATTGAAATATCTGAAGTTGATAAAGTTTCAAATTGAGATGAGCAAAATGCAATTCAATTATCAAGGAACTAAAGGATTAAAAGTTGAAGGATTTAATGCTTCAATTTCATGACGAAAAATTCAGATTTTGCAATTTTGAGCAGATTCACGACCCCGAAACGCGAAGTGCCAATTGGAGGAAATCAACCAGCTCGCGAATCCCTCTCAGTAGAGACAGGGTGTGAAGGACTCAAAATTCAGATTTTATTGTAAAAATGCAATGTGACAGCCCCACTTCTCCCTAGGGCGTACCCTAAGGTATCCGTGGAGTGCCTGCCCAGCTCTCGCCAGGACTCACTCACTAGAATAACCGATAATACTTCAAAAGTGATTGTAAACAACCATTCCAAACCAAATCACAAATATTACACAATGAAATTCAGCTTACAACACTCATTCCCAAATTACAGTTCAAAGTACTTAGAGTACAACCACATTACCATCTCACAGGCCCAAGTATAATAAAAGTCCATCCATCCATGGTTACAAAAGGTACAAGAATTAACCACCACATACACTAAGAAGGATCACAATGCACGCTATCCAACGCCTCGAGACCTGGGGAAAATAAAACATTTTGGGGTGAGCTAGGAGCTGAATGTCCAAGTAAAGCAAGAAATTCATGGACTTTGAGTTAACAATCACTTTGTAAAACAATTGAGTTTTCAAGCAATCATTTCATCAATACTCACTTTAATAACAACATACAAGAAATGTAATTCAAGACACAATCAAATCCAAGATTGGAAGGATACAGTGCTCACTTGGAGCTATTTCAGTAGTCCACTTCACCTTATAACTCCTGATCAATCCCCTCAGTACAACTGGCCATCACCTTATCCCTCCAGTGGTAATACTCGAGTATATTGCCCTGGTACCAACCTACCCGACCGAAGTCCGCCTCGAATAGGCCGATAACGGGGAAAAGGCCTTGTTCAGCCAATGTGGTAAAGTACACATGGCCTACGCCATGCACAAGTAATGATCGGCCAAGACCAAGGAGTTTTGTTTTAAGATAAAGCTTTCCAACCTATCCGCCACACTAATGGCACTCAAGTGGGCTTTGACCCACCGATCGCTCAAGAAGGTGGTCTTAGATAGGCTTTCTAGCAAAAGGGTCTTGAGACCCAGTTCAGTCGATACGATAAAGTACACATCGACCTACAAGTAGTGAACGATGTGATAAGGTACACATCGGACTTACAGGGGTAAAATGCTCCTTGGTACACCATTATCAAACAATCAAGTTATCAACAAAACAATCAAGGAAACAAGTAATATGCAAACAATGGAAGTGTAGACAGTTGAACAGTATATTAACAGTTAGGTCGAGTGTGGTAAAGTACACACTCGCCTAGAAACAAGTATGTAATTCACGTAACATACGGGAGATATTCACAAACTCATTTCTTTGCAAGTATAAGTTGAGTATATCGTATCACAAGTCATTTTCACGTAGTAGCGAAACATTTGATTTAAAATGGATTTGAACATCCATAAACTCTTCATAAATGGTTTCACTTGTAAAGCATTTCGTTTGGGAATGATAGTAAATCCTTTCAATAAATCATTCATTTGGAAACTATTGCCAGATTTCATTTGAAGGGGAGTTGAATCACTCACAAATCCTTTATAAGCTATTTCACGGGTAAAAGCATTTTACTTAGAAATAGTGATAAATCATTTCTTGGTAAATACTAGCAAATCATTTTACAAATCATTCATTTACAAACCATGGCAAGATTTCTATTTAAAAAGGGAGTTTGAACACTCACCTCGAACCACTCAAACTAGTGAGTAAAGAAGAACGCTAAACTTCGTTAGCTGGTTCACCCTCGACAAAATCTTGGCCACCTGAGCCAAAGTTCAACTATCAGATACTTGCCAAAATCTCATATTCCAAGTCTTAACTCAACTCCACAGAAGCACCAAACCCTTACTACTACGAAGTCTGGTTCGGGCCATATTTAAAATTACCTTTGTTGAAATAGTAAGGTCTCAAACCTCAAAAATCATTATTTTCGAAATAACTTGACACTCACTCATAGTCAAAACTATACATTAATTTAAAATACTTCATACCAAGCTCTTATATTCGAAATCCATAGAATTTGACCCAAAATATAATAAAACCCTCAAATTCATTCAAATGACACTTTTCATTCGAAATTCATGAAAAACTTCACTTCTCATCTTTTAAAATTCAAACATTCCCTCCACTCAAACATACACTCACAAATGGACAAAATACATATTTTCTCAGAGGAAAGTTCTTCAAGAACAAACACAAATTTCGAAATCAAGTATTAAATTTACCCAGCATGGGTTCGGCCATCACATCTATTTTCCTTCAAAATTCTCAACAACAAAACCCTACTTTTCTAACCATATCCTCATATATTTCACAAATAACATTCAGATCCCAAACAGGTCCTCAAGTCAGCTACCTAAAATCCACCTCAAGTCCGCTACCTAGGTTGGGAATCCAAGAGCCCAACTCAAATGCTTCATACATAAGCATTCTTATCAAAATAAACCATGGATCTGAGCTATTTAACACTAATAAAACTATATCGACAAGGTTCAAGCTCTATACCTTTAGATCTGACTAGATCTGACAAGATCCAAGATGATCTCGTGGGTTTCCTCTTTCCAAGAGTGCTCCCAAGCCTAGCAACTCCTCAAGCTTCGATCTTTACCCAAGATCTTTGAGCTTTGACGATGATTTTCAACTCCAAGTTCACGATCTAGTAACACACCACTCAATCAAGCTTTGTTTCTTCACTTTTCTCTTTCTTTTTCCTTCAAGATTTTCGGATCACACTCTCTCTCCTCTCTGCTTGGTTCGGCTGCCTTGGAAGGGAAAGAAATGAAGCCCACAACTCATCAATCAAGTTTCATAGATTCAAGTTGCTTGAAGAAGATAGAAAATGGAAAATCAAAAACTCACCTCTTTTCTTCTCCAAGAAATCGGACCAGCCCTCACTTCCTTCTCTCTCCTTCGGCTGCAATAAGGGATGAGGATGATGGGCTTCAATGGTGTCTTGAAGAGTCAAACAAGGAAGAAGAAGAAATGGAAGATGAAGAAGAGATGAAGAGTTGATGTCTTGATCTCTCAAGTTCTTCAAGAAACAAGACGATGGACAAGATGAAGTTTTTTCCAGCTCTCTCTCTCTCTCACACAGCTGGAATTAGCAGCAACAAGGAGTAAGATGAGGCCTTCAAATGATGTTCAAGGTGCAAGGAAAATGGAGGAAGAAGAAGAAGAAGAAAGCTTGGAATTTCCTCCCTTTTCTCTCTCTCTCAATCGGCTGCCTCTCTCTCTCTCTAAGCCCAAAGAATGGCTGAAGATAACAAGGGAACAAGAAGGCTCAAAAGGTGGCTTTTTGTAGACAAAAGCCTTGGCTCACCTTAATTCGTGGAAAAGTGGTCAAAAAGCCACTTTTTGTCGCGTCGCACGTGACAGTCTAACTTACACTATTTTAATCCATTCCAACACTGTCTAACCTTTCTAATATTTCCATAATATCACTACATATGCTCGATTTCAAGTCCAAGTCACTATTCACGTGTCGGAACAATTTTTAACGCTAAAATGGCCAAACCACCCACACCGGCAATAAATTCGTATAAAATTCTCTAAATTGGAAAATAATCACTTTAAACATATATTTACTCATATTTCAATAGATAAACATAATATAAATAATATTATGCATTTTTAAAAAAAAATCTGAATTTTGGGGCCCTCACATGCAAAATAATGTTTATATTGTGTTTATTCATTGAAATATGAGTGAATTTATGTTTAAAGTGAATATTTTCTAATTTAGATAATTATTTCAAGAATTAATTGCCGGTGTGTGGATTCGGCCAATTTAAGCGTTAAAATTTTTTCCGAAGCATGAATAGTGACTTTAAGTTGAAAACGAGCATATGTAGTGATATTACTGATATATATATTTAAGATTGGATAGCATTGGAATGAAATAAAACAGTGTAAGTTAGAGTATTGCGCTTAACGCGACATAAAGTGGTCATAAAACCACATTTCCTTAAAATAGGGAAATGTCACCTTTTTGTCCCTTAAAGCTTGACTTTTTGGCTTCTTGAAGCTTCACTTTTTCAGCTGCAATTTACAGCATAGAGAGAGAGGGAGACTGAGAGAGTGAAGAGCAAGAGAGAGAGAGAAAGCTTGCATTCTTCTTCCATTTCTTCTTCCTTCCTTTCTTGAAACTTTAAGCCACCATTGAAGGCATTCATTTCCTTCATTGGAGCAGCTGTGAGAGAGGGAAGGAGAGAGAGGGGCTGGTCCGAAAAATTTGAGGGAGAAAAGAGAGGAAAATTGTCACTTGATCTTCCATTTTCTTCTTCATCTATCATCTTGAAGTTGTGAGACTTTAGTGGAGGATTTTGGCTTGTTCCTCTTCATCCTTGGCAGCCGTGTGAGAGTGAGAGGAAGAGGGGGAAGATCCGAAAGTTTGAGAGAGAAAAAAGAACAGAGAAAGAAAGCTTGTAAGAGTTGCCTTGTTCTTGTTCTTGAGCTTGTTATTGGAAATCACTATCAAAGTAAGAGGATCTCGAGTTAAGGTTGGGACTTTTTGGAGTTATCAAGCTTGGAGTATCATTCTTGTGAAGTGCTCACAAGATCTTGTGTGATCTTGTTAGATCTACTTAGATTTGAAGGTATAAGGCTTGAACCTTTTAGATCTAGCTGGATTTGTGTTCAATAAAATAGATCTATGGTTTATTTTGCTAGAAATGTTTATATTTGGAATTTTGAGTTGGGCTCTTGAATTCCCAACCTAGGTAGAGGACTTGAGGTGACTTTTAAGTAGCGGACTTGAGGACCTGATTGTGGATTGATTGATATTCGTGAAATTAGTTTATTTTATGGTTAGAAAGTAGATTTTGTTGTTGGAAATTTTGAAGGAAAGAGATGTGAGATGGCCGAATCTATGCTTGGCATTTTTTATGTTTGATTTCAAAATTTTGTGACATTTCTGGAAGAGATTTTGCTAATATATATTTGTTATACGATATTTGTGAGTGTGCGTTTGAGTAGGGTAAAGTCTTGGATTTTAAATGTTGAAAAGTGAAGCTTTTCATGAAGTTTTGAATAAAAAGTGTTGATTAGATGGATTCGAGGGTTTTGCAATATTTTGGTTAATTTCTATGAATTTCGAATATAAAGACGTGGTGAGAATTGTTCTAAACTTGTGTTAAAGCTTTGATTAAGAGCCAGTATTGAGTTAATTGTGAAAAGAGCAATTTTGAGGTAAGCAACCTCACTTAAAATATTGTATTAAAGAGAATTTAGAAGTAGTGTTTAGGGAGTACATCGATGGAGTGTTATATTTGGAATGATATAGTGATTTTTAAAAGATCCAATTAAGTCATTGTATCATGTGAAATGAATGCTTTTCCTTGAGGGAATTTTGGGAAAAAAATATTGATTGAATATAATAAATGAAAGTGATTTGTTTTAGTCAATGAGTGGGGAAGTGAATCTCAACTATTGTTTTCATTTGTTTTAGGGGGTGTGGAAGGAAGTGAAATCGATCCTAACTTGGACGCCGAACCTGTGACGACCCCACCTTCCCCTAAGGCGTACCAAAGGGGTCGCCGGACCGCCTGCCCAACTCTCGCCAGGACTCACTCACTCACTCATTCGATATAACTTATCAAACTAAAACTCTGGATACAATAATGAAGGATACAACATCTTACGATTACATAACATCCAAGTTACAATTCATCAATACACAGTTCCATTATACAAGAGTCCACAAAAGGGGCAATATTCAAAATATTCCAAAATACATATCAAAACATATGAAAGCACTAATCTCAAGGGTTGGCACCACCACTTGGTTGCTCATTTCCTGCTAAGGAAAACAAATGGAATGGGTGAGTTAAAAAGCCCGTGAGTTCCCAAAAACATGCAAGTCACTTAACACATAAACAATTTCACTTAAGAATACTTGAAATATAAAACAGATAGAAAAGCAATTAACAATACAATGTAGGATACGGGTTCTTGGGGCCAAATTCCAAACTTGCCCATCAACTGTAGTTGACACCGTCAACTGCCACTATTACCATGTAGAACTTCTCTTCTCTTACTCCTCCAAACCCCCACCGCCCACACGCCAAACACTTTTCACTTCACTTGATAGTGCACACTGACTTCCACTTTTCGAGACAAGTCTCGAGTACACTTCACTTTAAAACACTTCACTTTATTTGAGTACTCTCCATTAGGGACAGTCCATACGCCAAGTCCAGTATATTTTCAATTCACTTCATCTGGTTGTTGCTCTTTGAGACCGGTTCAAAACCAAGTTCAGCATATGTCACTGGTCTGAATCATCAGGCTTTGTGACGCTTAGGTAACACTATGGTTTTCTCTTCTCCTTGACCTAGCCTAGCCTCCTGGTTCGAGTTGACGGGTTCACCTATAGGTCTCAGGGATTTCCTGACCTTTCCAAACACATGCAATCACTATAATACACTTTAAAGCACTTTACAATCAATCACTTCAAGTCACTTTTACTCAAATGGAGTAGGTGCGATAAAGTACACACCATCCCCATCAGAGGGTTAAAAACCAATTTTCATATAACATTCACTTCATTGCATTCATATACAATCATTTGCACGTAAACACGAAACAAGCATGGAAATTCACCAAAGTAAGGTTTAGCTTCCTCGTAGGGGTCAAAGTCACTGCCTTGCACACTTCCTAAAATAATTTAAAACAATCCATGAGATTCACTTCATTCTTTTTCATTCACTAATCACAGTTCACTTCCACTTTTAGTTTCAAACTATAATTTTCTAAAACTCTCTTGAGAAAAAATTTTCATTTCACATAGTTCAAAGTTTCAAATAGATTCCCCTTGGAAAATCACTTTATCATTTCAAATGGAAACTTCTCACTGATATACTCATTGGCACTACAAGCACGTTTTCTTTCACAAAACATTTAAATGAGGACTCACACCTCAAAATCACTTTTTACACAACACGTTCGACATTCATTTTTGGCTAAAACTTCCATTTTGACATAAAACGCTTCATATCAAGCCATTATATTCAAAATCCCCAGAATTTAGCCAAAATACCGTAAAGTCTTCAAATTCAGTCAAATAGCACTTTTCACTCAAATTTCATAAAAACTACACTTTTTACCCTTTTTAAAATCCAAACACTCACTCACACACACATACACTCACAATTTGACAATATACACATTTTTCTCAAAAAGTAAACCCTTCAAGAACATTCACGACATTCCAAAATCAAACATTGAAATCACCAGGTATGGGTTTGGCCATAACATACATTTTCCTTCAACTTTTCAACAACTGAAAACCCTAATTCTAACCATATCAAGGCAAGTTCACAAATAACAATCAAATTCCCAATCAAGTTCAAGCTACCTAGAGGCCACCTCAAGTCAGCTACCTAGGTTGGGATTTCAAGAGCCCAACTTCATCTTTTCAGATGAGATCATTTTTATCAATATAAACCACAGATCTACACTAATCAACACTAATAAAGCTAGATCTACAAGATTTTAGGTTTATACCTCCGGATCTATCAAGATCCAACGAGATCCGGCAAGATCCAATGAAATCCCTCGAACTTTTCTTCAAGAAAGTAGCCTCCAAGCTTGATGACTTCCAAAACCCTCGATCCTAGCCCAAGATCTTCAAGATTCGCCAAGATATCCTACCAAGTTCAACCTCGGAGCCCAAGATGATCACCCAAGCTTTTCTTTCCTTCCTTTTTCCTCTCAAAGGTTCAGATCTCTCTCTCTCTCTCTCCTCTCTCCTTAGTTCGGCTGGAATGAGAAGGAAGAAACCAAGCCCACAATCCATCAATCAAGTTTCATAGAGTCAAGTTCTTGTGGGAAGAAAAGAAAATGGAAGATCAACCTCAACTTACCTCTTGTTTTCTTCCAAGAATTTCAGCCCAAAACTTCTTCTCTCTCTCCTCTTTCTCGGCTGCTAGGAAGGAAGAAGATGATGGGGGTTGATGATGTTTGAAGCTCCAAGAAGATTGATGGAAGGTTGGAAGAAATTTTGAAGACAACTTCTCTCCCTTTCTCAAGCTCTCTCTCTCGGCTGCCTCTCTCTCTAACTCCCCAAATTGCAGCTGAAAATGGAAGCTTGGTGTTGCAAGAAGTCAAGGCTTTTAAAGCCTAAAAAGTGCTTTTCCTTGTTTTGGGAAAAAGTGTTTTGAACTTATGTCATGCACAGACTGCTGTCTAACTTACACTGGTTTCTTTCATCCCGACACTGTCTCGCCATAATATTATTTCCAAAATATTACTACATATGCTCGATTTCAAGTCCAAGTCACTATTCACACGCCGGAACAATTTTAAATTTTGGCCAAAACCACACACCGGCAAACAATTCGTATAAAATTCTCTAAATTGAGAAATAATCACTTTAAACATATTTTCACTAATATTTCAATAAATAAACTCAATATAAATATTATTATGCATTTTAGAAATAAATTCAAATTTTGAGACCCTCACATCCTTCCCCCCTTAAGAGAATTTTGTCCTCAAAATTCCTTACCTTTCTAGGTAAATAACTCTGGATGACTCTTCTTCATCTCCTCCTCCAATTCCCACGTTGCTTCCTCAATAGCATGATTCCTCCAAAGAACTTTGACCAATGGGATCTTCTTGTTCCTCAAGTTTTTCATTTCTCTATCGAGAATTTTTACAGATCGCTCTTCGTAGGACAAGGATTCATCCACTTCAATCTCTCTAAGGCAACACATGGTTTGGTCCGGATGGTATTCTTAAGCATGGACACGGAAAACATTATGAATCTTTGACATGCTCGAGGGTAAATCCAACTGGTATGCCACTTTGCCTACTCGCTTGAGAATCTCAAATGGTCCTACATATCGTGGTTTCAATTTCTTCCCCTTGGATACTACTCCTCCTTTCATAGGCTTAACCCCAGAAATACTTTTCCCCTACATGAACTCTAAATCCTTTCTTCGTTATCGGCATAACTCTTTGTCGACTTTGAGCCGCTTAGTCTTTCTCGAACTAATTTTACTTTCTCAAAAGCCTCCTCAACCCAAGGAATAGTGGTTGATCTAAAATTTTCTTTTCCCACTTCATCCCAATGAATGGTGATCTACACCTTCTCCCATAAAGTGCTTCATAAGGAGCCATCTGAATTGAAGCATGGTAACTATTGTTGTAGGCAAATTCAACTAGTGGCATGTGTTGACTCAACTTCCTCCAAAATCCAATATACATAACCTCAAGCGGTCTTCCAAAGTTTGAATTGTCCTTTCAGATTGTCCATCCGTTTAGGGATGATAAGCGGTGCTCAAACTAACCTTAGTCCCCAAATTCTCTTGTAACTTTTGCCGAACCAGAAACAAACCTCGGGTCTCTATCGAGATCGATGCTCACAGTACCCATGTAGTCTAACAATTTCATCCAAGTACAATCGAGCCAACTTCTCCAAAGGACATTTCATACTTACCGTAGAAAATGAGCGCTTTTAGTAAGTCGATCCACTATCACCCAAATCTGCATCATCTTCTTTTGACTCTAGGCAAACCGGTCACAAAATCCATAGTGATATGATCCCATTTCCATTCAGGTATCTCTAAGGGTTGCAAAAGTCCTGAAGGTTTTTGGTGCTCCGCCTTAACTTGTTGGCACAGACAGGTCCCAACAAATCGGCCACATCTCTCTTCATTCCATCCCACCAATACATCCTTTTCAAGTCTTGGTACATTTTATTGTTCCCAGGGTGAATTGTATACTTAGAACGATGTGCTTCTTCCAAAATTTCTTTCCTCAACTCTTTCATTGCGGAACAACAACACGATTTGAAACCTCAAAATCCCCTCCCCAACTTAAAGTCTAGGGTTTCTCCTTTATTCACTTTTCCATTCCACTTTTGCACCATGGAATCTCCTTTTTGTGTCTCTTTAATACGTTCTAGAATGGAAGATCTCATCACTATATTCCCAAAGATAACTTCTTTTTCTTCAAATAGGGTTCCATTACCAACCTTTTCTAACATTTCCACTCCTTACCATCAAGCCGCTATTTGAGTCTTTCGACTTAAGGCATCGTACTTGTTGGCCTTTCGTGATAACTTATGGTGCAATCATAGTCCTCAAGAAATTCTACCCATCGCCTACTCTTAGATTCAATTCCTTTTGAGAGAACAAATACTTGAAACTTTTGTGATCAGTAAAGAACCTCAAATGTCACCCATATAAGTAATGTTTCACTTTTCAGTGCAAAGATGACGCTATGACCAACCCAAATCATGTGTTGGATAGTTTTGCTCATGAGGCTTTAATTTCCTAGAGGCATAGGCAATAACTTTTCCATTTTGCATCGGGACACACCCTAATCCTTCTTTCGGTATGCCTGAATAAACTACAAACCCATCTTTTCCATTTGGCAGGTCAACCACAGGGCTGTTGTCAAACGCTTCTTTAACTCTTGAAACCAGCCTCACACTTTGGATTCCAAGCAAACTTAACATGCTTTTTAGTCAAATCCGTCAGTGGCCCCGCAATCTTTGAAAAATCCTGAATGAATCGACGGTAGTATCCCGCCAAGCCCAAGAAACTTCTAACCTCCGTAGGGTTTCTAGGTTGCCTCCATTGAGTCACTGTCTCCACCTTGGAGGGATCCACAACAATTCCATCCTTAGAAATTTTATGCCCTAGAAAGGATACTTCCTCTAACCAAAACTCACACTTGTTGAACTTAGCATACAATTGATGTTCTCTTAAAGTTTGGAGCACTATCTTCAAGTGTTGAGCATGATCCTCTCGGGTCTTTGAGTATACCAAAATGTCATCTATGAATACAACCACAAATTGGTCCAAAAAGGGTTTGAAGACCCGTTGCATCAAATCCATAAATGCCACTGGAGCATTGGTCAATCCAAAGGGCATTACCACAAACTCAAAATGTCCGTACCTTGAGTTAAAAGCAGTCCTCGGTACGTCTTCCTTTCTAATCCTCAATTGGTAGTACCCTTGCCTAAAGTCTAATTTAGAAAAGACCACTGAACCTTGTAATTGGTCAAATAGTTCATCAATGAGCGGCAAAGGATACTTATTCTTTATTGTCACATCGTTAAGCCCTCGATAGTCAATGCACAACCTCAAACTTCCATCCTTTTTCTTAACAAAGAGTACAGGTGCTCCCCAAGGTGAGTCACTCTCTCGATAAAACCCAGCTCAATAGATCTTGTAATTGGACCTTCAATTCCTTAAGTTCAGCTGCAGCCATTTGATACGGAGTCTTAGAAATTGGAGCTGTCCCGGCAACAAATCAATCTTAAATTCTACCACCATTGTTTCGGAGGTAGACTTTCTAATTCCTCCGGGAGACATCGGAAAATCCTTCACAATCGGCACTTCCTCCAACTTCATTTTATCACTAGGGATTTATCAAAAGGCCAAATACCCTTGAGCCCTTTACTAATAATTTTCGCTTTAATCCCCGAGATAAGGGCAGATGATGCTAACCTCCATTTTACGTCTAACCTCAAGGTAACCTCTCCAGGAATAGAAAATTCCACAGTCTTTGCTCTACAATCCAATTTAGCATGATAACGGGCTAGAGAATCCATCCCTATGATAACATCATACCCCTTGATGTCTAGACTAATCAAGTCCACCACTAGCTTCCTTTCTCCTATCCAAACATCACAATTCTTGTATACCCAACTAGTAATTAAACTTTGTTCCCATTGGGTGTTTTAACTTCAAGTCATAAGGTAATCTAGTAGGTTTATGTCTACTCCATTTAAGGAAGGATTCACAAAAGAATGTGATGCACCGGGATCAATCAAAATCTTAGCTAAACGATGAAAGGCGGGGATGGTACCTTCAACCACTTACGGGGTCAGGAACTTGCTTGTTGGTCAATGGCGTGAACCTACGCTGGTACTCTTGGTGCGATTCCACGTGGCACTAGCTTGGCTTGGGTGGGTTTGCTTGCTGGTCGGGTCATACCTCCTGCCCGGGCCATCGAACATGCAGATAAGCTTGATGCTCCCGTACTACCACTTAACACATGCTCCACTCTTTCTCCAACATTCATTCTCCGTGTGGTTTGGCTTCCCACAAAAGCCACAAGACAGCGTAGGGAGTAGAGACTTGACTTCCTTGGGAACCTCCTTGATAGTCCTCTTCCTCTCAAACTCTCTAGACACTCCTCCTCTTGGTATGTCCTCTCAAATTTGATCCCCTTGATGATCCCGAGGGGGTTGTCCTACCCATTCCTCTTCCAAACTTAGGAGTTGGAACATTCATGTCCATTGGGCCACGACTACCACTATGTGCATTCCTTTTTCTTGCATTAAAATTCCTCACTTGTGTTTTGGCTCCTTCAATCCTCTGAGCCCTTTCCCCAGCTTCACTAAAACTATTAACTTGAGCAGCTGCTAAGATCTCTTGTAGCTCTACATTCAATCCCTGGACAAATCTTCTTACTCTCCTCGTTGGCCACCAACTGAGGGGCAAATCTTGGCAGGTTTAGTAAGCGTGCCTCATACTCCATCACACTCTGTAATCCTTGTTTACACCTAATGAAATCGTCCTCCCTTTTCTCTTGCACTATTGGAGGAACTTGGCATTAAACTCTCGGTAAAATTTACCCAAGTCCTAGGGGTGTTCTCTCTCTCCCACTTAGTTCTTATCATGGCCCACCAAGAACGGGCAGCTCCCTCAAATTGGAATGTGGCAAAGGTTATTTGCTTTTCCTCAGTATAGTCTAAAGCAGTGAAAATATCAGAAATCCTTTCTAACCAACCCTCAACAACTTCAGGGTTAGGTTCACCACAGAATTTAGGGGGGTTAAATCTTTGGAATCTCTCAAGTGCCCGATCCTCACCAACTCCAAAGTTACCAAGGTGTTGCTCAGGTCCAGGGCCTTATTGCCCAACCATACGATCTAAAATCTCAGTCATACGGTTCATGGCTGTAGCCATTTGCTCTACAAAGTTAACCCCAGCCCCTTGATTCTGATCAGCAGTAGCTTCATGGTCATTTCCAATACTTTGAAGAAGCCTAGTTCCACGCCCCCGACCTCGTCCTCTCCTACCGTCCATAGTTCTCTAGAGGGCCATCAAATTATCATAAACACAGGAAAAAGTAACAACACAATTAGAACAATTGCTTTAGAAAGTAGGCAAAACACTTTCATAATTACATTTCATTACATTATTGTGCCAAGAGTACATCAGTTAAGCATGCTTTTGTCAAAAGATACAAATTGATATATCAAGTTCTCAAGTACACTTAAACAAAATATGGTGCCAGCAGGTTAGCAAGCATGCACTTTACAAAGTTGGGAACCCACTCTACTTACTTCCCACAAAGATTACAAAACTCTAAGGTCAAGTCAAGCTAATCTATCAGGTCCGGTAAGAAAGTCTCGGTGGACTCATCCCTCGGAGGATGGGACATCAGTGCGGATCCCCCCTCACCGGTCATGGCAGCGTCTCCAGCAGACTCCTCAGAGACTCTCCCAAATCAGCATCAGCAGGAGGCGATTAGCAAATCCTCGACTCGGTTAGCCTCAATCACTCCTCCAATCAAGGCCTCATATCCAGCATCAATATTCGGCCTCTCTCGAGCCACCCCTCACTATCTAAGCGGCCATTTCGTTAGTAAGCGAACCTCGACCCAAGCTCTCCAATCCCTAGCCAATCGAGTGCGAGCCACGGTAGCAAGCCTCTCAATCTCTCTCTGCTCTCGGCTGAGTCTAGTCAACCTCTTCCTCTCTCGGTGTGCCGGGACCACATGATGCGGATAAGCAAGGCTCTCCAATATCCACCGGGAGAGGCCTGAGTGGAATCCTAGGGTTGTAGGCAGCGGCACGAACCCGGTCAGCGAAGAAGCGTGGGCTGCATGGTGTCGAGCCCACTACTACCTCCAGCTCCATGACCTACAAGAAGAATCCCCATTGGTATTTCGTTCTAACTTAAAGGTCAACAATACTTAATCATAACCAAATAACCCTCACTTCAATTTTTATTCCCAACCTACTAAACCTTAACAATTCACTAACTCTCACATGCCCGGAACTATTCAAACCTAGGCTCGATACCATGGTGTGACCCAGCCACCTTCCAAAAAATGAGGGGTGGCGGACGCCTTCCCATGAGGGACTTCGCTCACTCACTCATTCGATGTAACTTATCAAACTAAAACTCTGGATACAATAATGAAGGATACAACATCTTACGATTACATAACATCCAAGTTACAATTCATCAATACACAGTTCCATTATACAAGAGTCCACAAAAGGGGCAATATTCAAAATTCTCCAAAATACATAAAGGAATTAGTTGAAAGGAATAATGATTGGTTGAAATTCTAAATTTAATGAAGTTAATCCAAATCTTAATCAAGGTCTCACAATTCTACCTAATCTCTCATTTAAATTCACTTCTAGTCACCAAATTACATTTCTAACCTACGAGTGATCATCCTTACACTCCATGCATTCGTCACTCACTTTTAGAGTTTCTACTCGAAAAGCGTGTTTCTCATTTTCTGTCTAATTAATACAAAAGGGAAAATTTTAAAATAAGATGAATGGAATGTTGAAAATCTACCTGAAAAAATTAATATAGAGCTAAATTAAGTTTTCTCAAAATGAAATAAATTAAACAAATAAATAAATAAATAAATTGAATTTTCATTTAAATTTTCTAAAATTAGTTTAAATGTAATTTTAAAATAATTAGCAATTAATAATAATAATATTATTTGAAAATATTAAGTTGTAATAATATGAAAATAAATTTTTTGAAACTGTTACATTCTCCATCCTTAAAAAATTTTGTCCTCAAAATTCATACTTGAATATAGATTAATGCTTGGTATTTCCTCAAATTTCTTCCCTCAACCCTCAAGCTACTTCCTCACACCTTGGTTCATCCACAATATTTTCAATAAAGGAATTTACTTGTTCCTCAAAATTTTCACCTTGCTAAACAAATAATTACGAATACTGCGGCATTTCTTCTTCCACTTCCCAATTCTCGACGTCATGATTTTTCCATACATTCTTAACCAAAGAGATTTTCTTAGTTCTCAAGTCCTTTACTTCCTGCTGTAGAAGTCTCCTAGAAGTCACCTTGAGCACCTAAGGCGATTACTCTCAATGACCATCAAAGTAATTATCTCCAATTAATTTTCTTAAACCATCATAGGGGCTCAATTGAAAAGGAGACCCACACTCTTAAACATCTACTGTAGCCTAAAGGAGGTTAATGTTTTGAAAACCATCATTTAAAAGAATACTTAAAACTATAAAGACCTCATTTTCATCTACAATTCAAACTCAGGATCAACTCGGCATTTTCAAAGTAAAGTTAAAGTTTTAAAGAACACTTTTCTTTAAACCAGAAAATTCTAACTTTTTATATCCATAAATCGGAAATTTACCAGTTGTATCCCACTAGAAAATAGACTCAAAGTACTACAACTCTTCAAAGACATTTTAAAAAACTCAATTTGTAAATAACAAACTTGACCTCGGTGGTAGCATGCGAGAAAAACAGATCAAGTCGTCATTTTAGTGAATTCTAAAACTATTGGTACTTATAGAGATTGAGCCAAATCTAAAGTTTACAAGGTTGAAAAGTTCTTGTCTAGTTTCAAATCTAATAAACAAAACCCAAATTAAAATTTCATTTTACACCGCGATATCAAAATTTTCTAAAATTGCACAATGCTCCCTAAGGAGATGTCTAGCAAAACAAAGTTTAAAAAATTATCCCTTTTAATTTCTAAACTCACATTTAAAACCAACATCGAACAAAGATCATTGAACAATATTTGACCAAAATTTGTAAGACAATAAGGCTAAAAGTAGTTGAAAGGATTACCGGTGGGGGGTATTTCTAGAGATTCTACCAAGATTCTCGCACCAATCTCATAACTATAGTCCTTCAATCTCATGAAATAGCCATAATACATAACAATCGACATATGTCAAGCTATTAACCATCAAGATTCACCAACAAGTTTACACTACAAAGTATGGAAAATCTTCAAATTATCTAACCTAGTATTCGGTTTTCAAGAAATCCCTTCAATAACCTAGGCTCATCTAGCCATAAATCATTAGCTTTAAACCATAAAACTTATAGGTCTAAAGTTCAAGCTCTTCCCTAGCGTGGGTCAAGGTAAGTCGTAAACCTCCAAGATTCGCCTCAAGATTTACCTTTCTCTCGAACTTGATCGGTGGCAAGTGAAGTTGGATTGAAACAAAATTTATGGAAGAACAAATGAAATCTTTTCTTCCCTATTTGTAGCTTGAATAACTGGCTAGGGAAGAGTAAACAGTGGAGAAAAATGGCTGAAAAAAAATCTCACCTCTCTCATCTCTATAGAACTGGCCACAAGGAAGGAAGAGAATAGAGTTTTGGGTTGGTGATTTTCCCGAAAGATAAAAGAATGAATAAAGATAAAATATGAAGCAAGACTCTCTTTTTCTCTCTCTAGTTATTTTCTTGTGAAGTCAAAATAAAATGGTAAAATGAAGAGTAATTGAAGTTTTGTAAAGGATGAGTGGTGGAGATGATACCAATGGCCACCTTTCCATTGCTCGTGACTCTAATGAAATCTATCTTATTCACTAGTTCGTCTTTTCTCACTTAACTCCCTTTAATTCCAATAAAAGGCAACATACACTCCACGAATTATCTTTTTACCCTCATTGACTAACCCTAGACTTCGGCTCTTGATTCTCTCCCTTGCTTTGGGTGCCTTGACCCACACCCACGTTCTCAACCTCGATCTCAGTTGCAGCCTCGTCTACTATCCACAATTTTTATAGAAGATGGACATAAAATAAATGTGAAAATAAACTAAATTAAAATACACTAGAGCAAGGTAAAATAGAATAAAAGGGAATGTAATAAATTAACACAAAATAGAATAAGCAAGTTAGCAAATTAAATTTTTGGAATGAACAAGAGAATTTTCTAAAACCAACCAACTTTCATACATATATATATATATATCGAGAGAATCAAGTACGTGATGGTGGCATATTTAATACAAAAGAACACACCAAAATGTCGCTTGCCCGACCATTTTACCACACAAAAACACAATAGTGAAAGTAGTAAATAAATATACACCAAGGCGAGGGCATACGATGGTTTCTTTTACAAAAGTCACAAAACATACTGCGTGGTTGCCACAAAATACAAATAGTCATGTGGTCACAAGCATAGCCTCACCACCTCACCCCAATTATCATTAGCAAAGGTATATAAGGTCGGGGTGTCTCTATACTAGTTCAACTTGAGTTGGAGGTTCAATCTCTTGAGCAAAATCAACTTCATTTGAACATTAGGGCTGCATCAACTACCTCTTCAATCATAACCCCACACTCAATTATAATGTCCCCAATAATCACTAGTCACATCTCAACTAATTAGAAACTACAAAGAGTGGACCTTCCCAATCTCCGAAACCTTACAACTCGGTCCCTCGTTCCACTATTTCCATTTTCCATTTCCTACTAGGCAAGAAGCATAAGATTCAAGATTAGAAACTCATAGTTACCTATACACTTCCAACTCTAGAAACATAACCATTATTCAAGTACAAAACAAGAGAGTCAATCAACTTCTAAGGTTCAATTATAAAGATCAAGCACTAAAGGATATCCGATACTTAATGATACTCCCATAATTTCTTTATAAGTCCTTGGGTCAATGTTAGCCTCATAACTATTACCATTGTTCAAAATTTAGCCCATTACCATGCAGCGGTGTTATCCCCTCACAATCCTCTTATTTCTTATTAATTCAATACAATAAATCCTGAATTATTGAATCCTACTAACCATCAGAATCACAAATACTTACTACTTCACTTTTCACTTAACACTCAAACTAACCCCCACAGTCCGATATCCTAAGCTTTAAGCCTAAGATACACTACAAGGATCTGAAACCTAAGCTCTGATACCACTTGTAGCAGCCCCACCTCTCCCAAGGGTGAACCGAAGGGTATCAGCGGACTGTCTACCCAGCTCTCGCCAGGACTCACTACAAACCCTCAAGCATATTATAGATTTCAAATAATCACACTTCAAGATCTCTAAAATAATAATACATGCATTACTCTTAAAAGCCTTAATTGAGGGTCCAACAATAAATGATAGTTAACTTACAAGGTAAATCCTCAATAATATCTATTAAAACTCCTATAACGTCAATTTCAGGTACAATAAATCTTTAACTTCGAAATTTAACATTAAGCCTATACAAAATTTATGAAAATCCTACCAAAGTAACTAAATCCTCGATCTACGTTTTCCACTTCGAGACCTATTAAGGAAAACAAGGGGTGAGCTAGCATTCGGTGAGACCAGAGGAGAAACATGCAAGCACGTAATCAAGTAAGTAAGAAAGCCAAAATTCAGATATAAAAACCCATTAAATCAAACATTCACTTGTACTATTGCAATTTTCACCCGAGATTGTATTCTCAAGGAATCACTACTGAGGGCTCACATTAGACAAAGTCTTGGGTTGGGTTGGAGAATCCCTCTTGAGCCTCTCTATCTGATGAATTTCGCAAGCACGGTGACCAGTTCATACAGAAAAAATACACGGTATGGGTAGGAATCAGGGCTCTCGGAGCCAATTTCCGATTAGCGGTTGAGTCCATTCCATCCCAAGCGTTGACCTCAGTCAACTTAGCGGTAAAGTCGAAACTCCACTTAATACAACCTCAGTCCAACAATTCACCCTCGGGAGCCCAAACCAAGCAGGTAAGTTTGAGGTAAAGCTACAACGAGCAATACCGAGGCAAGACCTCTCCAATAGGTCAAGCTCAAAGAAACATTACCTAAGGTTCACCAAGCTTCCGACCAAGCCCTTGCGGTTCGGGTCCCAAGGATCCCCAATAGGTTTTGGGCGTCCCCATTTATCACTTTTTAAGTCGATGGATTATTCCAATCGACATTCATTTACAGTCAAGTCAAGTACAGTTCCAGTCAAGTCAAATAACAATCATGTACATGCAAGACAAGTAAAAGAGGACGAGTGCGATAAAGTACACTCTCGCCTCAACAGGTTTCATTCAAATAAATATAACAGGTAATTCAACAAGTCATGCACTTGACACTCACCGAAGTCAAAAGTCCAAGGCAAAAGCACGCAAGATCAATTGAGGTTTTCTGGGATCTTCTCGATCACCTGAGACAAATAGGAGTATTTTAATTCAAAACACTAAATAAATATTTGATAGATGTCTTTTAAAAATGTTTCAAGTCAAGTTCAATGAAATTCTATTTTGAGCTGAAATCTTTGAAAAATTGTAACTTGAGCTATACAAGTCCAAATTTTGCAAGCTTGGTACCGTTGGAAACCTCTCTTAAAGTTCTAAAACTTTGTAGAACATACCCAGTTAAAATTCTGGACAGAATTAGCCCATATTTTAATTTAACAATCTCCTACAGTGACAAAACAGGACATAGCAGGCTGTCCGACCAGGCCACTTTGAAAATTTACCAAAAATTACAGAAAACGAATTGGCCTCTCAAATTTTCATGGTTTATAGACCTATGTAAGAAGTTTCAAACGGAACCAACAGAACTCAATTCTGATACTTGAGCAAGAAATTACAGTAGTTCAAACAGGGCAGGTTCACAAATCTAAAATTTCTGTTTTCCAGTTTTGCAGGGCAGGGTTCTAGGCTATATTTGAGTGACGAATTCTACTTCAAAAATCACCAAATTTGGTACACTAATACTTCCATATATCAACTAGACTCATACCAAAATTCAATTTAAAATTCAAATGGGAAGGCAGTTTTCTATGCGCCTAAAGTGAACTGGTTTGCATATGATCAATCCTGCAAATTCCACTTCCTTTTCTCATCACTATCTTTAATACATCTAAACCACTTCCGATTGACCCCAAATTCGAACCTAAACTAGTATTGAACTTCCTAAACCTAATGGTGATCAAAAAGGATACTAGTTTTTTCCAAATTTTTGCACAAAACAGGCCCTCAAGTTCAGACAGCTCACTAGCCCAAATTCCAGCTTTCCTTGTTCCACTAAACCATCAATTTTGCTTAACCCATGAAGGGATTTTGTGTGGGGTAAATTAACAACTTAACCCTCAAATTTAAACCTCAAAATTAGCCTTTGAGCTTGCCAAAATCACAGCCACACATTAAAAGTAAAACAGCAAGTTTTCTTCCTCATTTTCTTCCTTTTCTTATCCTTCACTTCTAGCATTCATTTCATGCCTCAAATCAACTTCATTTAGCCTAATATTCGAAACCAAGCTAGTATTAGTTTCCCTTAACCTAATGATGATAAAAAATGGTCACAACTCTTAACAAAAATTATCAGAAATTAACCCCCAAAAATCGGGCAGCATAGCCCCTTGATTTTCCAGATTTCACTTCCAATTTAGCAACCCTAATTGCAACCATTCATGAAGGACTTTTTGTGGGAAAAAATTAACTGCTTAATCTCCATCATTTAAACATCAAATCCAGCAGTTAACCTAGCCAAAAATTCAGCCACGAAATTAAGCCAAAAATCAGAAAATTTTACCCCCAAAATTTCATTCTTGCTACCGGTTTCCTCTTGAGGTTTTTGTCCAAAATCCAACAACCACTTTCAACTCAAATTCACACAATGCAACAATAATCATGCTAATTAACACCATTACAAGCTAGTGGGAATCCAAGAGCCCATATTTACCATAATCATCAAATTCCACAAAACCACTCCATGAAACTTAGCACATACAAATTTACAAACACATAAGTCAAGGTTTTCTAAAACCTTTCAACATCCCAACCTATCATCATGCTTGTAAATGAAATTGAAGAGACTAAAGTTCAAGTTCTAGGCTTATACCTCTTCCAAGAAACAAGCAAAGTTCATGAAGAGGAAAATGAAGAAGGGAGTTCGGGTGAGGGAGAGGAAGGAATGAACAATTTTTGAGCAAAATTTTTTTTTTTTAAGAGTAAGAGAAAAAGGGAAGACAAGACACTAGTCTTGTCTTGCCTCAAAAGTCAAACTTTCATTAATGCCAAACTTATCTATTTGGAGGGAAAATAAATGGCTTAATTTTGCTTGAGATTAGGGGCTAACTTTCGGCTAGGAGGGAAAAGAAGAAAAGAAAAATTTTGTGAGAACTAGAAGGAATTAGTTGAAAGGAATAATGATTGGTTGAAATTCTAAGTTTAATGAAGTTAATCCAAATCTTAATCAAGGTCTCACAATTCTACCTAATCTCTCATTTAAATTCACTTCTAGTCACCAAATTACATTTCTAACCTATGAGTGATCATCCTTACACTCCATCGCTACGTCACTCACTGCCCGAATTTCTACCTCGAAAAACGTGTTTTCTCATTTTCTGTCTAATTAATACAAAAAGGGCAAATTTTAAAATAAGATGAACGGAATGTTGAAAATCTTCCTGAAAAATTAATATAGAGCTAAATTATGTTTTTCTCAAAATGAAATAAATTAAACGAATAAATAAATAAATAAATTGAATTTTCATTTAAAATTTCTAAAAATTCGTTTAAATGTAATTTTAAAATAATTAAATTAATTAATAATAATAATAACATTATTTGAAAATATTAAGTTGTAATAATAGCAAAATAAATTTTTGAGGCTGTTACAAATATTACACTATGAAATTTAGAAAATACATAAAAGGTGAAATATTTATAGTCCCCATGATCATCTGTGTATGCTTCCAGTCGTACTGCTTGCTTTCTCCTATATCTTCATTGAATTGATTCAAGTTTAGATGTTAATATGAGATCTAACAAGATAGATCTTAAAAATCTCAATCTAATAATATGAATCAAAGAAAACTTAGATCAATAATTAATATATGTATGTATGTGTGCATGTGTGTGTGTGTTGACATACGTATACACACACATGCACATATATGTATAATTTAATAAAACTATCATTGGGAATCTCTAAAAGAGGAGAAAAATCTCACAAAAAATCGTTAAAAAAGGAGAAAATTCTCACTAGAAATATTTTGAATCGAAGAAACTCTCACTAGAAAATTCTAAAAGAGACTTTATTATAAACACAAAAACAAAAGAAAAAAGGCATAAAAGGGAGGGAAATTTGTGTTTGAAATTGGATATGGAATCCATTGAAATTTGAAAGGTTTTAATTAGAGGTTTATAGTTTATGATAAGTCTTGGGGTTCCTCACCCTATTTCTACTTGAGTTTGAACACAAAAAATAGAACAACTCCATGGAGGTCTTGATAGTCTAATTAATCTTTTATCCAAAAGGACTAGAATTTCTTGTGTGCAGTATTCTAACAAGTCTCGATCTTATTGAATGCTTATTGCTTTAGTAGGAATTATTTTCTTATTAGACGCATTAATATAAGGTAGCTAACTATGCATTGTTTTGTTTCCCAAAAAAGTATTTGGTAGATATAATGTTTCTCTTTCAAGTAACTTTTCTAAAGCTAAATTTTTCATATACTCAGATGTTCTTATTGCTACACAATGTTGTGATTTTGAATTTCTTCTTTTAAGAATAAGATCTGTGCTGCAAGTGAATGTACGATCTTTTCTTTCAATATTTTGATTTTTGTAATGAAATTTAGGCTTTGATTAAAATGTTGATCTAAATTTTTTGTTATAAGTCCTTTAGAATTCACATGAACGGGGATGAATTTGAAAAGGATTTCCCAGAATGAATTTTGATCATGATCTCTTACCATGATGAACAAGTTTTGAATCAAAGTATCAAAATCACAAACATGAGCTTTTGACAACTTATAATTGGTTTCTAGTTTTGAACCATTGGCAAATTCTAACCTTTCTTCGGTTTTTTTTCCCTTAATGCTATCAACTTGCTCATTGGATTCGAGAACATAATCAGGCTCTCTGGACTTTTTTCTGAAATCAATTATTTGCTCTTTTTGTAATTTCAATTCAGATTATAAAGCTAAAAGTTCATATGTAATATTCAAAAGAATCTATCTAATAGGTGTCCATTGGACACTTGTTAAGATGTATTTTGAGTGTAAGTTTTTCGAAAAGGTAAGATTAGTTAGGTAAAGTATATAAATGCAAGAGAGGGCAATAATTACTAGTATATATATATATATATATATATATATGGTAGGTTTGGTAAAATTTAAATATATTATTGAGTGCTCAATAAAAACCCCATATCCATTTTTTAACTACTTAACCTATTTTTGTAAATCTTGAATGGTAATAGGAGCTTGTGTTTTAGACGATCTAGATATTAAAAGGTTCAATGATTTTATGACTTTTTTTTTGAATAACTGTATCCTTATGTTTTACGTAAATAATCTTTTTTAACCACTTGATTATTTGTTTTATCTAAAGACTGTTTTTCTGGAGAAATAGTTAATATTTTTATATTAGAATATAAGCAACTACAAGTTCCTAGTCAATTACAATCATCATCGTGAGAACTACCGGAAGGAATTCAGCTGCACGTCGTATATTTGATCTATTTCTTCTTTTATTTTAGCATGTGGACATTCTTAGTCAGTTTCTCCTAAAATATGAAAAACTTGATTCTTAATTTCAGCAACGAATTGAAGATTAGATTATTTTGTCTTTGAACATGAAATATTTTGCATTATAGCCTACTTTACCACAATTATACTTTACCACAGTTATAACATTTAATAGTAGAAGTTAGATTTTTGGAACATACCCTTAAATTATTAATACTTCATTGAAATCTAAATTTAAAATTTATATGTAAGAAATGCATTTGAAAATGGTTTTAAGCAACTATAAGAAGAATATTTTGAAACATAGTGGATTTAGACTTAAGCCCTGTTTGATAACCCGATTTAGCATTTACACTTAATTAGTTTAAATATTAACATGTTCAAACGTATTTAATAACAAAAAAATAGAACATTTAAAGTAATTAAATGGCACTGAATTTTACATGCAAAACTTGATTCAAAAAATAAGTAATAAGCTATTCATTTGTCACTTAATGTGATGTACACCCAAATGTATCAAATACATTACTTAACAATTCAGTAAATTAATGAATTGAGACTACAGATTTCGTTCAAATTTTAGTTTTCAAACTTCAATTTTATCAAATATACCGTTAGACTTTCTTTTGAAAGTTCTTAATTTTGAAGAAGCAAAGGCGATAGTTTTCTCATAGCCATATTTAGTACAAGAGGATTCTAATTCCTTGCTATTATCTCGACCATCACATTTAAGTTGAGATTTAAACTTGCGATTCGTACAAGAAAACTATACCTTCAGTATTAACATAATCAATCAAACCTCCGAAGGTGAATTTTGAATAAGGAATTTTGTTCACCTTGATGGGCATCTCTTATCCTTTGCCTTGCTTTTTTAGCAAACAATGTTGAAAGTGCTGCAATATATATTTCTTTCTAGTGCAATAGATTGCAACTAATTATTTAAGGGGAAAAAAAAAGTGATCCACGGAAAATCAAAATTTAGAAAATGTTACCGAATGTCAAAATTTTGCTTTTTCGGAGAACGTCGAATGTGTAATATACACACCTGATATATTATATTATCCACAAACTTTTTATGCAGCAATTTTTTTTATCACATCATCACTCTGTCACCCGAATGACGTGGACCCATCATAGCTTTTGTCTCGGTTTCACCTGGCGTGTGCCGATCTCATTTCTACTGTCAACAGTGCTAACAACTGGATACAGACATAAACTCAAAGGAAGTATATACTAATATAAGAAATATACACACTAGCACTAGTATAGTAAATGCATACACTAATATAATAAATGCAGTACTAACAATTGAGATTTAATTTAATGGTCAGGGAGAGATTCTTAGAGTTCTCCCATACATTAGGTTGGCGTTTAAACCCCATCTAGTGTATTATTATTGAGTTTTGGTCCAATAGTTAAGGAGAGTTTCTTCTCATACACTAGATCAGGGTTTAAACCCCACCTAGTGCATTACAAGGAAGCAGCATTTTTCTTCCTTCCAAAAAAATCTTTCCAAACAAATCAAGAGGATGTAGTAGTGTATTTGTGTGGTTTGGTGGTTCAATTCACATATACAAGCCCATTTGAGTTTTTCATCCCTTATAATGTAGGACTACAGTAGATCACGGCCTCTGTACAGCCAGTGTTTTCAGAACCTGACCGGACCGGCCGGTTTGGCCGGTCGGATCGCGAACCGGCCATGCCACCGGTCCGATTCTCTTCAAAGGCCGAAAATGGTCAAAAACCGTTAAGAACCGGTCGAACCGTGCAGGTGCGAACCGTGTGCACTTCCACCTCTGGCTACCTAGGGTATCATTTCAGACTCGCCCGGGACTCACTACGTCCTCAATCATCAAACAACTTACCAAACTAAAACTCTGAGTACAATACAAATGGAATGATAGTTTACAATCCCCAACATCAAATTACAAACTTTGGATCCATAAGTCTTCCAACCTTACATTCAAAATTCGAATTACAAAACTTGCAACAATCACACTCCAAAGTTCTCAACCTGTTCAACATAATAAACCCTACTTCTAAGGGTTGGCTTCTCCACCCGGGTACTCATTACCTGTTAAGGAAAACAAATTTAAAAGGGTGAGCTAAAAAGCCCGTGAGTTCCCAAAAATAGGCAAAGCACATAACACATATGATTTTTCACTCCAAAAATTCATACTAGGAAATAAACAAGTAAGGAAAGCCAATAATCACATAAGAGTAGGATACCGGATTAAGTTTATCACGTAGCCCAAGGTTATCACACCAAGGGGATTGAGTATATCACGTAGCCCAAGGTTATCACACCAAGGGGATTGAGTTTATCACGTAGCCCAAGGTTATCACACCAAGGGGATTAAATTCATCACGTAGCCCAAGGTAGTCATACCAAGGGGATTAAATTCATCACGTAGCCCAAGGTAGTCATACCAAGGGGATTAAATTCATCACGTAGCCCAAGGTAGTTATACCAAGGGGATTAAATTCATCGAGGGGAATCGGACACGTCACATCACTTCATGCAATTCAAAACAGGATTCATGGCACAAGACAAGAGATTCAAGTATACTCATAATATCAGGAAAACACTTTTACAAGTAGATGTGTAAATGTACACACTACTCCATTTGATGGATCAAAACCTATCTTTCACATTAATTCACATTTCAAGTTAAATACACATTTCAAGTCAAGCAAGTCACGCACTTGAGAGTGTCTTTACTTAGAAATCATTTCAATGGTAAAGTATTTCACTTATAAACACTAATAAATCATTTAGCAAGCACGAGTAAATTATTCCCTTTGAAATCGCTAGTAAAGCCGTTCATTTGTAAATAGTTTGAAACATAGTCTGAAATACTCACAAAAGTAGCAAAACATTTCATTGGTAAAGAATAGTAGTAAAATATTTCCTTTGAAAACAAGTTAGAACTAGGTAGAAAACAAGTTAGAACACTCACACATGTGAGACATTGCAAAATCCCTTTCACAATTTCTTTTATTTACGATAAGGGTAAGTGTGATAAAATACACTACCATCGAGTTCGAGAACTAGATTTCACTTCAAAATCACTTCACTAAACACCATTCGATCATTTTCACAAAATCATATAACAAGTATGGAAACTCACCAAAGTAATAAGGCTCAGACCTCTGTATGGTTCACAATCACCAGCGTTGCACATTTCTAAAATAATTTAAAAGCAGTCAATGAGATTCAATCATTCATTTTCATTCACTAACACGGTTCACTTTCATTTTTTTGTTTCAAACGGCAATTTTTCCAAAACTCTCTCGAGGAAAAGCTTTCATTTCACATAACTCAAGGTTCCAAATAGATCCCCTTGGGAAAATCACTTTATCATTTCAAAAGGAAACATCTCACCGATATACTCATTGGCACTACAAGCACGTTCTTTTTCACAAAACATTTAAGTGAGGTCTCATACCTCGAAATCACTTTTTACACGATACGTTCGACATTCACTTTTGGCTAAAACTTTGATATTAACATAAAATACTTCATATCAAGCCATTATATTCAAAAATCCCCAGAATTTGGCCAAAATATAGTGAAACCTTCAAATTCAGTCAAATAGCACTTTTCACTCAAATTTCATGAAAACTACACTTTTTACCCTTTTAAAATCCAAACACTCACTCACACGCACATACACTCACAATTTGAACAATATACACATTTTTCTCAAAAAGTAAAACCCTTCGAGAACATTCACGACATTTCAAAATCAAACATTGAAATCACCAGGCATGGGTTTGGCCATAACATACATTTTCCTTCAACTTTTCAACAACTGAAAACCCTAATTTCTAACCATATCAAGGCAAGTTCACAAATAACAATCAAATTCACAATCAGGTCCTCAAGTCCGCTACCTAGAGGCCACCTCAAGTCCGCTACCTAGGTTGGGATTCCAAGAGCCCAACTTCATCCTTTTCAGATGAGATCATTTTTACCAATATCAACCACAGATCTAAACTATTTAACACTAATAAAGCTAGATCTACAAGTTTCAAGGCTTATACCTCCGGATCTATCAAGATCCAACAAGATCTGGCAAGATCCAACGAGATCTCTCGAGCTCTTCTTCAAGAAGGTTGCTTACAAGCTTGATGACTTCCAAGAACTTCGATCCTAGCCCAAGATCTTCAAGATTTGTAGATGATTTCGTCTCCAAGCGCAAGCCCAAGCTCGATCTCAAGCTTAAAACAATCACTCTAGCTTTTCTTTCCTTCCTTTTTCCTCTCAAAGGTTCGGATCTCTCTCTCTCCTCTCTCTCCTTGGTTCGGCTGGAATGGGAAGGAAGAAACCAAGCCCACAATCCATCAATCAAGTTCATAGGTTCAAGATGCAAGTTAAAAGAAAGAATGGAAGTTCAAGGTGCAAGCTTTACCTCTTTCTTTCTTCTCCAAAACCGGTCCAATCTCCCTCTCTCTCTTCACTCTCTCGGCTGCAAGAGGTGGTGAGGATGGTGGTGGTTGATGGTGTTTGAAACTTCAAGAAGAATGGATGAAGATCTTTGGAGAAAACTTGTTCAATCTCTCTCTTTTTCTCCCTTCTCTCTCTCGGCAGTCCCTCTCTCTTTCTCACTGATTTGCAGCAGCAAAATGAAGCTTGAGGAAGCCAAAAAGTCAAGGTGTTTAATGCTTAAAAAGTGCACTTCCCTATTTTAAGGGAAAAAGTGCTTTTTGACACTTTATGTCGCGTCACACGCGACAGTCTAACTTACACTGGTTTCTTTCATCCCGACACTGTCTCACCATAATAATATTTCCAAAATATCACTACAAATGCTCGATTTCAAGTTCAAGTCACTATTTACGCGTCGGAACAATTTTTAACGCTAAAATTTGGCCAAAACCACACACCGGCAAACAATTCGTATAAAATTCTCTAAATTGAGAAATAATCACTTTAAACATATTTTCACTAATAATTCAATAAATAAACTCAATATAAATATTACTATGCAATTTAGAAATAAAATTCAAAATTTTGAGGCCCTCACAAACCGCGAACCGGCGGTTTTTTGACTTTTTCCATTTTTTGAAAATATAAAATGTGGTGGTAGTGAGATTTGATCTTGAGACCTCATATATAAGATACAAGTGTCTTAACCACCACACCAGCAAATATTTTTGAAGTTAGATGAGTACAAAAATTTGAAAATTCGAATTCTTTTCATTTATTGATATTGGTTTTCTTTTTTTTGTTTTCCCAATTTTTGGTTAAAAATGTATCTAATATTTCAAAATTTTTCAGGCTTTTTTTTTGTATGGTTGAAAGAAATTACCTTCATCAAATTTCAGAAATTTATGTTCAATTTTATGGTTCATGGTAATGAGTTTTTGTTTGTAGAAAACTTTCGAACCCATCAGAAATTTGTAAATTTATTTTGGATGTGTAAAATTTTTGTAGATAGATTTAATTTTTCCTTTTTTTTTTCTCTTTTCTTTCCTTTTCTTTTCTTTTCTTTTTTTTCTTTCCTTTTTTTTCTCTTTCTTCTTCCTCATGACTTTTTTTTTTTTCTTCCTCTTCCTCCCTCCTCCCTCCCTCCCCTCCACCACCGCCCTCCTCCTCCCTTCCCTCCTCCTCCCTCCTCCCTCTCCTCCTCCCTCTCTGATCGGATCAGACTCTTCTTGGCATAACCGCCTCGTGATGGTGGTGGGGGGAAGGGAAAGGGGAGAGAGAGAGAGAAGGAAGAAAGAAAAAAAAAAAGGCAGAAACCGGTGAACCGTCGGTTGAGTTGAACCTCACAACCTGCCACCTCTACCTATTCACTAGCCGGTCCGAGTTTTAAAACATTGTGTACAACCCCAGTAGAGTTTCTCCTTCTGAGTTTCCCCTCTATCATTGTGTAGGCGTAGATTATTGCCATTTGATGAAAAAACAAATATACAACGCACACATACGAGCACAGTTGAGTTTCTCCTCTTGGATTTCCCTTCCCATAGTATAGGGATAGAGTACATTGCTGTCATTTGATTAAAAAAAAGAAACACATACAATGATTTTTTGTGACATAACAAAATTGGTAGCCCACATTTAATCTCCACCATCCGATTCAAAAATATACGACCATACCCCTCCTATGAAAAACACCCTGCCGTCACCGGTACCAGAGCAGAGAACCCTGATCTGGAAGAAATTTCCAAGGTGCACTTCCTCCGAATGCAACGAAAAAACTACTTGTTTTTTTTTTTTTTTGGTCAAAACCCGCGAAGTTTCTAAGTTTCTTTTTCTGATATATGCCAAGTGTGCAAGTGCAACGTCTCATAAGTCATAAGCATGTGAATCCACACCAACCTACAACAGAGAGTCTTTTAAGCATTCACAGGCATGGTTCAAAGTCGCGGTCGCGGTCGCGGTCGCAGCCTGTACCGTTCCACATCGGACTCGGCATATCGGTCGTGGTATCGGTGAGACGCATATTTTAAATCATTTTATTATTCTAAAAATTGTAAATGACCATTCAAATATAGAAAACATATGCAAAGAAAAAAAACAAGAAAATGATTAAAGAAAATCTCTAAGATATACTATTTTTATGTTATTAAAAATCGTAGATATCTTAAAACATTGAACATAATACCAGTAGGAGAAACTTCACTTGTTTCATGATCAATCCCCTGCCAAAGATAAAAAAGTGTCACATAAAAAAGTGTAATAATTTAAAAATATTTAATACTATTTTATTTTTTTTTACCTATCAATACCAAGTAGAATGACGATGCGGTTCAAAATCATTTTCATCTCTCGGAGGATGGTAAAACAGATGTGGAAGTGGCACAGGACCTTGAGTAAGGAACATGTAAGAGCCCTCTAGTGCATTTGTTGACTGTGAGGATTGACTGTGAGGATTGACGAAGAGGGCCACAAGGTTTTAGGAAATGTTTGGTGGGCGGCCACCTCTTGTACCATCTTGTATTTGATTGGTGTTTGCAGCTTGGGAAAAGACTTTTCTTTACTACCCAAATTGACTTGGAGACTAGGACTTCACGGGCTTGGCTTTGCAAACATACAGGCTGGTCCATTAAATACGCATGATGGTGGCACCGGTACCAAGACTTTTTTACAAATGCACTGCTAAAAGTAACTTGACAAACAAATTCTGAAAGTCACCCAACAAAAGCTATTGCATGTCATATCACGCGTGGATATATACATATAATTGCTATCGCCTAGATTTGAACAGACAATGTAACTCCTACGTGTGAGGGCCGTGAGTTTAACCTAAAGCTTGTTTAGAAATTTTCATGAGTAATTCTTATAAATTTTTGCTTGAGCATGTGCTTAATCACGAGAAAAAAAAACCCTAAATAAATTTCTTTGAAATCACTACCATCATTTATACAAAGTTTAACCATTTTTCCCTCATCAATCGGTTTCATTTAAATCTTCTTAAAACAAATTTGGATTTAGCTGAAAATCATTCAAATGAATTAATTGCATCACAATTTTAGCTAGGAAAATCTTGCCACTCCTCTTCACCCTACGATCACCATTTGTGGATTTCTTGCTAGGGATAAGTTGATAACTTGAACGAAGTTTCATCATTTCCGACTTCATTTGATTCTTTCCATTGCTGCTCCTTAAATTGTAGTAGCTGAAACTATTCTTTCTTAGCAAATTTCGAATCAATATTTCCCTCCACACAAATTCGGACATAGCTTCACAAATTCGGACATAGCCTCACAAATTCAGACATAGTTTCACCATTTCAGCAAGAAAACCAACCGCCCACTTCCACCTCTACATGACTGCCACTTGTCGGTTTCTTGCTGAAAATTTTGGCAAAATGAACAAGTCATCCAGGAATTTCATTATCATCAGCAGCTCTTTGGATTGGCTTAACCAAATTTCAGATCAATTTGGCCAAAGATGATGATGATTACCGGCCCCCATGCCCAATGAATGAAAGGATTATACCACTTGGCGATTTCTTAACCCATATATTTTTCCCTCCCAGGGTTCCAGGTTTGACTCGAGCAGAGGATTTGAGAGCTGTTGGATTTTGTTGGTTGTAACCTTTACCCTTGTTAAGACTAATGATGTTGAAATCCTTTTGGTTAACATTGCCTAGGAATTGTGTATCCTAGATGGTTGATGTTGAATTTTAGTTGAACTATATAGCTGCAATTGAGAATATATTTGAGTTGACTAAACTGATCGATTAAGTCCTGGCGTGAGTTAGGCCGGTGGCCGCGGTTCTCAGGGTTCGCCTTGGGAGTCGTGGGGCCGCCACACTACGCCACTAGGAAAACCAAAATATAAAAGTCAAAAAATCATCAAATAGCTAATGCATCATATTTATCATTACATATTTAAAATTGATCACTCATTACAATTTATTTGCTAGACAATTTATTTTTGTGCATTAGACATTGTTTGCTTTTAGTTATTTTTATCAGATTTTTCTCTCATCTTTTGACTCCGGGTCGACTCGGGATGACTCGGGCGTCTCGGCCGATTTTTCCCATCTCGGAGCCGACTCGGCCGAGTCTCGACGATTTCCCGGAGAGTCGCATGTCTCGGAGTCGAATCGGAACGGTCTCGTATCGTTGGCTTCCGTTCCGGTTCCGACTCGGCCGAGACTTTGAACCATGTTCACAGGTCCCCTCGAGGTTGTTGCTTTGCAAGCTTATTCTTTATTTTGGCCGGCTACCAAATAGAAGTTTATTTGTCTTTTGCAGCTGTATCCATCGTTGCATGTCTCCCACCTGGATCTGATCTTCGAGCAACACCCCTTCATCGGCAAACTTGAACTGTCTATTTAAGCATAAGCACCTCTAGTTTCCAAGCTTTTAATTCTGAAGCTTAATTTGTTGTTCACGATTTCAATTACATAAAGCGTAATTGCTTCTTAATATCATACTTTTTGCTGTTAATTAAATCAGGGTTAGCTGAACTTTTTCAAGGTAAGGTGCTCTGCTGAATGCAGCAACGGAAGTTGAAGGAAGGTAAATTTCAGTGTATGTTCCAGTACATTTCTAATATTTATTACACAGCTTTGCAACTTCTGCTATTTGAAGCCAAATGGCCTTCCTTTCTTCTTCTGTGAAAGTTTTTTTTTTCCCCATTTGGTGTGTTATTATTCTTTTTTTTCTCTTTTTTTTTTTTGTTGCGCATATACAGAAAATTGGTTTTTCTTGATCGTCATCTTCATTTAACCGAGTTCAGTCATATTGTTTCTCTTGTTGGAGAGCAAATAAACAAACATACAGAAGTCGCAGGATATCTGATATACCTCTCTGCAAGTATTAGATTTCTGACTTTAAATCTTTTTGTGAAAAACTAAAGCCCATGTATGCTTGTTAAATAGACAATAATTGAATGTAGTTGAATATAGCTGCTTCGTGAAGCTTTCATTAGACCAATGTCCTTTAACATGACTGGATTACCGAAACTTCGTTAAAATTGAGATCTCATCCGGATTCCCGTAGAAATGCCCAAATCCAAGAAGTCCCTTCATTGTTACTAGTCGGCCTAAAGAAAAGGGCATTCTTCCGGGTTGTCATATTCCATTATTTTGTCCTTCTACAACACGTAATTTATACAAGTTAAAAGATGGCATCGGCAGGTCGGACCAAGCATGCCAGTTGCTTGTTCCTGTTTTTGACCCCAGCGCTGTTGATACAAAGATTTGATTGGCCAAATAATAAATTGATCGGACGGTTGTAAATAGTCTGATGTCTTTGAAACAAAACATTAGATAACCTGCTGATGCTGATCCCAATTGATGTAGAAAGCATTGAGAATTACGGAAAAAAGATATATATTCATTAATGACTAAATGAGTGGATTACTTTTTGCATAATTCTTAATGAGTGGATTTAACGACTTTTCAATGACTAAATGAATGGATTTCAAACTGAAGGACGCCGAGATTGTAGAAATTGAATGTGTGGAGCTTAGAATTAATCTAGCTCAGTGTAACATGATTGATTTCATCATGACAGGAGAATGATTGGTTAGCAATTAGTTACGATGAAGTGAATGTTAGAAGGAAGAAAGTGATATTTGTTAACCCTGATAAGGAGGAATATGAGTGTCAAGAGGACGTATGGAGTACAAGGACGAAGTTTGAAGGTACTTCTTGTCTGCAAAGCAAGCTACCAAGACCTTGCTATCACAAGTTGGCTTAATTGGTGACAGGTGTCGAGCCTGTACAAAAATAAATAAATAAAACCTAATTGCCTACAGAGATATTCCCGAAGTTAATTCTAGTATCGAGCGTTGACTCGGATGTGCAATGGGTTAGCAGCTTCACCCGATTCCAAGGAGTTTACTTTATCCGATATACCAGAATTTACCCCGAGAAATTAATTAATTTGTGTAAGTGGCAAGTAGGGTCGTCTCCTCAGGGAACTGGAAGAATTATTTTCTATGATATAAAATAAATGGGGGAAGAGAGTTCGAATAATTCCTAATTAATAAAACCCAATAAAAATAAACGACACCACAAAATTTCAATTAAAATAAAAAGATCACAGAATCAAACTAAAATAAATCAATCAATAACAAGATCTAGTCAAAGGCCTAATCTCACCTTGGTTTCATCAACTTGATCACTGACACTAAATTTCATTCAATTACTTACAAATAAATTGGTTATGGTTGTCAACAAGCTCTGATAACCTGCCAATCCTTACTGTGTCGATAGCCACCACAAGGTCAGAACTACTTCTCTTGCCAAAGACAACCCTAAACAAGCTCTTAAGGATTTAGCCCACCAACAGCATTAACAATTAGATTAGCCACCAATTCTAACCAACAAACACATAAGCTTCGGTTCATTTAAGCTGATTGAATATTCCCATGACAATAACCCAAAAGTTTCTTGTACTACTGAATTATGTCAATTGTCACAAATACTAAAACCTTCCAAACGATTATGTATTTGGCGTTCTAGATGACAGTAGATTATCCCCACAATTAAATAATGGCCGTTATTGAATTGCAAGAAATAATCATAAAGCGGAACAAAGAAAATATTCAAATACTTGTAAATAAATGAAATAAGAATAATCCAAACAAGTCTCACAGAGTTGATGAACCAAGGCTCGATTAGCCTTCAACTAGACGAAGAAATTAGCCACTCTTCATTGAGAATCACCACCAAAAGACGTTTTTGGAAGCTTCAATTGAGAATGACAAAAGGAAGAAAAGAAAGGAATGAAAATAAGCTTCAAAACTAACTAATAGCAAGGTTAGGCAGCCAAGTAATCCTTGAGCCACCGTGACTAATCACCCTAAAAAACTAAGAATAATAACCAACGAAGAAAGCTCTCCCCTTTGTCTACTTAAAGTTAGCCAAAAATAAAGCTATTAATCTCCCTTCCAAATTAGGACTCCAAAGAGTTTGAGTCCTACTTGGAATCTAACTTGCTAAATCACCTTAACAAAATAAATAAGGAAATCAATTACAAATATTCCTAATTAAAAGGAGTCTTTGACCAATTCCCAAAAGTAAATGAAATCCTTGTTTCCAAATATCCAGCAATTGTCTTCCATGGAAAAATGGTTCACATCTTCAAAAAGGCAACCTGCAAATCAACACACACGCGTGCTCAGCGCCTATCTGGATTGTCTTACTGAATTTCCCTTCAATTGCACTTTTAATTCTAATTTAACTCCAATGACCTAAATCAAGGTTGAAAACCAAATATAAGTAGAATCAAACAATTAACATAATATTTAGGCCATAATTAGGGGAAAATATCCATAAATAATATGCATAATTAAGGACTTAACAAATTCCCCCACACCTAAACAATGCTTGCCCTCAAGCATTTACTAATCCAAAACTCAAAATCAAGATGACAAATATGAAATAGCATAATATCACAACACAAATACTCTATATCCTCAACAATCTCATCAAAATCAGGATGTTCAAGACTTGACCATCCTCACATGGAAAGTAGTATATGCTCTCAACACTCAAGATGTTTAATGGGGACATGTTCACTCAAATCAACACCATAGAAAGTCATTGCCATAAGCTTGATAATCTATCACATCTCCACCACTAAATATGAATTCAAATGTAAGAATCAAAGGGTATTTAACAAGGGTTGTAATGGGGCTTAGGGTAAAGGTTAGACAAAAAGGTAATTTAGGTTTATAAACATCAAAGAGAATACCCAATTGTCCTTTGCATGAATTGAAATATCATCTTCATTCACATAATTAGCTCTTAAGCTTGATAACAAATTCCCAAGCATAGCAAGTGCATACATAACATAGGGATTGATCCCACTATCAAAACATAGCACTTATTTACACGAGTGCTTCACACTTCATTTTTTTCTTTTCTTTTTTTTCCTTTTTTTTTACGGCAGAAGACTTTCTTCCACAAGGCGTGGGCACGCCTTAACATTGAAAGTCATCTGTCTATCATTTTCAATTTTTCTTTTTTTTTTCAGAACATAAATATAGGAACATAATAGCACTTGCTAACTATAAATATAATCAACTTCTTTGACTTGTGATTTCCTCATGCAAAAGAATATTGAGGCATCCCTTGACATTGGGTTCAAACAAAAGGTTTAGAAGAAAAAGGTTAAAGGGTGATAAAAATGTGTTGTCAAACAAAGAAAAAGGTTTAAGGTCCAAACTTGGTCAACTAGGGGAAAATATAATTAGGGTAGGTCTTTAGAAAGCTAAAAAGGGTTAAACCTAATTTCCCTTATCATTTTCATGCATCAAATCCAATAATGTGGCCTCGACATGTATATCATAGCAAGTTCTAGAATGAACTAACTACGTGTGATAATTACACTCACAAAGGATGAAAAATAAAATCTGAATAATGAGATATTTAAGCTCAAAAACTCACAATTGGCTATATGTCAGGTCAAGAACATCCCTTTTTCAAATCAATTGCAAGTAAATAGAATCTTCATCCTAATGACATTACACAAATTATCATTAAAGCCATCAAAGCCAAAATATTTCTCCCTCACACCTAAACACTACATTGTCCTCAATGTATTCAAACAAGAGAAAGACGGAGGACTTCCCTTAATAGCAAAGCTAGGGCTGAGAGGGTGAGCGCAAAGAACGGCAGCAGCATGGTGAAGGAGGTCGGCGACCGTGATTGTGTAGCGTGGGGAAGGAAGAAAAAGAAAAGGAAAACAGGGGAAGTGGATGAAGCGGGGAACGAGGAAGAAGAAAAGAAAGAGAGGAGAAAAAGAAAGAAAAACCAAAAAGGAAAAGGAAGAAAGAAAGTAGGGCTTTGGACCAATATCGGAATTTTTTTTTTTCAAAGGACGACCTTCCTTGAGTTAAGAACGCATTTAAACCAAGGAAGTCTTCTGCCTAATACTTCGTCGTTTTTTTTTTTTTTTTTTGCAGAAGCGTTTCCTTGGTAAGGCCAAGGCACGCCTTAACTAAGGAAGTCTTCTGTCCAGCCGTTCTTTTTTGTTTATTTATATTTTTTAAACCTTAAGAAGACTCTCATGTAAGTAACTTCTAACCCCTTGAAGTCTTCTGGTCAAACGAATTTTGTAAACAAAATTGAGATCAGAAACCTTTCCTCCTTAAGGCGCGGGCACGCCTTATTGGGAAAAGTCTTCTGATCAAGTTAAACGAAAAACTCCACTTTGAGCAATGCTTTGGCACACATACCCAAGGCCTACAAACACAAAATTTCTGTTAAAACAAGAAAAAGACATAACATAAGAATTAAAAACTCGAAACATGGAGGAATCAAAATTTAACAACAAGAAATAACGAAAAATTAAAATTCTTGGGTTGCCTCCCAAGTAGCGCCTTTCTTTAACGTCTTTGGCTAGACAAAAAGTATCATTGGCTCAAGGAGGATGGAAATTTTCAATTCTTTGCATTGCTTGCTCCATATGCTCCTGATAGCCTTCATAGATGGAGTAGTCTTTACACTTATGAATTGTGGAGCTCTTTTGACTCAGGAATGATCTCAAGTGAGCACACAATGATTTGAAGTCTGCACTTATTTGCTCACGATGTTGGGCCACCATCACTTCTAAATTCCCCCTGTCATTCAACTCAAATGTCTCTTGCACATTAGGGTTAATTACATTGATAACACACATAGAATGAGACTTATTAGAATGTTTCTTTGTATCAAAAATATTAAAATGGACAATTTCTCCATCAAATTCCATCGTGAGTGTACCCTTATTAACATCAATTTTAGTTTGGGCAGTACTCATAAATGGTCTCCCCTAATAAAATAGGTGATGAATTGGAGAATTCTTATCATCCATATCAAGCACATAAAATCAGCGGAAAAACTAATCCCTCAATTTGAACCAAAATATCCTCCAAAACACCATCGTATGCATTTGACCTATCAGCTAGTTGAATTATTACACCCGTCTCCTTTAAAGGCCCAAAATTCATCAAATTATAAATAGAACGATGCATAACATTGACGGAAGCACCCAAATCCAACATAGCTTTTTCAATCTTAACATTTCCTATCATGCAAGGAAAGAACATACACTGGTCGACATTTAGAGTGAGCTTTTTTCCGAATAATCACGACACATTTTCTCCCATATGTACTTTTTTCATAACCTTTCAACTTTTTCTTAGTAGTGCATAATTCTTTCAAAAATTTAGCATAACGAGGAATTTGCTTAATTGCATCAAGAAGAGGGATATTTACCATAACCTTACGGAAGGTTTCCAGAATCTCCTTCTCCTGCTCCTCTTTCTTGGCCTTGGCTAGGCGACTAGGAAATGGAGGTGGAGGTGTCATCATGGTGTAAGGCTCATCTTCCGTCTTTTGCGGTTGTGTAACTTTAGATTGAGTCGCCTCTTCCTCTTTTTGAATTTCTTCCTCGATTGCTTGCTCAGATTTCCTCTTGCCAAGCTCTGGCAATTCTCTTCCACTCCTTAATATGATGGCACAAGCATTTTGTTTTGGGTTAACGATTGTCTGTGAAGGTAGTTTGCCAGAATTCTGAGATTCCAAACGACTGACTGTGGAAGCCAACTGACTCATTTGATTCTCCAAATTTTGAATGCTAGCTCTTGTCTGATTTTCCATATTTTGAATGCTAGCTCTTGTCTCCTGTTGAAATTGTTGCATGTTAGTAGCTAAAGATTTAACAATTTCCTCAAGAGAAGTACCTTGCTTAGGAACTGGTTGTTGTGGTTGCACAGGAGGTCTAGGCTGAAATTGCTGAGGTTGAAATCCTGGAGGTCTTGTTGCATAACTGAAGTTTGGATGATCCTTCCACCCTGGATTGTAATTGTTTGAGTAAGGATCATACAGCCTCTGAGGTGGTCCAGGAAATCCTCCAATTGCATTGGCATGCTCATTTGACTCCTCTTGGAGAGTGGGGCACATGTCAATTGCATGCCCAGCATTGTAACAGATGTCACATGTCTTTACTTGTTGTACTTGGCCTACAACAAATTTCTCCAGCAAGGATGTTAGAGAGTCTAATTTATGATCAAGTGAAGATGTATTCACCTCATTGACTCGACGGGATGTATTATCCTGTCTTTCTCCAAATTGTTGGGCATTAGCAGCCATGCTTGCAATGAGATTCCTTGCTTCAGTTGGAGTTTTATTCACTAATGCACCTCCACTAGCAGATCTATTAACCTTCTATCGATGGAGTGAGTCCCTCATAAAAGTATTGGATGAGGAGTTGGTCTGAAATTTGGTGATGAGGACAACTGGCACATAATTGCTTGAATCTCTCCCAATATTCATGCGGTGTTCTCCATTGAACTGTCTTATTCCACAAATGTCCTTCCTTATGCTTGCAGCTGGAAGTCGGAAAGAACTTCTCTAAAACTGATGTCTCATTTCAGCCCAAGTAGTGATTGATCCCAAGGCAAATAATAGAGCCAATCTTTAGCTTTATCGCCAAGGAGAATGGAAAGGCTCTCAATTTTATTTGCTCCTGATTCCTTGAGGCTTCATTGTCGAACGTACCAATGGAACTCCTTGAGGTGCTTATGAGGATCTTCACCGAAGTCCATGAAAAGAAGGCGAAGTGAATCAATCCAGATTTTAACTCAAATGCACCCTCTAAAGTAGGATATGTTATGCATAAAGGTGTTGATTTAAATCCGTGCAGCAAGTTCTCTTAGGGTCCTCTCTAGCCATGGTCTCAATCTCCCTTTCTGGTTCACAAAAATATTCAGCAAGATCTACTGCTATTTTAAGTCCAGGAGAGGAAGATGATTCCTCTACTTGTTGCCTCGTTTCTTTTCTCAATGCTCGAGCTGTCTTCTCTATCTCAAGATCGTACAGTAGATTACCTGTACGAGAAGATCGGGGCATAAACTGGCAACAGCATAAAATAAAAATTAAAAATAAAGTAAAAACAAATTTTCACAGAAAATAAATCAATCAAGGCACCAACTCCCCGGCAACGGCGCCAAAATTTGATAGGTGTCGAGCCTGTACAAAAATAAATAAATAAAACCTAATCGCCTTACGTAGATATTCCCGAAGTTAATTCTAGTATCGAGCGGTGACTCGGATGTGCAATGGGTTACTGGCTTCACCCTGATTCCAAGGAGTTTACTTTATCCGATATACAAGAATTTATCCCAGAAATTAATTAATTTGTGTAAGTGTAAGTAGGGTCGCTCTCGTGGAACTGGAAGAATTATTTTCTATGATATAAAATAAATGGGGGAAGAGAGTTCGAATAATTCCTAATTAATAAAACCCAATAAAAATAAACGACACCACAAAATTTCAATTAAAATAAACAGTATCACAGGAATCAAATACGAAAATAAATCAATCAATAACAAGATCTAGTCAAAGGCCTAATCTCACCTTGGTTTCATCAACTTGATCACTGACACTAAATTTCATTCAATTACTTACAAATAAATTGGTTATGGTTGTCAACAAGCTCGATAACCTGCCAATCCCATCGTGTCGATAGCCAACCACAAGGTTCAGAACTACTTCTCTTGCCGGTAGACAACCCTAAACAAGCTCTTGGGATTTAGCCCACCAACAAGATTAACAATTAGATTAGCCACCAATTCTAACCAACAAACACATAAGCTCGGTTCATTTAAGCTAGATTGAATATTCCCATGACAATAACCCAAAAGTTTCTTGTACTACTGAATTACGTCAATTGTCACAAATACTAAAACCTTCCAAACGACTACGTATTTGGCGTTCTAGATGACAGAGATTATCCCCACAATTAAATAATGGCCAGTTATTGAATTGCAAGAAATAATCATAAACGTGAACAACAGAAAATATTCAAATACTTGTAAATAAATGAAATAAGAATAATCCAAACAAGTCTCACAAAGTTGATGAACCAAGGCTCGATTAGCCTTCAACTAGACGAAGAAATTAGCCACTCTTCATTGAGAATCACCACCAAAAGACGTTTTTGGAAGCTTCAATTGAGAATGACAAAAGGAAGAAAAGAAAGGAATGAAAATAAGCTTCAAAACTAACGAATAGCCAAGGTTAGGCAGCCAAGTAATCCTTGGAGCCGTCCCGCGTGACTAATCACCCTAACAAACTAAGAATAATAACCAACGAAGAAAGCTCTCCCCTTTGTCTACTTAAAGTTAGCCAAAAATAAAGCTATTAATCTCCCTTCCAAATTAGGACTCCAAAGAGTTTGAGTCCTACTTGGAATCTAACTTGCTAAATCACCTTAACAAAATAAATAAGGAAATCAATTACAAATATTCCTAATTAAAAGGAGTCTTTGACCAATTCCCAAAAGTAAATGAAATCCTTGTTTCCAAATATCCAGCAATTGTCTTCCATGGAAAAATGGTTCACATCTTCAAAAAGGCAACCTGCAAATCAACACACAGCGTGCCCGCGCCTTATCTGGGATTGTCTTCTGGAATTTCCCTTCAATTGCAGCTTTTAATTCCTAATTTAACTCCAATGACCTAAATCAAGGTTGAAAACCAAATATAAGTAGAATCAAACAATTAACATAATATTTAGGCCATAATTAGGGGAAAATATTCATAAATAATATGCATAATTAAGGACTTAACAATTGGTTAAGTTGGATCACTTTCTCAACAAAGGTCATGCATCTGAGTCACACTGTTGATATGAGAACTGTATTAATGAAGCATCTCTAGAAATCCCTACAAGCGATTTTTGGTTTGAAAATATGGCTTGTCCTATAGCGGTGACAAGAGTTGAACCCATCCTATGGGGGGGAAAAAAAAAAGACACCACCGCGACCTTAAGAAGAAGGGCTAAAGGACTTTGGCATATATTATGACACGACTAAAAGTTTGAAGTCAACTAATATATTCTCTAATGAATCACTTGGACCATTCCTTAGTATGGCAATCAAATTTGAGGTTAATATGTAGCAATTGTAATATCAAATTACTCAGGCAGCTTATGTGGTTGCCCCTGCTAAGCTGAAAGGAACTTAAGGAGGAAAATTAGCCATCGATCTGAAAATTCGAGGTACATGGTCTACCCCATTCTGAAAAATAGGATACTCAATTTTGTTTCTCTCGGTGGAGGAGATGAAGGTCAGATACCCACAAAATACGAATACAGAAAAGGATGAGAGAAATAAAAACCCATGAATACCCGATCCACAAGTATATTATATGAATATTAAAAAAATTAGGGACCATCTTGTAATTTATTGTGAAAACTGCTTGGATGACTATTCTGATCTAGAATAAAAATCACCATTAATTAGTTGATCCAGTCAAAAGTCTTGAGTTTCTTGTAGTCGATTTTTCTCACAAATTCTTGAAGTATTGGCTGAAGTATTCAGGGTGGATTAGGGTCAAGAAATGGCTGATCAGATAAGTTAGGGTTGGATTAGCCAAATCACTTTTAGCTTGAGTACCTGGCCCATGCCCTCCCCTACATAAAATTATCAGGCCTAGTGTCTCGCCACTAGTGCACCTTTCCTATTTATGAAGAAGGATGTGTATATGAAATGTGTATTGATTATAGGGAATTGAACAAGGTCATTGTTAATACTAACTATTGATGTTCTTGAATTGATGATCATTTTAGTCAATTTAAATGTGAAAGGATCATTTTCAACATTAAACTAAGATCCAGTTATCTACGAGGATTAAAACTATAGATGGCCAAAAGTGCTTTCCGGCGAGGTTTTGGCACCATGAATTATTGATGAGAACATTTGTTTGGACTAATGCATCAAGCTGTATTATTGACTTACAGATAGAGCGTTGTCAACAAGATTAGATGTATTTGTGGTTGTTCATGCCAAATGTTTTGCATCTTCTCCAAGTAAGGAACCTCAAATGGTGCATCTAAAATAAGTACTCAAATGGAGGGGAAGGGTTGGATTGGGTGGTAAGATAAAAGGAATTGTCAGTAGAAGCATGGTTTTGAAAGGCGAACTTCAAGTGTGTTTGGAGGCGGGACGAGCCAAAATTGCCTCAAGGTGTCCATGTGAGGCACAACTTCTGCTGCGCGCATGCCCAATGACATCATGGACTCGGAGGTGTTGCCCGGGGCATAAAAGGCGCATGCCTTAGGGGGGTTTCTCATTTGATAAAACAGCACAGCAATTCTAATACAATAAAGAAAAGAAAAACTGACTATGATCTAGTGAGAAATAGAAGGCAGATAACTATTAGAAGATAGAAGTAGAAGAAAAAGTAGTAGAAGAAGAGAAAACAAATGACCTGATAAGTGGGTTAGGTTCGGAGGAGTAGAAGAGCAAGTGAATGCAAGAAGAAACAGCACAAGAAAGAATAGAGGAGTGACGCTATTGATCTTAGGAGACGGGACGACGGAACAAGAATAGAGAAGGAACTGAGTGGGCTAGGTTAGGAATGTAGGTGGTATTTTTTTTTTTCCTTATGAACGTAACAACATTTTTTATTTGTAAAACTTTCCCCTGTAGATCCATATCTTGCTAAAAATTATGATTGTGCCCTATATTATTATAGGTTTCACATTTTGTTCTCTAATAATCATTAGATTAGCTAAATAATTTGCTTCATTGCATAAATGTGGAGTATGACTTTATAGATTGCAAGTAGTTCTATTTTTATTAATTAAAAAACAAAAATTCGTAGAGACAAGATGTTTTGCCCAATCCTCTCATCTTTTAAAACACTGAGTAGGAGGTTCTGAGTTCAAATCCTCTCACTTATTATAAAAAATGTATTCAAAACTTTAAGGAACTCAAACTGATATGCCTGATTGGGTAAATGTGAACTTGAAATATTAAGTGTGACACTTCAACGCATGTTATTCCAGAGGAAGAGATGTTTGAAGACTTAAGATATAGAAATCATAGACGAGCGGTTGAAAGCTTATCTGAGTAGTGAAACTGAGAAACCTTTACAACTTGATTGGATTTTGTGGAAAATTGTGGAAGGATTTTGTGGAAAATCACTATGATAACCCATTTCAATATGTCGAAGCTAAAGCTTGCAAAATAGAATAGACTCTAGAAAGTGAAAAGAGTTCTAAGAATGAGGGAAACGATTTACAAATGTGGTGGTTCTGCCTGTGATATCCATATCCGGAAAACCCTTCATTTGTAAGATGGTATGTGCAGTTGTCTAGGGTGTGTTCTAATTCAAAATATCCAGACATAGCAGTTGCATGAAGATCAATGAAATATGTTCAAGAACTATCTGATACATACTTTCGAATATCCAGCTATCCTATTTTTTGAAGATATGGAAACACTCTTTGTAGAACGAAAGGTGATAAGCACTTATTCAGCGCAAAAGCAGTCAGAACATGAAACAACTTTAGATAGTCGGAGTTGTTAAAATATTATGTTACAATAATAACCGAGCATTATAGTTTCAGTCGCCAATATTTGGTCTATGAGTTAAATTGGTTCCTAATGTTCCAGTCAACAAATTCAGTTCCCAAAATTTCTGATATTATAGGACATTTGATGGAAACTCAATAATAACTAGCAATCAAAATCAAATTATCGTTAATCAAAAGTGTTGACTTTACATTTTTGGTCCCTAGCATTGGAAATTTTAATTATTATAGTTGCTCAAGTTTTTAATAGCGATATTGAGAGTTTTAGGATAAAATGAGATGCCAATTATAATGAAATTGTGTCAAATGAGTAATAGGAATTCTAATTCGACTTCTTTTTCTTTTTTCTTTTTGTTTCATTTATTCATGCCACTAATTTCTCAAGTACTTCTTTTCTTTTCTAAAACCGATCTTAGATTTGGTATGACATATGAAATGATTGTTTTGCACTATCAATAATTAACTGATAATGAGTTGTGTCATTTTTTAGGCTTAGTAACAATTAAATAGATTAACTAAATATCTTTTTTAAATACACCACAAGGTGTGTGTGTGTGTGTGTATTAAGTTGATCATTTTTTTCTATTCTTATAGGTTATCAAATGAGTTTGAAATGAAGTCGGTAGTTTGTAAAATTATTTAAATTCTGCAATAGTTATCAAGGTACATGAACATCAAAATGGATATTTTAAATGTTTATTATTGGAATGTTAGATTTTATTAAATAGCAAAGAGAACTAAAATCAAAAGAATTTTTTTTCAAAATTTTCTAAAAGCACTTCAAATTAGTATTTACCTTCACTATTTTTTAGAATTATTACAATTATAAACTATAACAATTAGGGACTATCATGCAAGAACCTGCATAGTAGACTAGTAGCATATGATAATAACTTTTTATATTAATAGTAGAATTCTGTTTTTCGTTTTATTTTTATATGTTATCCATATATTGCCATTTGATTGTAGTTTATTCAATAAAGAAATGCTCTTTAAGTTAAATGATGAAATTGTGTCCACATAAAGTGTTTTCATGGAACCTTTTAGGGATTTAAGATCAAGCATGGCATATATTTTATTCAAGTTTGTATTTCAATTTAACTTAAAACCCCTAAGTATAACTACTTAAAACTTAAGGGACCATATTGATAAAAAATTCAGATATTAGGGACTAAAAATACAAGGTCAAAACTTTTGGCTGGCCAATCTAATCTTGACCATCAATAAGATTTTCCCATAAGTGTCCTAAATTTGTCTAAAATTATAAATTTTGGGAACCAATTTAGATCATAAACGAAAAATTAGAAGTCAAAACTAGAATTCTCCCTAACAACAAACTGTCATCTTAGAAAAGGAACTAAGGTTAAGTAAAAGAAATTACGGTGAACCTACGGAAAATATTGACGGGCAAAAGGATGGTTAAGACTCAAGGGGTAGGTCATCGGTGATGACTTAAAAGGGTAAGATAATGAAAAATAGCACTAGTTATTCAGCACCTTTTGGACTCTCTGGAAATTTGGACTAAGTCAGTATGGTATATCGAGACTGAAACAGAATTTAAAAATTTTAATACACCACAAGACTTCAATAACAGAAAAGTTTTACAACCTGTATAAAGAAGGGAAAAAAAAACAATAATAGTTACTCTTCTTATTTTAGTAGTCTCAACTAAAAATTTGTCATGCATGTGACACAACAAAAAATGAAAATTTTACCTATGTAAAGTTTTCAATCTAATTAAAAAACATCAATAATTTAGAAATCAACTTAAGAAGGATAATTTGAAAACGATGCATAAATGTACTTTTTTTTTTGTTTAACCTTTTTTCTTCAAAGAATTACAATTTATCTTCTTCTCCTTTAAAACCAAGTTAATTTGAACAAAAGGAATTCTTCTCCATTATAACCTTTTATTGTTCAGAAAAAATAAGTGCATTACACTAGATGATACATGGTTCAATCAACTTCAAAGAAAGGGGTTTGAGTACAATGTAATAAAGGATGCTTTTGAGCACCGATGCAAATTTGCAATCTTTAAATGAAATGGAATTGAATGAAAATGGGAAATGTGAAGCATTATATTATTTACCTTTTCAAACTCACTTGTCTGAGTGAACCAATTTCTCAAACACTACAAGGAAAATACTGATTTAATGGCAGTTGAAAATGTCACTTTATGCATATTTTAGTGGCATTTTTTGATTTGCTTGCACTCTACCCCAAGTGTCGGTGATATTGATGCCACTGTAATCTTGTTGCACTTAAAAATTGTGAGAAATAATTATTATAGTGGCATTATAACATGCTATTGCATTAGGATATTGTGGCATGAAAAACGCCACTCCATGAACTTTTAATGGCGCTTCCAAATGCCATGAATTTGGGTTTTCATATCACTACAAATACCTTTATCTGTAATTATCATAGCACTGTCAAATGCCATTAAAAATTAATAGTAAGTAAAGAAAATTATTCAATAAGATTAACAATGAAGTCAGTAGTACAAATGAAATCATTACAAATTTGAAACAAAAAAGAAAAAGAAAAGGTACCAAACAAAAAGAATTATGAACTAATCAACAATCAAAGTAAGAAAATTTATAGCCAAAAAATTTAATTTTCCCTATAAATTTAATAGATTTTTTTTTTTTTGCATAAACTATGTAATGACAATGTTTGAACTAACTAAATAAAACTACGTCTTCTTCTTCTTCTTCTATTTTCTTTAGGTTTTTCAATATGTCATACTTGTCACTCCTTTACTTTCTTTGTAATCTGCAATCAAACAATATGATACATGAATTGCCTCCTATTCAATAATTAGACATGGTAAAACACTAACTCAAGAGGGAAACAAGAAAAATTACATGAAAACAATAACAAAAAATGTCAAAACCAAAGAAACAAACAGTAAAAATGCAGCTTACCTGAAACGTCTTATACTCGAAGTAAGGGTATTCCATTAAGAAAATGCTTATTGTCCAAATATTTCTGAAAAGTTGAAAAAAAAATACTGATTGCCCAAGAAACAAAAATTTGCAAATAAATTCACTGATTGCATTTTAAAAATAATAATAAACTTTCCTCATAACATCAATTTTGAGGAATGGCTGAAACCATCAAGAATATTAACATTTTAATCATATCAACATCCAATACTTACATACCACTAGTACCATATCGGCATTCTAGATGAAATTAAATCCAGGCAATCTTGACATATGAAATGAAATTCTTTACAAAATCAAATGTCAGAGTTGAGACATGAAAATACTCAAAGAGTAATCCTGAACCAGGGTTTATACTTCATAGCATTAGGAATCTTGATTGCTAAATTTTTTTTTGGTCCTTTTTTGATAGAGAATGATTGATTGGATTACCCATATTACCAAATTACCAATAGTTCTAGGATTTTCCATTCAGGATAGAATAAATAAGAAGCAGAATAAGCAAATAAAAATGAATCCTAAAAAAAAAAAAAAGAGGGAATGAGTGCTGGTGTAATTGCACGCAATTACTAAATGAAAAAGGAAAAAATTGAAAACCACTTCTTACTATAAGAACTTAGTACATCATCATGAAATCACAATGGGAAAACAAATAATTAACCCGATTACAAGAATACATATTGATGGTGTTTTGTGCTTCTGTTGTGTATAAGATAGAGAATGTAAGTACTTTTAGATAAGTGATCCAATGAATGGAATGTTAGACGGCTGCAATCTAATCAATTAACATGGTATAATTTTTGGAGAAACACCCAAAAAGAATGATTGAGTGAGAGAATTTAAGGAGTTGCATTAGTTTATGGATTTTAGGGTAAGGGTGCGTTTGATAAAATTGAAATCTGAAGTCTAAATCCATTAAGTGGTTGAATTGTTAAGTACTAAATCTAATACATTTGAATGTATATCATATTCAGTGATAAGTGAATAGCTTATCACTTATTTTTCGGAGCAAGTTTTATCTAAAAGATTCAGTGCCACTTAATTCATTCAGATATTCTATTTTCGGTTATCAAATGGTTTGAACATGTTAAGATCTGAATCCATTAAATTTAAGTGATAAATTGAGTTATCAAACGCGGCCTAAGACTTATCACATAGTAGGTTGGAGCAAATTGGGGAAGAAAAACTTATCAACTAAAGAGTAATTTATTCTAATTTTTATAGGTTAATTTCTTAAATAATGGTAAAATTTGTGCTTTGGTGAAACCTTCTAGTAAATGCCACTTGATTGTTACTAAATGCGGATTTACTGGAACACTGAGAAAAAATGCCATTAACCTAACCTATGATAATATTGGAGTAGTGAGAGTTAATTCACTAGATGCCACTAATAGAGTCTACTGTGGCATTTTCTTGGAAAGCGCCATCAAATAAGTGCTACTAATTGACTTTTTTTTTTTTTCTCCTTCTTGTAGTGAAGCTTCTTGATATGCCTTTGTTTACTCTATTAGTTCCTCTTTTTTCAAAAACATAAATAAATAGAATATTGTGACTCTTGTTTTACAATACTGTATTTTTGGAAACAAAAAAAAAGGTAATTAAACTAATTATGGCGTGTCCTGATTCAATAGCACGTCTTTCTTTGAAATGTTTTTCAATTTGATCCTAAGCCTCATTTTTTGTGTACAAATAAAGAATTTGTCCAAAACATTGGAACTCATTTTTCCTAATGATATAGGAAGGATATATTTGTAACTCTATGATTCTTTTTTGTCTAGTGTTAAAATTAAACTCCACTCATTAAATTCTTGAGCCTAGGAAGCCAATGTATCTATATACTACCAAAATAACCCAAACCGGGTCCCACCACTTTGCAATCCCTTTTTGCCCTTTTGGTGGAAGTGTTATCTTTGTCCTTTATCACTTTTAGTACAACTAAACTAATAGTACATGTTTTGCAAACTAGTTGCATACTTTTCTGGTAGTTAGTGAAACAAATTTTTTAAAACTTACTAAAAGAAAAGAGCTTTAAGCGTTTTAGCATTAAGGGTTTAAGATATTCTAAATTACGTTTAGCTAAGCTGAAGGAGTCGTCGGTTGGGTTGATTCATTTTGAAGTCCGAAAACATGGTCCAACTTTGCTAATTTGGGACTTGTTTAGCTATTCATTTTGAAGTATTAGCCTGATTAGTAATTTTCCCAAGTTACCAATTCATTTTTTAACAAAATAAAATTTGGTGTTAATTAATCGAAATGACCAGAATTACTTTGAATTACAATTAGACATTGTAAAATTTTTGTATTTGAAATTTGCTGAGAGAATGTAATCCATGTGCATGTGACGCATCACTCTTCATCATTTTTTCTTTTTTATTTTCATCAGGGAATAAGTTTGGCATTTCATAATTAACTTTAGACACACCGCTCACAGTCTTATAGTTCTTGTTAATCAAACTGACCAATATGATCATGCCCAACAGTTTAAACACTATCTAATAACATAGTAAACAAAACGTGAAAATTGTATTGCTTAAGATCTAATATAATGAATTAATAGTCAATTTCAGGATTGATTTTCATTTTGCATAATAAACTTTCTATCTTCAACTCAAAATTGCATGCAGGATATATTTAATCTTTGATTTCCTTTGACCAAAAAAAAAAAAGGAATGAGAACTTCTATCACTAATAGCCAATAGATGGTTTCTTATTTTTCTTTGGGTTGCCATTTGACCTTTTTTCATGAGAAAAACTGTTGCTCCAAAAGCACTAATACACTTGGAACTTTTGGCTTTACTTAAAAAATAAAGAATATTGAAAATAGGTGCTTGCCACTAGTTCTCGTGACGTTGTTAATATATGTGATTGTCACTTGCAAGGCCATATGCAAATACTTTTCTGACAGGGCCGAATAGATTTGTGTTACTAGATCGTCACTTTCTGCTACAAACAGCTATTGTGCAAGTTGAAAGAATGTTTATAAAGGTTTTGATCCATTGTTGGGGCCACAATGAGGACAATGCTGTCTTTGAATGCCTCACACACATACATTATTTTATTTGGAGAGGGGGATTTTGGAAAATCTTTTGGCAATGGTATGGAAACTAAAGAAAAATGAGAAGAAAATTTGAATGCTAAAGATCTTTTGGTGTAGTTCTTGAAAATCATAAGTATTGGTAGGGAACGTCTGGTGAACATTTAGGAAAAGAATTTTCTTACTTCGTAAAGCTTTTGGAAAATAGAAAAGGAAACTAAAGAAAAACAGAGAAGGGATTTCTTATTAAACATGAAGCTTTCACACTTAATTTCCACAATCCATCAGCGAGACTACATTTTTGCATTTTCATATAATGTACAATTTTAAACCCTTTCCCCTAGCATTTCCTTCCGTTGAAAATTTTATTCCTAAAACTTTTGGATATTCTTCCTTAGTTTCCAAATTGTGTTTAGGAAAGTTTCCTTGCAATCGTAACAAGCATGTCATTTTCTTCTTTAGTTTCCAAAAGCATAGCCAAAGAAATTTCTATAACTTTTTTTTAAACAATTTCTTTGATTCTTTCCGCACTATTGCTTAAGAAAATTAAGAAAATCTCCATATTATTGCTCAAGAAAATTGAAGAGATCTATAGAGGGAAAATTGAAGAGATCTATTAGAGTATAATTCTGGTATATAAAATCTAATGCACTAATGCAAACTCTCGCTTTTAATATAGTATGAATATAGATACAGATAGATGTTTATTTTCAGATGCACACATATGTAGAGCGCGCAGCAAGCAACAGTGAAACTTTAAAAGAAAATCCTCATTAGCTCTCACCCTCTTACCTGGTGGTTCTCCATCTTTATATTTACTTTTTTAAAATGTGAGATTCTACTTGAAAATTCAAGAAATCGATATTGACTTATCCGTGTGTGCACAATTAATATTATTGAAGCAAGTAAAATAGCAGTAAAGATAAGGCAAATTAATTGCTAAATTAAATAAGAAAAGAGAGAACAATAAAATCAAAAGGAAAACAAACCAATCATGCTCTCAAACTTCTTCCACACTTGGAGTTGATTCCACTTATAACTTCTTCAATTGGTGGTGATAGTAGCCAATTTACATATAAAAAGCTCACTCTTTACTCAATCTAAACACTCTTTAATTGCGTCAAAGAATTTTACAACTTCTGTCAAACCAACTCTCATTATACTACAATTGGAGTCTCACCAACCAACCAATCAAGAACTATAATTACTTACAAGTGAGGCTCACATTCTCCAAGGTTTTACTCCTCTTCAATGAGTAATCTCACAAACCTAATTTTTCCCACACTTATACACTATTCAAAGTATTTTCTACCTAAAAATCACTCTTGAAAGTTTATATACAATATAGGTGAAAATCATTCTTTAACTCAAAACTCTCTCTAACAGCTAAAAAACTAACTACTAGAAAACTAGCTGTCAGAACTGCCGAAAACCTGACATAAATTTCTGCGTCTAACAAGAATTGTCTAACACTTGATGAGGTGTCTGATCCAAAGTCTGCATCCAATAGTATGCATTAGAAAGGAGGTCAGAATATTCCAATCTTTGCTCTCAATTTATCAAATGGCCGATCCTCTTAACATGCGCTTGACCCTTGTGCGTATGATTCCCTGCTACTACTTTCAGACGTTTGATAAGGCTATGATGCGTCCGATCCCCGGCAACAATCTTCATTTATTCTTATTTTTCAACTTTCTTTTATTAATGGACTAAGAATCTGTTTTAACAAATTTTTTACATAAAATCATTAGTCCAAATCATCAGTTTACCTTGTTAATTATCAAAACCAAGAATTAATTGATCTAAGCCAACATCTTCTAATCTAATAAATTGGACTTATTTTTGTTAGTATTTGAGGGGTAAGATTAATAAATCGGGATGGGGAAGACGGATACTTATATTACATATAAGAAATAAAAAATTGTGCTTGAAAAGTTATGTCTTTGATTTTTCTTGAAAGATCATTCTCAACGAAAAGATTAAGAAATTGCAAATAAATAGTACAATGAAATCTTTTTTTCCTGCTTAACTTTACTTTTTTCCTATTAAACAATTTCTTGGATTTGATTCATTTTAGAACTTATCGCTACTTTTTATATGCATCGTTTCCCCTCCTTGATCTTCACATAGAATTAGCAGCTTATTCGTTGGGAGCTGCAATCATTTTTAGTGATTACCAACATGAACAAAAAAAATGGTCAGTACGAGAGGATTTCTTGGCTAAATTGCATACGCTCAATTAATTTCAAACTATATGCAACATAACAATTACTATGCATGTGGGCAAAAATTAAGGAAGCTCGTGACATCATATTATTGCCAACTCTAAATTCTCATTTCGTGCTAAATGCATCCATGTCACAGGTGAAAGGGAAATCATGAAGATGAAATTTTGGGGTCTTGCAAGAGACAATGCCCCAAGAAGTCATTTTCAGGAGCTCAAGTTGAAGTCTGATTCCTTATTTGATAAGAGAGACGCCATCATAAAGAATTTAGTGCGAGAGCTCAAAAAGGGAAGGATGCCCACAAGAGAGTGCCATACATGGCTGAAGAAGGTGGAAGAGATAAAAAATAAGGTGTATGATTTGCTGAAATCTGAGGCACATTACTCTGAGTTCGAGATTTCTACGATCCGTTCCCGCCTGGATGCTGTGATGAACGAGATATCTGAATATTTGGACAAGTCGCCGAATAAAAATGACACACTGGATGATGCAATGATGGGAAGAACCAAGAGAGTAAAGGGGTATTCAAAGGTTGGGGGCGATGAATATTATACTGTGGAAGTGGGTAAAATACATAAAATCCAGAGAACAGCTGTTCATCTTCATGCTGCCGCAGGGGAATCATCCACAGCGAGCAAAAAATCAATTTTGGGAAACAGAATGCAGAATAACGATAAAGAGAAGATTTCTGCACCATTAGCTGCTGTTTCTGAACCTGCAGAAACTTGCAGAACGGAAGATGGACGCGTAAAAGCTGAAAACAAAATCTCATTACAGAATGAAGGGATATCACTATCAGCTTTTGATCAAGGAGGTGGAGAAACTGCTGAAAAATTAGGTCCTGAAGGATTAAGGTTGGAAAAATCAGCTTCATCAAAGCTGCTGTCACAATTATCCAGCATGGCACACCTGGAGTTGAATGAATATGAGACAACGCGGGATACAGTATCTTTTGAAAGGGCAGAGACTCAATCCAATCTAGTAGAAAAAATGATGAGTACAAATGAAATAAAGGATTCAGAAACAGAAAGATCCATGCCTGAAGCAGAAAATTCAACCTCAGAAGCAGAAGGAATTGAACCAACAGAAACACAACAAAAGCAACATGGATATTGTAAATACAAAGGCAAAATCCAAGTGCAACAAGAGACCGAGGAAAAGCTAGTTCTGGATGTTGAAGCCGGAATGGCTCCAAGAAAACCAGATTCTAAGGAAGTCAGAAGGACTATGTCAACTTTACCAGGAAAGACCATCCCAGCTTCAACCGTGGCACATTCAGGAACGAGGGAAAATGAGGCAGAGGAAGTGATTACGTATAATTCATCTGTCCTGGAAGAGAAAAATAATAATGGTTCTTCAGAGACTAAAGAGATTTCACCAACAACTGAAATGACGTATTTTAAAATGAAGAGATCAATCCCTGAACCAGGATGTTCTATTTCTGATCCTGAAGGAATGACACATAAATCCGAAAGGGTTTCCTCGAAGTCTGGAAATAAAAGAGTCAATCAGGTGAAGCCTAATTTACTTGTGAATATGAAAAATCGTCTGTTTTCCAGGTCTTCTTCAAGAAGAGAAACTGTTCTAGTAGCTCCAAAATCGGATTTAACAAGAAAACATGATATAAGTTTTCCTCAGGCTGGAGAAGGAAAGAGAATTAGCCGCATTGTCCAGAACATAATCAAGTGCATGAAATATGATAATCACAGAAGAATTGGCATCCATGGAAAAGATGGAATTGGCAAGACAACCGTACTAAGGGCTTTGTTATGCTCTCCTGAAATTAAAGATAGCTTTGATTTCCTTATTCAGGTGACTGTCTCAAGATATTGGAGAAGGGAAAAGATTCAGCTTGAGATTGCAAGGCAGATAAAGCTCACCGTGGAAGGCCTTCAATCAGCAGATGAACTTGCAAGCAAGCTCTCTCATGCACTGCAAAGCAGGAAGTGTTTGTTGCTGCTTGATGACGTATGGGACAATATAAATTTGCAGGCACTAGGTATTAATTTGGAGAGTCATTCCAGGTTAGTAGTAGCAACAAGATCAGTTCATATTTGCAAAATAATGGCCTCAGATCAACAGATAGAAGTAGGTGCCCTTCCTTGGAAAGAAGCTTGGAATCCATTCCAAGAACAGGTAGGAGGTCTCATTGATTCCCCCAATATAAGGCCTCGTGCAGAAGCAATAGTTTCAGAATGTGGTGGTTTGCCACTGATGATCATTGTGATCGGGAGAGCCTTGGCTAAGGAAAATGACGTCTTGGGCTGGAGGCTTGTGCTGAGTAAGCTTTCATCAGTTACCGAATTAGAATCTGGTGATTCTGAAAGTCATGACAAAGCGCTACTGCAGAAGCTAAAAGTTGGTTATGACAAATTGCATGACTATGATTTGAAGTATTGCTTCCTGTACTGTGCCTTGTTTCCAGAGGATCACAGCATTCCAATAACTGAACTAGCCAACTGTTGGATCCAAGAAGGACTTGTCACGGGGAATCCAGCAGATGCATCAAGAAAAGGGTTCAGAACATGGTTTGCCGTCGCGTGTCGCGGTAACGTCGCGGTCTCAGTTGTTCCACATCAATCGCGGCATATCGGTTGAATATCGGGTGATACGCATTTTATAGCACATAAGAGTGTCCAAAAATTTTGGAAAAACTTTTAAAAATAGAAAATTTTAGAAAATACCAGAACAACCACAATCATCAAATTAGATTTGGTGAATACCTACATTATCATATGTATACTTATTAATATTGAAACAAAGTAACTCGAGTGTGACTATGAATGTATAATATTAAAAGTAAATAATTATGGTAGTAAGAGTACTTTATATTCCTATTAATAATAGCATATTATCGTTAAATAAGACACTAAATTTAGAGTCTAATGTGAATCTAGTAAGGATGAAATTGAAAGTAGGAAAAGTGATTATGGAAAAAATACCTACTTTTAGCTATACTTTAAGGAACTTTTGGGATGTGTTCAAAATTTTAAAAAAATTGAGTGGCAACTTTGTAACTTTCTTTTCTTTTTTTTCCTGTTTGACATCTTCTTATACTACTATTATCACTCGTACTACTATTATTGCTGCTTCCATTTGTTTGCTCCACAACCACCAGCAACCACCACAAATGTAGGTGGTCTCTTTCCTTTTTTTTTTTTTTTTTACTTTTTACTTTTTACTCTCTTTTACATACATTCACTCACATTAACTCTCACACTGGAATTACTCTTCTTTACTTTCTTCATCTCCCTATTTTTTTTCTTATGTACATATAAGTTTATTCCATCTCCAATACAACTCAGTCCAACTCGCCGATATGTCGACGCTACGAAACCGTTACAACTCGTTCAATATTGGCCAAATTATCATGAGTCATCTCGGATATAGTTAAATCTATGATTCGGGGATCGGTATTGTATCAATCCCCTCCGTTCCGGTTATGACTCGGGCGAGTCATCGCGGACTCGGCTGATATGGCGAACTATGGTTCAGAATTGTTCGGCATCTTACTGAAGCCTCTCTAGTCGAACGTGTTGATGGTGTTTCAATTAAAATGCATGACTTGACAAGGGATTTGGCATCATGGATCATCCTATCAGAAGAAGGATCCTTGGGTTTTTTGGTGGGAAGTAAATTCAACAGAGTTGGAACCAATGACAATATCAATAGCAGACAGCCCCCAAAAGTTGCCCATGGTGGAAAATCGCCTCCTGTCAAGAGCTGGGGCAGGTTTACTAATACCACCGGAAGAAAGTGAATGGGTAGGAACTGAGATGATATTTCTCATGGATAATGACATTTCAAAGCTACCCAAGGAGCCAAATTGCCACAATTTAAAGATGTTGTTTCTTCAAAGAAACAGACGTCTTACAACTATACCTGCATCATTTTTCAACAGCATGCATTGTCTATAAGTTGTGAATCTATCCAAGACATGTATAAGATCCTTACCACCATCACTTTATAGCTTAAGTGGACTCCAAGCACTAATTGTTCGCCATTGCTCATGCTTATCTGAGATTTCTCCCAGAGTTGGGGATGTAAAGTCCATAGAGATTCTTGATCTGACAGGTACTGAGATTTATAGCCTACCGGATACCATTGGCAAATTATCGTCTCTCAAGCATCTTCGTGTTTCCTTTTATGCATACGTGGATGACAATGAGTTTCATAATAAGCACAAAAATATGGTTCCTGGTGGTATAATTTCTAAGCTTCAGTCACTGGAAGAATTGAGCATTGAAGTGCAACCCGGGGATGCTCGGTGGAATACAGATGCAGAATGTGTCGCAGAAGAATTGAGCAATCTGAGCAAATTGGATACTCTTTGTATCTGTTTCCCTGAAGTAAAGTTTCTAAAGAATTTCCTTGGATCCAGTCCTGCTTGGAAAGCTGATAATTTGAGGAAGTTCAAATTTGTCATTGGCCATGACATCAAAAGGTCGGCATCTCATGTCCCAAGACATACGGAGCTGGATTATGATCAGGACAATAAGTGCTTGAGATATGTCAATACTGATATTGATCACACACCCAATGAAGTTAAGGAAGTCCTCAAGCGGGCCACGGCTTTCTATCTTGATCACCAATCCAGGATGAGAAGCTTAACAGAGTTTGGCATTCAAGATAACAGACAACTGAAGTTCTGTATTGTAAGCGAATGTTCTGACATGGAGTCAATTGTAGATGGTGGCAGTGTTATTGATGAAATTGCATTACCAAATCTATCTCACCTAAGTCTTCATTACTTGTGGAACTTGAACAAAATCTGGAAAGGTGAGATAACTGATGGAAGTTTCAACGCTCTAAAAGTTTTGTCGGTTCATACATGTCCGAGGTTGGAATTTGTTCTGTCATGCTCTATGGTGCAATATTTTCCTAGTCTGGAAGACCTTATGGTAGAAGATTGTGCATCTGTGACAGAAATCATAATATGTGAGCCACAGACCAAGGCTTGTACTTCTGAATTTCCAAAACTTAAAAAGTTGGAACTTCATTATTTGCCTCAATTGCTTAGAATCTGCCATCCATCTTATCAGAATATTGAGCATCTCACAATTCAATACTGCCCAAAGTTGGAGTCTAGCCGGCCTCCCTGAACTGACAACGCCATGCACGCTGAAGTCCTATCTAGGGGCCTCATGAATTTATGAATCTTGCCTGAGAAACAACTCAGTTTAATCAGTACAAGCTGATTGTTGAATAAAAATGTGTAAAGCAGCATTGAAGTGTGCTTCTTTCTTTTCTTTGTTTAAAGAAAAATTTTTCAAAGCTTGTTTCAAATGGATCTGTAGTACAATTATGTTGGGATCCGAACACGGAATACACGACTATTGAGAAATCAAGTACACAACAATTTAATGATAAACAAGTCACAAGCATGAGATACAAACAACACAAGATTTAACGTGGTTCGACTCCATCATTGAGTCCACATCCACGGAGAGAAAATCCGTTCTTTATTATGAGAGAAAACCCCATACAAGAATACAATTGGAACCCAAACCCAATCCCTTGTATAATTTCTCTCACTTCCCAAGAACCCTCTCTCACCCCATGTATAAGCCTACATGTTGCCCTTGTGTGCCCCCTTGTGTGTCTCCTTATAGTATGCCAAACCCCACCTATTTATAGACCATGTTACTTGACCAATACAAGTAATAACAGGAAATAACTGTTAGTTTCCAATTCTAAACAGAATAGGAAATAACTTCTAATTCTTAAACTCATACAAATAGGAATTTCCTTGGCTACTACTCCAAGTAACTAAACCAATTAGGATTCTACCTAATTACTTCCACATAAACAAGGAAACCTACCTAAAAGAAATTAAGCCAATTTCCTAACAAATCTCCACCTTAGCGAATATTTCTTTTAGCAACCATTTGCCTTCAACTACCATGTAATATGGTACCGAACTACACATTTGAATCAATACAGTCCTGACACCAATTGATTCAATCGGCAAATGAACATGTGTAGTTACCCCGAGTTCAACCTCCAGTTGACTCGCGAAAAGGTGCCACAATTCACCATCTCTCTTCCGCAGGATTTCTTCTCACCACCACTTGCAATTTGTGATTCCCTTATTTGTTGGTGACCATTGAGGTAACCAAGTGGTAAAATCACCATACTTCTTCCCATCCTCAGGACTGTCTCGCCATGTGTAGTTTCCAAGACTCCACCTTCAACGAAAATCTCGTAGCCATTAGAGTCTTCTGGCGACTGGAAATTAGATTCTTTTGTTTCTTTAGGACCTGTGCCACACCACCTAAAGAACATAATCCGAATCTAAAAACCACCGGGATGAAGTATCAACTGTTGGAGTTGTGAGAAAGTCTCCACCAGTTCATGTCCAAAATCGACATTGGACTCCAACTTTTCCTTGACCCTCGAATCACTTGCCAAGATTCACCGTCAAGAATCTCCATGCTTTCCAACTTCTCGTCCTTCACCTTCAATGCTTCTTGTCAAGTCATTGACACAAGGATATCACCCATTAAATTGTTGAATTGTAAAGCCACCAATCCACTTGATCTCAATAGTCCATCAGGATCCAACCACGAACCCGCTCTGATACCACTTGTTGGGATTCGGACGCAGAATACATGACTATTGAGAAATCAAGTACACAACAATTTAATGATAAACAAGTCACAAGCATGAGATACAAACAACATAAGATTTAACGTGGTTCGACTCCATCATTGAGTCCACATCCACGGAGAGAAAATCCGTTCTTTATTATGAGAGAAAACCCCATACAAGAATACAATTGGAACCCAAACCCAATCCCTTGTATAATTTCTCTCACTTCCCAAGAACCCTCTCTCACCCCATGTATAAGCCTACATGTTGCCCTTGTGTGCCCCCTTGTGTGTCTCCTTATAGTATGCCAAACCCCACCTATTTATAGACCATATTACTTGACCAATACAAGTAATAACAGGAAATAACTGTTAGTTTCCAATTCTAAACAGAATAGGAAATAACTTCTAATTCTTAAACTCATACAAATAGGAATTTCCTTGGCTACTATTCCAAGTAACTAAACCAATTAGGATTCTACCTAATTACTTCCACATAAACAAGAAAACCTACCTAAAAGAAATTAAGCCAATTTCCTAACAAATTATACTGCTCCTCATGTAGAAATATTGTACAGAAGATCAGCAACTATAATGGGTCAGAACTTGTATTCGTGTTTCAATGCAGTTGTATACATATTGACGGTTGTATAATAATGTTGCAATATGTTGTAGATACGATTGTATGTACCTAGTTTGCAATGCCTTGAGTCTATTCTAAACCACAAGGAATTTGTTTATTATGAGTAACTGACATTTGCTGAGTTTCTCACGGTCAGCTTTACAATTTGCCATGGATCGCTAAATCATAATAGGTGAAAGATGTACGCTTTTCTTTGATAACAGATTGCGGGGCGTTTTTAAACTTGTATCAACCTATGTAAGTCTTTGGCAGAAAACTACTACAAGATTTAAGAGCGTGCATGGTTGTATATGATTATCATTACGAATCAAAGGAAGATTAACATTCTATATTGAAAACTGACATCTCTGTAAAAGATGTATTAATAGAAAAGGTTGCAAGTAGTAGTAGTCCAAAGGCGTTGACCATATGGCCATAATCCAGGCAAACAGGCATTGCTAAATTCAGCAAATAACGCAAACACTAATGCTCTGCTAATTATATTCTTGTGCAAATAATCATCAATACACCCAAAAAAATTACATATCTAATATACAAATACAGTAAAACGTCTGAAAAGGCATCTAGAGAAATCAAATTACTCTTTTGAAATAGTTTAGGCTGTGGATGTGAAGTTAAATTTGGCGCAAGTGGTTTGAGATTCAAAAAGCGCAAAGGTGAAGCCCAATCTTGAAGGTGCCAAATCCAATTGTAAGAGTAAATTTCCCAACTAATAACCACCGATCACAATTGAGGCTCTGGGATTCAACCTGCCATCAACAAATCCAAGGCACAAAACATTAGCATTCACATTGACCATGGAGTTTGAACCAGTGGTGGTCCAAACCACATTTTGATCCTGCAAAACAAGATTGACGTATGGAACTGATTCACCAAGTCTTGTGCCAAGAACATTCTCTGAGCTGAAACACACCTCAAAGGGTGCTACACCAGCAAGTCTACTGATGTTCCTTGCAACAGCTTCACTAATAAAGGAATTGGTGAATGCTTTAAAGATGGAAGTCTCCAGTATGGTGTAAGGACTAACGGTGCTGATCTTCGTTCCACCATTGCCTTGTCTATCAGTGGTCAGCAATGTGATGTTCAATTTCACAGCCTTAGCACTCACCCTGATAGATTTTACTCCAATGAAGTACTCGTTCGAGGGCTTGCACTGGCTAAAATCTCCCGCAGTGCTAACTGGATTGATGAAAAGCAGAGTGTATTGCAAAAACCTGCTGCCTCAACATCTGGAAGAAAATTGTGAGAGCCATCACCAAAAAAGGCGACACCAACCACCAGCCCTGGTTGAAGATGGTAGGCAAATTGCGAACTTTTTATAGAAATTGAAGGCAGCAGACAGCTGAGATGGCAATCCAATTCGAGCCCAGCCAAGTCCAAGTGTCCAACCATGCCTACTGTACCACGCACTTGCAAGGCCTTCCAACAGAAAAGTAGAGCCATGTTGGTATCCAGATGTGAAACACACTGCTATTGAGAAATAAGTCAGAGCAATATAATAGTAAACAAGCCATAACTATGAAAATAAACAACACATAAAATTTGATGTGGCTTGTCTCCATTGCTAATCCTATATTCACGGAGAGAAAATCTGTTATGTTCTTGATTACGAGAGAATAAATTCCATACAAAAATACAACTTGAATCAAATCCAATCATTCTGTAATTCATTTCACATTAGAAGAACCATCTCTGACCAATGTAAAGACTATATGTCTCCAACCTCCACCTATTCATAAGTAATCTTGGTCAACCCTCAAGTAATTTGCTAATTTCTAAATTTATATAAAATAGGAAATTGCTACTAATTCATAAACTGATATAACCAGGAAATTCCTTGGCTGTCACTTTAAGTAACTAAAATAGTTAGGAAACTAGTTATTCTTTTATAGAATAAGGAATTTAACTAAAAAAATATTAAGGCAATTTTGTAACAAGCCATATCTGAAAAAATTAACTACGGAAATGTAACGGATCGACCAGCATTTGAGCCATCGGTTGATGCTAATGCCTTTCCCAGTGGCAGTGCAAGAGATGGTGGTGTCAGGAAAATGAAACAGATGCCAGGGAGCACTGCACGCTGCAGTATGGAGGAAATGTAATTAACCCGCAAGAATTAACCGCCAATATCAAGAGCCAGGTTCAGGCAAAGACTGCACTCACATGTAGTGGGAATGGAGTAGGTGATAGTGTGAGGGCCTTTAAAAATCTCGATTTTATTTTAAAAAATACCAAATATTGTTTATATTGTGTTTATTCATTGAAAAATGAGTGAATATATGTTTAAAGTGAATATTTTTCCAATTTAGAGAATTTTAAACGAATTATTTGCCGGTGTGCGGTTTTGGCCGAATTAAGTGCTTAATTTTCTACCAGAGCATGATTAGTGACTTTAAGTTGAAATTAAGCATAAGTAATGATATTTTAGAAATATTAATAGGTTTGGACAGTGTCGGAATGGACTAGAGCAGTGTAAGTTAGACTGTCGCGTGTGACGCGACATAAAGTGCCCAAAACACCTTTTTCCCTTAAAACATGGAAATGCACTTTTTGCACCATAAAATCCTTGACTTTCTTGCAACCTTCACACTTCATTTTCAGCTGCAAATTTGGGAGATAGAGAGAGAAAGATCCGAGGGCTCTAGGGGAGAGAGAGAGAGAGAAATAGTGCTAGTTTTCTTCCATTTCTTTCTTCTTCCTTTCTTCAACTTTCAAGCACCATTGAAGCCCATCCTCCCCACCATTCCTTGCAGCCGAGAAAGGGAGGAGAGAGAGAGGATTTGGACCGGTTTTTGGAGAGAAAGAAAAGAGGTAAAGCTTGCACCTTGAACTTCCATTCTTCCCTTCAACTTGTATCTTGAATTGGTGAAGCTTGAGTGAAGATTTTTGACTTGAGATTCATCCTCCATGGCAGCCGACTGAAGAGAGAGAAATAGGGGTGCCATCCGAAAGTTTGGAAGAGAAAAAGAAAGAGAAAAATGAAGAAATAAAGTTTGTTTGAGTGGTGGGTTGCTTGATCGTGAGTTTGGAGTTGTAGATCACCGTCAAAGTTCGAAGATCTTGGATAAAGATCGAAGCTTTCATGCTTGTTGAGCTTGGAAAGGGTCAATTTTGAGAAGATATCACAAAGCCTCGGTGGATCTTGTCGGATCTTGTCAGATCTAGTCAGATCTGAAGATATAAAGCTTGAACCTTGTAGATATAGCTTTATTAGTGTTAAATAGCTTAGATCTATGGTTGATTTTGGTAAAATGATCTCATCTGAAAAGATGAAGTTGGGCTCTTGAATTCCCAACCTTGGTAGCGGACTTGAGGTGGCCTCTAGGTAGCGGACTTGAGGACCTGATTGTGGCTTTGTGTGATATTTGTGAAATGTATCATGTTGTGGTTAGAGAGTAGGATTTTGTTGTTGGAAATTGTGATAGAAAAATGTATGAGATGGCCAAACCCATACTTGGTGATTTTAATGGTGGATTTCGAAATCTTGAGATTGTTCTTAATGAATGTCTGCCTAAGAAACTACATGTCACGCTCATTTGTGAGTGTATGACTTTTAAAAGATAAAAGTGAAGTTTCTCGTGAGTTTTTGAATGAAAAATGTCATTTAAATGAATTTGACGGATTTACCGTATTGTGACCAAATCTTATGATTTGAGAAATAAAGACATGGTTTGAAGTGTTTTCAAGTTATATTAAAGTACTATCAAAGAGTGAGTGTTGAGTTTGTGTTAAAAGTGATTTTGAGGTGATAAACCTCACCTAAGTGTTTTATTAAAGAAAATGTGAAAATAGTGCTTGGAGAGTACATCGGTGATTTGTCCTACTTGAAATGAGATAGTGATTTTCCAAAGATCCATTTGAAACATTGTATTCGGAGTGATTAAGTGATTTTCAAAGAGGTATTTGAAATACGATGTCATATGAGGTGAAAGTCTTTCCTCGAGAGGATTTTGGGAAAAATGTTGATTGAAACTATAAAAGTGAAAACAAATTTTTTTAGTGAATGAGAGATGAAGTGAATCTCAACCATTGTTTTAAATTGTTTTAGGAAGTGCACAAGGAAGTGATTTTGACCCCTACGTGGAAGCTGAACCTTATTACTTTGGTGAGTTTCCATACTTGTTATGTGATTATATGAAAATGATTGCAACTGTGTTTAGTGAAGTGATTTTGAAGTGAAGCATAGTTTTCAAACCCTCGGATGGGGTAGTGACTTTCAGTGTATGTAAAGTGTTTATGTGAAAATGATTCGAATTGTGTTGGTCAAGTGATTTGACGTGAATTTGGATTTTTAAATTGTTAAGTGGGGTAGTGTGTACTTCATCGCACTTACCTTTATTTGAAATAAAAGTATAGTGAAAGTGTTTGGCAGTGTCCTATATGTGTGAGAGTTCTAACTCTCTTTTAAATGAAAATCTTGCCATGGTCAGTAAATGAATGATTTTGTTGAAATGATTTGCTAGTGTTTACAAAGAAATGATTTACCATTATTTCCAAGTAAAATGTTTTTACCAGTGAAATAACTTATGAAGGATCTGTCAGTGTTTTGACTCCCTTTTAAAGGAATGATTTATTGAAGTGATTGACTATTATTTCTGAGTGAAATGCTCTATAAGTGAAATAGTGAATGAAGAGTTTGTGACGTCGTTGGGCGAAGACCCTCGACTAGTTTCAATGAAATGATGTGACGTTGTAGGGTGAATTTCTTCGACTAGTTTCAGTGAAAGATTGTGACGTCGTTGGGCGAAGTCCCTCGACTAGTATGTGACGTCGTGGGGCGAAGTCCCTCGACTAGTATGTGACGTCGTAGGGTGAATACCTTCGACTAGTTCCAATGAAATAAAGTGACGTCGTTGGGTGATGTCCCTCGACTAGTTTCAATGAAATAAAGTGACGTCGTAGGGCGAGTACCCTCGACCAGTTTGTGATGTCTTGGGCGAAGTCTCTCGACTAGTCTACTTCGTTGGGCAATGTCCCTCGAGTAGTTCATACGAGCAACATCCATTAAGTGTCTATCTACTTGATTTGAATTGCATACTTGAAGTATGACTTGAACTGTTTTACGTGAATTGTAAGTTTTTTTTTTGGAACTCACTGGGCTTTTAGCTCACTCTTTCCAAATTGTTTTCTTTAACAGGGACCGAGAACCCAAGTGAAGGAGCCAACCCTTAGAGTTAGGGTTTGTTTTTGTATTGATGTGACAAACATGGATTGTGATTTCGAGAGCTGCTGTATTATGAGAATTCGAATGTTTGATAAGTATTTTATGTAATTTGGAGATTGTAAGGATGGTGTAATGTGATTGTAAGTTATTGTTGAGATTAGATTTGAGATTTGAATGTTAGTTTAATGTTTTAGCGATATTTATGTGAGTGAGTCCTGGCGAGAGCTAGACAGGCAGTCCACGGATACCTTAGGGTACGCCCTAGGGAGAAGTGGGGCTGTCACAGATAGGATGCATTTTTTGTTGTTAATTGTGTTAATATTTCCTAACTATTTGGACTAAAAATTGTACTATTTGGTGGATTCTACTGATTTTGTGCATTTGGTGATTGATTGTAGGAATTGGTGGAAAAAGTGCTGGAAATCTGTTTTTCCAGAAGACTCCCTAATAGTTAAGCGTGGGCACGCCTAAGTTGTGCTTCCCAAGTCCGGAGTGTAGCGTGAGCAGTTTCCAATAATGAGAGACTTCAAATTCAAAATTTTTGCTGGAATAATTATTACCTTTTTTATATTTAGTAGTTGAGTACTATTAGAGGACTATTTTTGGATATTTGTTATTAGGGAATATTTTGGATTAGGAAAGTCCTAATAGTATGGGATTCCAAATTGTTAATTGAGTCCGTTTCTTTGATTGAGGAGGAAAAGAGGGGGAAGTTGCTGTGGAATAGGATTTATCATGTGACTGGTAGTTGCAACTATTTTGGGAACGTGGGAGAAAACATCGGAAAAAAAGATTCGAGCTCCTCGGAAAGCATATATCCATCCTGGTGACTAGTATTAAGTGACGAGTCTTCCTTTCGGGTTGGTAGCTTTTGCTTTTCGTTATTTTTTTAGTATCCTTCGTAGACTAGTCTTTCTTAGTAGTAGTTTGTTTGCGAAGGAAACAAAAAGGCAAGAGTTCCACTTTTGCTTCTTCTTATTTTTCCTATTTTTCCATTAGTGTTTGTTCGTTCTTGACTTTGACTTTTTGGTCGTCCTCTCATCTGCAATTCCAATCATATTAATATCTAAATTTTGACGTGATCATGAGCATACAAATTAAATCAATCAAATCACGTGGGATGGTGATGATGAGGAGCGGCTAAATTTCTCATCTATTCAAAGGGCAACTCGAAGGCGTGGTCCATAACATTTATGAGATCTAATCGAATCTTTATCATTTCTTTTAACTCGTCATTATTCATATGTTTCCTAGATTAATTGTTTAGGGCTGTTTTGTACACTTGTTCGACACTTGTCAATTTTTGGCGCCATTGTCGGGGAATGTTGTTTTGGTTAATTTGTTTCTTTTTAGGTTATTTTCTTTTGATACCTAGTATCTTTGCTAGTTCATGCCACGTTCCTCTCATACAGGTGAATTGACTTTCGATCCCGAGATAGAGAAGACAGCACGCAGGCTAAGGAAGGAGACCAGGGAGTACAGGGAAGAGCAGTCGGCCACTGCATAATTAGAACTTCAATTACTAGAATCTTCAACTGATCATTCAAGTGATTCAGAAGAAGAAGTTAGCATGGCCAACAATAGAACACTAAGTGAGTTGGCTGCTCCGGATTTGACCCAGCAGCCTTTGTGCATTACATTCCCAACCTTGGCTGAGAATACCTCTTTCGAGTTGAAATTGGGTTAATTTACCTTCTACCCTCATTTCATGGTCTGTCTGGTGAAGAACCCCACAAATACGTCCAAGAGTTTGATATGGTATGTTCCAGCATGAAACCTCCTGGGGTTACAGAAGAACAGATCAAACTTAGGCCATTCCCTTTCTCCCTCAAGGATGCAGCGAAAGATTGGCTATACTACCTACCCGCAGGTAGTATCACAACTTGGGCACAATTGAAAAAGAAGTTTCTGAAAAAAAATTTCCCTGCATTCTGAGCTGCAAGTCTAAGAAAGGAAATATGCAGTATTAAGCAGTATCTTGGGGAATCTCTATATGACTATTGGGAAAGGTTCAATAAGTTGTACACTAGATGCCCACAGCATCAAATTAGTGAACAACTATTGATTTAATACTTCTATGAGGGGCTTTAGTCATCTGACAGAAGTATTATTGATGCCGTAAGTGGGGTGATAGGGAGATATTTATACGTGTTAATTTATGATATTTGGACTTAATTTCCACCATTTGTTGCATTAAGAATTGGGGTTCTGCTGATAAATTGTTTCTATAGCATTTGTAGGCCTTTGGTGTGAAAATTGGTGTTTATTGGCAAAATTCCAGAAGATTTGTACTTCTAGGGCGTGTCTGTGCCAGAGAAAGGGGAGTAGGGCTGAGTTGGCGATTAGAGAAGCTGAATTCCTGGGCCGTATACTGATATATTTGGAAAAATATACTGGATGTCAATTCTGGGTAGGAGTCGTTCTTTTAGGAACGTGGGCAGCAAAGTAGGAAACGAATTCCTCACGATTTGAAGACTAAGGCAATAACCGACTTACCTTCCATATTTTGTGAATTTCCGAAACCATTGGAGAGGTCTTTAGGCGGTGGAAAAGCTGGAGGAAAATTAGAAGATGTTTCCTTGTCATGGGGAGATTCCAAGGGCATGATGGATTCGGTCTTCTCATGGCCTTTGCGGGCCCGACGAATAGGAGACTATTATATAAGTGTTGCTTTCTTCATCTCTTAGGGGAGTATTGTTAATTAGTAGTTGACTTGCTTTGTTTTTAGCCGCCGCCAGTAGCAAAAACAATAGACTAGTATCACTTTGTGTGATTTTCCATTTTCCGTCTTCCTCCTGTCGTCGATTTCTTTAGATTAGTACTTGTTTATTTCTTGTTTATTGTTCGTAGTAGTACATTGGCGACTTTTGCCGTTGATTTATTTAATTGTTTTTCTTCTCTTCCGTATCAACTACATGAAATCCACGGTTTGCATGGCAATGTCAAGGCGTGGTTAAATCCTTTTCTAGTTGAGAAATAATCAAGACTCGGGGCACTATAACTGTGAGATCGTTTTAATTATCTCTTTTAATTTGTACGTTCATGAGTATTTAATTATTCTCTATTTTTCCCTGAGTTATTATTATTTAGATTTATTGGATAATTAGGCCTGTTGTTCAATTGTCTAAATAATTGATAGCCAATTAGGATGTTGGCGCGTCGCCTTTAAGCATCTTGATTAGTGGCAAACAAGACAGTTTCACCGCCTCGCAAGCTGTCTAATTTGGATCGTGGGAGTAATTAATCTAGTCTAAATAAACCCACATGTGTGTTTGTCATCTAGAATTGGGTCTTTCTATTTCCTAATGCTGTGACTACATTAAATCCTATGAGCGTCTCTAGGGTTGTCTAGTTCACAAGAGGGTAGTTTATGAGCGTCTCTGGACTACTATAAAATTAAGGAAAGATTGGTGGTTGGGCGCGTCGATTGACCACTATAACCAATTTATTCATGAACGTATGAATATTTCCATGTATCTATGATCAGTTGTGTGCACCGGTGCCAAGATTAATTCCTTGACTAGGTTGTTTTAATTCATTGTTTCTTGTGTTATTTAATTCCTGCATTCTTGCTTAATTAGAATTTCAGCTTTTATTCCTTTTTAATTATTTGCTATCTCCTCCAAAAACCCCCCTATTTCTCTGTAGGAAATAAATCACCCAATCCTTGAGGATACAACCCTACTCACCATTATACTTGAATTCATATTTTTAGAGTAGGTATTTTATTTTTGGCGGTTTGACACCCACCAAATTTTGGCGCTGTTGCCGGGAACTGGTGCTTGAATTATTTCCTATTTTTTTTTCTCCTTTATTTCTCCTCTATTTTTCTTACTAGTTGATGGCTACTAATTTTCAATGTTTTGGTAATAGATTGGACTTTGTTCCTAATTGGGTTAATGAGGACTATTCTATTAGTGATCCTTGTTTAGATAATCTGGCTTCTCTCGTGCAAAAAGTGAGTAATGGACAGAAACCACAAGTCAACACTTGCAGAATATGTCAGTTGGATCATCTAACTGACAGGTGCCTGCTACTTCAAGAAGACATGGATGACCAAATTGGTGATGTTGGAGTATTCCAAAATCCATCTCCACCGATATTTGATACTTATTCAAATGTGCATAGTCAAGGATGGTGGGATTACCCCAACTATCGCTATGAAGTGAGGCCAACATCTCAATCCTCATCCTTTAGTGGAAGGAGTTCCTTGGAAGATCTTGTTAAGAGTTTGGTCACAAGCACTGCTCAACTCCAGGAAAGCACTGCCCAGTTCCAACAAAGCACTACTCAATTTCAGCTAGAGACAAAGACAAGCATTCGTAATTTGGAGAATCAAATATGTCTACTGGAAGCTACTTTGAGCCAAATGATGTCTCAGAATTCTGAAATATTGCACTCAGAGACTCTTGTCAATTCCGAACCAGATATGAGTGCAATTACCTTGAGAAGTGGTGACGAATGGCAAGAGATTCAAAGGGAAAAATCTAAGTCTATGGTTGAAGAGAAAGCTGAGGAAGAAACAATGGGATCCCAACTTCTAGTCTCTCTAGTCAAAAAGTCCAATGAAGAAATCCCAACTGTGGTGACATCTTCTTCATCCCTAACCCTTATCTCTCATTCTATATTTTCTGATGGTGAGATTGATTTTGTTATACCAGAAAATTTTGAGTTTCATGTTAGAGATAAGTTAGGAGTTGCAAAGACTATTAGGTTATTAATTGATTGTGATGAAGGAGTAAACAAAGAATTGAAAACATTACTTGCATGTTTCCAGCCATCCGCTAGTCAAAAGAAGAAAATAGCTGACGTGCGTAAAGATTTCTCTATTCATGATAAATATCATGAGTATGAGAACGATGTAATGAAAAGAGCTATACAATTTTATCCTCCATAACCAAGCATGAAAATGTCTAGCGAAAGACATTAAAGAAAGGCGCTACTTGGGAGGCAATCCAAGAATTTAACTTTTCGTTCTTCTCATCTTTAAGTCTTACCTTATTAATAGTTTTTTTTATTTATCTTTGAGTACGTGTTAGTGGTAGGAGGCAGAAGACTTTGTCTTGCAAGGCGTGCCCACACCTTACTGGGTTGCGCCGGTAAGATAGTGCAACAGTTGGTGGATAGAAGACAATAGTTTCGAAGGCGTGCCTATGCCTTCTTAGCGGCTATCAGGTGCACTTCACAGTTCAGTGATCAGAGGACTTCAGTTTCTAAGGCGCGCCCACGCCTTCTAAGCCGATGTCAGGAGCGCAGGCTTGGACAAGGATCAGAAGACTCTTGATTGCAAGGCGTGCCCACGCCTTACAATGGATAGGGTGTATACCAAAAAAAAAAATTCCTCTTTTATTCTAATTCTTTTTATCTTATTCCTTACAGCATCTAGTATCCGTATGCATTGTCTACTGTGACTCTCGGGTCTCTTGTGCTCCAAATGTCATTGATGATTGGACATCAACTCAAGCATTTTCATCCTTCAACCTCCTCCAGTGCTTCATTATCTAATCAGGGGAGTCCTATTATTTTTCTTTTACTTTTTATTTTCATCCATTGAGGACAATGTCTGATTTAGGTGGGGGGGAAGGGATATTTTCTCAGATATATATATTTTTTCAAAAATTTTTCAGTTTTTCACAACTTTTTGCAATTTCTTAGGATTTTGTTTTGTTGTGAAAAGTAAGAAAGATGCAAGTATGATTAGTGAAATTTTTGCTAGCATGAGTATTATATTTTTCTTACAATTAATTCAATTGATGGATGTACAAGATTTGACAAATTTTTAGCGATTGGTGAGCTTTTGAGCCTAATGAGCATTTCATTCATAAATTGCTCTACTTTCTTTCATTGAGTGAGTGATATCGCACATGGTTAGATTATTCTAGAACTTGCTTTGTTATGCATGTCGAGATCACATTGTTGAATTTGATGCATGAAAATGATAAGGGCACTTAGGTTTACCCCTTTTGACTTTCTAAAGACCTGTCCCAATTATATTTTTCCCTAGTTGACCATGTTTGAACCTAAGCCTTTTCATTGTTTAAAAACCCTTTGATTTACCCTTAGTCCAATTTTTGTTTGTACCTTCTTGTTTGAACCCTGTGTCAAAGGAATGCCTTAATTTTATTGCATGATGATTTCAATTAGTGGTGCACGGTTATGGTTGAAGCTAGCAAGTGTGTTTATGTTTCATTATTAGTTATGTCTTGTTGAAAAAAAAAAAAGAAAAAAAGCAAAAAAAAAAAAGAAGAAAAAAAATGCAAAAAATAAAAAAAAAAGAGGAGAAGAAAATGAAAAAAAGAAGTTGTGAAGTGAAGTGTTCATATATATATTTATATATATATATATGCTGTATTGTGGTAGTTAGGCAAAGTTCAGATTGTGTTATCACTTGCAAAGCTTAACTTGATATGCTTTGGAGGACTCGTGCAAATGAAGAAAACAATTGAATCATGCAATGGATTGTTGGTATTTCCTTTGATGTGTTTAGCCTAAATTTTTCTTTTTTATCCAACCCTTTACCTAAGCCTCATTACATCCCTTGTTAAAGACCCTTTGATTTTTGTATTGAATTCATTTTGAGTGGTGGAGATATGATATATTAGCAAGCCTATGGTAATATCTTTCCATGTTGTTGATTTGAGCATATATGTCCCATTAAACACTTTTGAGTGGTTAGAGATAAACTAATATCCGTGTGAGAGTTGAATCTTCTACATCCTGATTTTGATGAAATTGTTGAGAAGATTTGATACTCGTCTTAGTTTATTGTGTTATGAACTACTTGTCATCTTGGTTGTGATAGTGAATGCTTGAGGATAGGCATTGTCTAGGTGTGGGGGAATTTGATAGGGAGATATTTATACGTGTTAATTGATGATATTTGGACTTAATTTCCACCATTTATTGCATTAAGAATTAGGGTTCGGCTGATAAATTGTTTCTATGGCATTTGTAGGCCTTTGGTGTGAAAATTGATGTTTATTGGCAAAATTCCAGAAGACTTGTACTTCCAGGGCGTGCCTGTACCAGAGAAAGGGGAGTAGGGCTGAGTTGGCGATTGGAGAAGCTGAATTCCTGGGCCGTATACTGATATATTTGGAAAAATATACTGGATGTCAATTCTGGGTAGGAATCGTTCTTTTAGGAACGTGGGCAGCAAAGTAGGAAACGAATTCCTCACGATTTGAAGACTAAGGCAATAACCGACTTACCTTCCATATTTTGTGAATTTCCGAAACCATTGGAGAGGTCTTTAGGCGGTGGAAAAGCTGGAGGAAAATTAGAAGAGGTTTCCTTGTCATGGGGAGATTCCAAGGGCATGATGGATTCGGCCTTCTCATGGCCTTTGCGGGCCCGACGAATAGGAGACTATTATATAAGTGTTGCTTTCTTCATCTCTTGGGGGAGTATTGTTGATTAGTAGTTGGCTTGCTTTGTTTTTAGCCGCCGCCAGTGGCAAAAACAATAGACTAGTATCACTTTGTGTGATTTTCCATTTTCCGTCTTCCTCCTGTCGTCGATTTCTTTAGATTAGTACTTGTTTATTTCCTGTTTATTGTTCGTAGTAGTACATTGGCTACTTTTGCCGTTGATTTATTTAATTGTTTCTCTTCTCTTCCGTATCAACTACATGAAATCCACAGTTTGCATGGCAATGTCAAGGCGTGGCTAAATCCTTTTCTAGTTGAGGAATAATCAAGGCTCGGAACACTATAACTGTGAAATCGTTTTAATTATCTCTTTTAATTTGTACGTTCATGAGTATTTAATTATTCTCTATTTTTCCCTGAGTTATTATTATTTAGATTTATTGGATAATTAGGCCTGTTGTTCAATTGTCTAAATAATTGATAGCCAATTAGGGTGTTGGCGCATCGCCTTTAAGCATCTTGATTAGTGGCAAACGAGACAGTTTCACCGCCTCGCAAGCGGTCTAATTTGGATCGTGGGAGTAATTAATCTAGTCTAAATAAACCCGCATGTGTGTTTGTCATCTAGAATTGGGTCTTTCTATTTCCTAATGCTGTGACTACATTAAATCCTATGAGCGTCTCTAGGGTTGTCTAGTTCACAAGAGGGTAGTTTATGAGCGTCTCTGGACTACTATAAAATTAAGGAAAGATTGGTGGTTGGGCGAGTCGATTGACCACTATAACCAATTTATTCATGAACGTGTGAATATTTCCATGTATCTATGATCAGTTGTGTGCACCGGTGCCAAGATTAATTCCTTGACTAGGTTGTTTTAATTCATTGTTTCTTGTGTTATTTAATTCCTGCATTCTTGCTTAATTAGAATTTCAGCTTTTATTCCTTTTTAATTATTTGCTATCTCCTCTAAAAACCCCCCTATTTCTCTGTAGGAAATAAATCACCCAATCCTTGAGGATACAACCCTACTCGCCATTATACTTGAATTCATATTTTTAGAGTAGGTATTTTATTTTTGGCGGTTTGACACCCACCATGGGGGAGCACTCGCAAATAAAACATCGAGAGAGGCATGGGAGCTGATTGAGGCAATGGCAGAAAATTCCCAACAATTTGGCTTCCGTGAAAGTAACCCTACCCATAGGGTCAACGAGGTAGAATCTGCATCCATTCAGCAACAGTTGTCAGAGTTAACATATTTTGTGCGGCAATTGGCCGTGGGGAATGGACAGCAAGCAAGGGTCTATGGAATCTGTACAAACATGGGCCACTCCATAGACGCATGTCCCATATTGCAAGAAGATGGAGCTGAACAGGTAAACATGGTTAGAGACATGCCCGCGTCCCGTAGGGAGTATGACCCATACTCAAGCACATACAATCCAAGTTGGAGAGACCACCCCAACTTCAGCTACGGGAACAGGCCACAAAATTCATTTCTAAATCGTCTTCCGGGATTTCAGCAACCCTACCAAGCAAAGCCTCAGCCTTCGTCTTCAAATTTGGGAGGCTCTTTGGAGGATATTGTAAAGAACTTGGCCACAGGCGCTGCTCAACTTCAACAAAGCACCACCCAATTTCAACAGAGCACTGCCCAATTTCAGCAGGAGACTAGGTCAGGCATGAAAAATTTGGAGACCCAAGTAAGTCACTTGGCAACTGCAATCAACCGATTGGAATCTCACGTTTTTGGAAAATTGCCATCACAACCCGAGGCAAACCCCAAGAATATAAGTGCCATGACATTGAGAAGTGGCAGAGAAGTGGAAGGGCCAAAGTCAACAAACCAAAGAGTAAAAGTGAAGAGAAGATTGAAAAAGAAATTGAAGAGGAGGAACGCATTCGTGAAGATTCTAAGGTAACCTCTAATCCTTCAATTCCTATTAAATTTAATTTACCTCCTTTTCCCTACAGGTTGGAGAAGCCAAAGAAGCAAGAAAAGAAAAAAGAGATCCTAGAGGTGTTCCGGAAAGTGCAAATCAACATTCCTCTATTGGACGCGATCAAGCAGGTGCCCAAGTACGCCAAGTTCTTGAAGGACTTGTGCGTTAATAAAAGCAAACTGAGGGGAGATGAACGAGTTGTGGTGGGAGAGAACGTATCGGCCATACTACAAAGGAAGTTATCGCCAAAATGTGGTGATCCAAGTATGTTCATCATCCCCTGTAAAATTGGAAATTCTAGAGCTAGAGGTGCCATACTAGATTTAGGGGCATCTGTTAATGTGATGCCTAAATCTATATTTGATTCCTTAAATCTAGGCCCATTAAAAGAAATAGGAGTGATAATTCAATTGGCTGATCGTACTAATGTTTATCGTGAAGGGTTAATTGAAGATATTTTGGTTCAAGTTGAGGGATTAGTTTTTTCTTGCTGATTTTTATGTGCTTGATATGGATGACAAGAATTCTCCAAATCCATCACCTATTTTATTAGGAAGACCATTTAGGAGTACTACCCAAACTAAGATTGATGTTAATAAGGGTACACTCATGATGGAATTTGATGGAGAAATTGTTTATTTCAATATTTTTGATGTAAAAAAACATCCTACTGAATCTCATTCTATATTTGCTATCAATGTAATTAACCCTATTGTGCAAGAGGCATTTCGGTTAAATGACAGGGAAGATCTAGAAGTTGTTGTAGCCAAGCATCGTCAACAAATAAGTGTAGAATCCAAACCATTGTGCACCCACTTGAGGTCATTCCTGAGTCAAAAGAGCACCACAGTTCATGAGTTCAAAAACTACTCCACCTACGAAAGCTATCAGGAACATATGGAGCAATCCATGAGAAGAATGGAAAATTTCCATCCCCCTTAAGCAAATGACAATTTATGTCTAGCCAAAAAGGTTAAAGAAATGCGCTACTTGGGAGGCAACCAAAGAATTTTAATTTTTTATTATTTTATATTTTTATTTCATGTTTTTTGTGTGCAAGCTAAGTACTTTCATTATTTTAACAGAAAACTTGTTATTGCAGGCCGTGGGTGCACTTTGCCAAAGTTTTGGTTAATTTGGGATGCATCGTTTGGGTAGAAGACTTTCACCGATAAAGCTTGCCTGCACTCTACGTCAAATTTGCTCACTATCCTTCAAGATGTTGGTCAGAAGACTTTCAACAATAAGGCCTGCCCACGCCATACGGAAGAAAGGCTTCTACCAAAGATCGAGCAAAAAAAAAAAAAATCTCCAACGTTGGACAGAAGACTTCCGATATTAACGCATGCCCACGCCTTGCGGAAGAAAGTCTTCTGCCAAGATCTCGATTAAAAAGAAACAAAAAAAGGGGAACCCTAATTCTTTTCTTTTTCTTCTTTCTTTCTTCTTCCACAGTCTTCCTTTTCCTTCTTTCTTTCTTTTTCTTCCTTTTCTTTATTCTTCCCCACCGCCACAGCTCCAAGGTCACGTCGCCGCTGCTTCAGGTCGCTGTCATTGCCACAGCGTTATTACATTGAGGGAAGTCCTCCCATTCATAGCTTTGCTGTTCAGGGAATTCCTCGGCTCTTTCTATTTGTTTTATTACATTGAGGACAATGTAGTATTCAGGTGTGGAGTGGAGGAATACTTTGGCATTGCTGATAATTTTACTTGCTCTTCAAATTAGTTTCAATTTTTTTTCGTTTTCATGAAGTTTCAATTTTAGTCTTCAATTTTTTGGTTTTTCCATTTTTCGAGTTTTAGACTTCTTCAGGACTCAGTTGGTCTTGTGTGGCCAAGATGCAATTATGAGTAGTCTAATATCACTAGTATGAAGGTTCTATTTACTTGCAATTGATTTAAATGATGGATGTTCTTGACATGGCATATAGCCATTTGTGAGTTTTTGAGCTTAAATATCTCATTATTCAAAAAAATTTGTTCTGCATCCTTTTTGAGTGTAATTATCACACCGAGTTAGAACATTCTAGAACTTGCTATGATATACATGTCGAGACCACATTGTTGAATTTGATGCATGAAAATGATAAGGGCAATTAGGTTTACCCCTTTTGGTTTTCTTAAGACCTGTCCTAATTATATTTTCCCCGTAGTTGATCAAGTTTGGGTCTTAAACCTTTTTCTTTGTTTAACAACACATTTTATTACCCTTTAACCTCTTTGTTTGAAACCCCTTTGTTTGAACCCTATATCACAGGAATACCTTAATGTTCTTTTGCATGAGGATATCACAAGTAAAGAAAGCTGATTATATCTATAGCTAGCAAGTGCTTTTATGTTCTTATGTTATCAATGTCTTGTGCGAAAAAAAAAAACAAAAAACAAAAAAAGAAAAAAAGAAAATTTCAAAAAAAAAAAAACATAAAAGAAAAAATATATTTGTGAAGCATTCATATAAATACGTGTTGTGTTTTGATAGTGGGGTCAATCCCTTTGTTATGTGTGCACTTGCTATGCTTAGGGAGTTACTGTTGTGCTTTAGAGCTAATGATTGGGTATTCCCTTTGATATATGTAACCTAAATTACCTTTGTGTCCAACCCTTTACCCTAAACCCCGTTACAACCTTTGTTAAAGACCCTTTGATTCTTGCATTTGAATTCATATTCAGTGGTGGAAATGTGATAAATTAGCAAGTTTATGGCAATGTCTTTCTATGGTGTTGATTTGAACACACATGTTCCTTTTTAAACATTTTGAGTGCTGAGTGCATACATTATTTTCCATGTGAGGATTGTTAAGTTTTGAACATCCTGACTTTGATGAGATTGTCAATAAAATGTAGAGTATTTGTGCTAGTCTATTATGCTATTCTACATTTGTCGTCTTGATTTTGAGTTTGGTCTGGTGAATGCTTGGGGGCAAGCATTGTATAGATGTAGGGGAATTTATTAAGTCCTTAATTGTGCACATAATTCATTGAGATTTCCCTTTTTATTGTGCCAAAATAGTATGTTAATTGCCTGATTCTACTCATATTTGATTTTTGGCACTGATTTAAGTCATTGGAATTAAATGAAAGTTAAAAGCGCAATTAAATGGAAATTCTAGAAGACATTGGCTGATAAGATGCGAGCATGCTCTACTCTGCTATAAAAGATTGATGCCAAATTGTACTAGAATGGGCCCCACTTGGAATCCTTGCTGACAAAATAAACTCACGTCTCTGTTGGAATTGGAAGCTGATTTTTAGGAATAGATTTGATTTCCTCTTTTATTGCTAGGCATATTTGTTAGTATCTTAATTGTAATAGGATTCTCATGGAAATTAATTACTTTACTAGTATTAATAGGAAAAGGGGGCAAGAAGGATGCAGACTTGTTTTTGATAGGTTTTTTTTGAGACTTTCGTGGGAAGCTTAGCTTTCATTTTTTCTATTTCGTTGGGAGACTTTGGATGCTTGGCTTCGGATTTCATTTGAAATCAAGAACCAAAGTGCCGTTTTCTTCTTTTTCTTTTAATCAACTCAACATTAAATCAAGAACCTCTTGGTGGATGCAATTCTCCATGAGGAGAGGCTAAATTTCTCGTCTACTCAAAGGGCAATTCGAAGGCACGGTCCATAACATTTGTGAGATCTAATCGAATCTTTATCATTTCTTTTAATTTGTTACTATTCATACGTTTCCTGGATTAATTGTTTAGGGTTATTTTGTTAATTGAATGTCAACGGCCGGATATTTAATTTAACCTAATAACCTACTATCAAATTAACTAAATTGAATCTGTAATTATTCATTTAGTTAATCATTAGTGACGACCACCATAATTGGCTTTATGTTGGGGAAACGTACGATCTAACTTAAATGAACCCTCTTAGCATGTTCATTGGTTAGGGTTGGGTTTTTCTAACTTTTAATGCAACCGGATAATTAAACTCCTATAGTCGTACCTAGGGTTGTTCTCTAGTTAGGGAAGCAGTCAATGGTCATAACTTGGCTGTCGAAAAAGAAAAGAAAGGCTGGCTGTCAGAGTTTGTTAGTAACTATAACTAACCTAGTGACAAATGAATGAAATATTTCTGCATCAATGATCATTTGATTGGACTGTATTTGAGAAGTTGTTCATTTGGGTAGAATTTTATTAATTGCTATTTATATTAAATTATTCTCTACCTGTTCTCTGGTGATTTATTTAATTGGTATTTTCATTTTCATTTTCTAATTTTGCTTATTTTATTTCTAGTTTTATCCCACCGAAACCCCCCATTTTTCCCCTGACTTAGAGAGAACCAATTTCCTACCCGTTCCCTTAGGAGACGATCCGCTTGCCACTACTACAGATTAATATTTTCTCAGAGATAATTTGGTATATCGGGTTCAGCATACTCCTTGGAATCTGAGTGAAGCTAATAACCCATTGCACATCCGGAGTCCCTACTCCAGTACTCAAAATTGCTCTGTAATTAATTGTGGTGGTTATTGGGATTTTTAATAATTGTACAGGTTCGGCACCTATCAACAAATCCTCTTATTCATTCATTTGGTCATTTATGTTTCCTACAAATGTCAATATATACTCAAATGAGGCAGCTTCGATACAATTATAGTTCAAATATAACAACTCATTGATAGGTAACACATATAAACCAACTATAATCGACACCTTGTCACTCTTTTTGCAACTCCTCGTAAACTGCTATACAAAGATTTTGGTGTTCTGATGTAGGGAGAGTTTTGTCATTTAAGGGAGAGCCCTCCTTACTGATTAGCTGCCAGGAGACATTGTTTTTTTCTCAGACATTTAAGAATGCTCTAGTTAAAAAATTTTCATTTGGTAGGCCTTCAGTGGACGTCATTCAAAAGTTTATTCTTTCGTTGGGGTTGAAGGGAGTCTGTCCTGCTGGATTGATGGATTCTAAGCACATTCTATTGGTGGCCGCCTTGGAAGAAGATTTTACGAGGCTCTGGTGTCGTCGTACATGGTATTGGTGCTAGCAATCCTCGTGTGACGATTTCTAAATGGACCTTCGATTTTAGACCCAATCAGGAACCGTCATTGGCTCTAGTTTGGATTAGCTTTCTGGATTTGCCTATCATTTTCTTCACTAAGCCTTATACATATAGGTTAGGGAGTTTGATTGGTTGCCCTTTACAAGTCAATGAAACAACCGCTACTTTGAAGAGACATTTGGTGGTAAGAATATTGGTGGAATTTGATGTTCCTCTTAAGCCTAAATCCAGAGATTGGATTGGTGACAAGTGTCCGGCTTTTGGCAAAAGATGGAGGTGGAGATTGCCTCAGTATTGCTGTTATTGTTCTAAAATAGGGCACGGTGGGGACTCATGCTTTTGGAAAAATCCCCATCTAAAAAATAAGAACGAGGTCCTTGACAATGGAAACTAGAATGTACACAAGAAATTTGTTCCAAAATCTAATTCTTCAATTAGATGGAAAGTACTTTGATAAGGAATTGCCTAAAGTCTTGGCATCTGTCTCTAAGCAGCTAGTGCAGATTTTGGCACGGACACTTGATAAACTGGGATCGTCTGTACTGCCGGAGGTGTCTACTGATTGGTTTTTGGTTTATCATCTCCCTTTCTGGGTTCAGGATCAAGGTTTGATCCCCTTGTAGTGGGAGCATAATTTATTATTATCTGAGGTACCAAAGGCTGGTTGTTCTACACAATTAGAGGAGGTTCATTCTAATGGGAATCAGCTTGTGACCTTGAAGAATGTGAAGTGGCAGTTGATTTTTCAAAAAAGAAATTCATTGATTCTTCTCAGGATAAACTACTATTTTTTTCTTGAATTATTTGCATAGAAGAATGTCCATTCTAAGGTTAAACCCATTTGCAAGAATTCTGACGAGGTTTTATCATACACCAAATTTTAATTATAAAATCTAAACACCCCATTTACTGCAAGTATACAGATTGTTTATTGAGCATAGGGTATGTTAGGTGTCGATCCCACAGGGAAGATTGTCAAGTACCGTTAGTTTTCGAACTCCTCTATTATTTAGACTATCACAAGCAAGTATGTAAATCTAAACTACAAGCATGAAATGAAATGGGTAAAAATAGCAATTAAAAGCTCCTAGAACTATGGAATTCCTTACTACTCTTGCAAGAGAAGCTACCGGTTGAATTAATGTTATTATTTTGGCTAAGCATGGCGTAATTTCCTAATGCATGTGAAACATACTCTCGTAATGAATCAACTATACTTATAGTTAAACCATACCTACTTTTGTGGTTATGGAATTAACTACAAACTCATTTGCTCTATGAAATTACAAAAAATAAATCACTAAAGGCGCAAAGGTGCCTCTCTACACTTGTGAGAGAACTACCTAAATTTAGCACCTCGTGAACTAGTGTCAAATTCCAATTCTCATTATAAACTTAACACCTTAAGATGATCACAATTAATGGCCAATTAATCATGATTATAAAAGCCAAAGTACTAAATAACTTGCTCAAAATAATAGCATCAAACAACTAAGTAAACATCACAAACAACATGTAGAAAGTTCATCCATAACTCAAGGCATAAACTTCAGCTACACATGAAAAAGAAAGAAAAGGTCATACTTGTATTATAGCTAAACATGAACTCAAATACAAAAGAGAAAGTGATAGTAGAGAAGTCACCCATGTCACTTGAGCTTCAACACTCCATCTTTACTCTTCAATTCTTCATCCAAATCTAACTACAAGTACAAGATGAACAACTACAATAACCTACACTACTAACTAATGAACTAAGAAAAACTAGTGAAAACTACATTTTTGGTAGTGTTTCTAGCCTTCCCAAGATATCTAGAAATGTCTACCAAAGGCCCTATTTATAGAAGACATCATCCATAAGCTTCCAAAACTTCATCATGTGAACACAAGAAAAGTTTTGAGATTCAAAAGTCAAGAAAAATGGCTTCTATGAATCTTTATCCTTGAATTATTGAAAAGTGTCTTCATGTATCTTAACTAGGGATCAAATGAGTTATAAAGTTGATGCAAATTGTGTTTTGGATTTGCCACAAATTGTTTTTTCAATCCTTCCAAGATTCTTCAAGCAATTTGCAGCTGATATTCATTCAAACTTGAGCTGGAAGTGGGCTGGAAAATTTTTGGAATTCGGCTGCAAGTTGAGCAGGTCTTTATCAGAGATCTGCGAGGTGGATCGGCGAGGCATAGCTCGCGCATTGCCTCGCGGATCCAGTTTCCCTGGCTCCACTAAGAGAGAGTCGCAAGTTGTTGATTATTTCCAATTGGCACTTCGCGTTTCTGGGTCGCGGATCAGCTGCTGGATCACAAAATATGAATTTTTCATCATGAAATTGAAGAGTCAAATCTTCGGACTTTTGACCCCTTAGTTCTTCGATGATTGAATTGCATTATACTCATCTCAATTTGGAACTTTATCAATTTCAGATATTTTAATTTTCTAACTTTCCTTCCAAGCTTCATTGCAAATATCTTGTCATTTCACTTCATTTGATGATTGAGCCATTAATCCTACAAAAACATGAAGTTTTCACTACTTTAATTCATAGAAATGCACTTTTCTAATTTAAATCATAAAATGCAAAATTTCACTAGAAACCCTAGTTAATTAGCTATTAAAATAACAAAAACACACAAAAAATAAATATTTAAACATACTTCAAGCATACAAAATAGACACTTATTAAATTCAGTGAGGGATTCTTTTTCTAATTTGCCTTCTTGGTAGTCTTTGTGAGAGTTTTGGGAATTACTTCCAAACCCTTTTGCTGGTTCAAATGTTAAGAGAGTACAATTCAGTATTTATTGTAATTTGTTGCGAATACTTTTGTTAGCTGTGCAGCAGAATGTTACTAATCAAGGGAAGACACATGGGAGGCCTTCTAAATCTAAATCCAAAATCAAGCTACTAGAAATACTGTTTTTGGTGGGTGCACAGAGCATCCGGTTCGAAGGTCTTCGATTAAGAAACCTCATATTCTTTCTTAACCTATACACCATTTAAAGGTTCAGTATGGAGTATTAGAGGGGCATCAAAGGTTGATGCTGTCCATTGTGTTACTGAGCTGTGCAGAGTTCATCATGTTTCTTTTTTGGTTTTAAATGAGCCAATGTTAGGTATTCATCAAATGTCAAAGTTACGTGTTATGCTGCATTTTGATGCTGCTTATTCATTCCTTGAAGGTAAAAGTTGGTTTTTTCTAGAAATCACATATGCAATGTTCTTTCTCTTGGGATGATCAATTGGTTCATGTTGTTAAATCATTAATTAAGCATTTAATTTATGAACATTTCTCTTTCTATTATGCCAAAATATAGTGTTAATTGCTTGATTCTACTCATATTTGGTATTTAATGTTATTTGTAGGAATTTGGAGTTAAAATGAAGTAAAGAGTGCATTTAAGGTGAAATTTCCAGAAGACATTTGTTGGTATAGCACGGGCACGTCTTATTCTACTGTGAAGACTGGATTGCAGGAATAGATGTGGACCCCTTCATTTAAAATTGCTGCTGATAGAAATAACATGTATTTCCATTCTCAACTAGTTGTTTTTCATTATTTTAGGGTCAAAGATTTTTATTATATTAAGTAGTAATAGCGGTACCTAATTAGAGATCTAATAGCAATAGGATTCTTTTCCTTTTTTAAAAGGGAAAACTACTAGTACTATTTGAGGGGAGAGCTGACAAAAGGGAGAGGAAAACTTTCGTTCCCTCGTTTTTCCTTATTTTTCCTTTTCCTTCAATAAAACCCTAGTATTTCTTTTGACTGCAATTCCATCGTGAGGAGCGGCTGAATTCATGTTCTAGTCAGAGGCAATCAAAGCTTTGGTTCATCGAATGCTGTGAGATCTAATTGATTTATTTTGTTTCATTTATTTATAAGTATTTATATATTCTCTATTCGTTTATAATTATGATTATTTTATGTGATTGAATAACTGGCCATTATTTAATTATGTGAATAATCTACTGCCATCTAAAATACCAAATCCATAATTGTTTGGTGGTTTTAGTACTTGTGGCGAGTGACGTAATTTGATTGTAGTAGAAACTTTCAAATTAGATCATGGGAATATATAATCTAATCTAAATGAACCAGGTTTGTGTGTTGGCTGGTTAGAATTGGTAGCCTTTCTAATTGTTAATGCTGTCAATAGGCTAGATCCTAAGAGCTTGTTTAGGATTGTCTAATTTGTAAGATAAATAGTCACAGAACTTGTTGTTATCGATACAGTAAGGAAAGGCAGGTTGTCAGAACTTGTTGACAACCATAACCAGTTTATTTGTAAATAAGTGATTTTATCTTTGCATTGATGACCAGCTAATTGAACCAAAGTGGAGATTAGACCTTTGACTAGAGACGTATCTTTTGTAGATTTAATTTTATTTAATTTTTGTGTTCTGGCTTTATTTTTATTTGAATGAATTAATTAGGTAATTTTCCAACCCCCCATTTTATTTCATAGGAAATAAATCACCCAATCCCTGAAGATACGACCCTACTCACTGTGACAGCCCCACCTCTCCCTAAGGCGTACCCTAAGGTATCAGTGGACCGCCTACCTAACTCTCGCCAGGACTCACTCACACAAATGGTTACTAATTCCTCAAAGGAACAATTTAAACATCAATTCCCAAACTTTACAATCAACTCATAATTAAACTACTTCAATCTCACAAACCCAAAATTGAGATAACAATATAAACTAAACGATAATTCACAATTCATTCACCAAACCTTAAAATCGCAAAATACATAGAGTACTTAAAATACACATTCAAAGTTCCCCATTACAATATCCCAAATTCACAACTTAAGTTTCACTAGCCAGATACAAAAGAAAACCCTAATTCTAACGGTTGGTGTCTCCGCTTGGGTTCTCAGTCCCTGTTAAGGAAAACAAATTTGAAAGGTGAGCTAAAAGTCCAATGAGTTCCCAAAAAGGCATGCAAAACACATAACACATATAAGATTCTCATTCCAAATTCATATTCTGAAATAAGCAAATAAGGAAAACAATTAACAACACAAAGGTAGGATACGGGTAGCCCTCAGGGGCTAATATCCTCAGAACTGGAGCACGTTTACGGACTGGTGCATAGATTACGTAGTTGACACTCCGTCAACTTTCATACCAAGTAGACAGCCACTTACTCCTTCCACCACCAAAACCCCTGGTTCGGGCCCGCCCACCTCAGATAAACTTATATATTTGTGTATTGCTCTTCAACAGGGACAAGGCCATATGCCAAGTCCAGAGCACACAATTTATCACGTAGCCTAAGATTGTTAAATCTCCTCAACCTGGGCCTTCCTAACGACTCGAGTCGATAACTTACCAAGGGGATTGAGTATTCTTAAGAATAATAATCACAAAACACATCACATCACATCATATATTCAGAACAAAGTTCACATCATATCAAAAGTCAAAAGTTCAAAACATACTTGAAATACCACTTTTACAGAGTTTGCCATTCAAATAGGAGTAAGTGCCATGAAGTACACACTACTCCATTTGAGGGATTAAAAATTAGATTTTCACATCAAATCACTTAATCATTCATATTCCAAATTAAATTCACATAATCAAATAACATGCATGGAAACTCACCACAGTAGCAAGGTTCGATTTCCAGCTTGGGTTCTGGTTCAAATCCTTCCCCACTTCCTATAATCAAGTAAACAGAAGAAATAAGTTTCGCCTTACAATTAGCGAAACTAAGCTCAAAGTTTATTCATTTGTTTTATCAAAATTCTTCACAAGAAATCCTCTAACTTTTGCTCGCATGAAAAGTAGTCATTCGAGTCGGAAATCATCTTAAAAGATTCCATTTTCAAACTGAGACATCAAATAACCAAACCATGCTATCAACGTACTCCATTCTCGCAACTTCTAATTTTCTTAGTACAAAGACATAAAGTGAGGTATTTCACGTCAAAAATCACCCATTCAAGTTTAACTCAACACTCAACTTTAATTAAGATTATAACATATATTCGGAACAGTTTTAACCAAATCTTACTGTACAAAAGTCATGAAAAATCAGACAAAACATTTCAAACCCTCAAATGCCTCAAATTTGTCCAAAAGTACATTTACCCAAAAATTAGCAAAAACTCATCTCTTCTGCATTAAAATCCAAGATTTTCACTCCATTCAAACATATACTCACAAATGAACACAATACATATTTATTTAGGCAAATCTAGCCAAGTAACATCATAAAATTTCGAAATCACAAGTCAAAATTTTCAGACAGTGGTTCGGCCAGCTCTCACTCTTTTCCTTTAAAATTTTCAATCATCAAATCCACATTCTAACTATAAAATAATCTCATTTCATAAATAACAAACACAACCACATTCAGGTCCTCAAGTCCGCTACCTAAAAGTAACCTCAAGTCCGCTACCTAGGTTGGGAATTCAAGAGCCCAACTCAAATGCTTCATAGATAAGCATTCTTAGCAAAATGAACCATAGATCTACTATATTTAACACTAATCATGCTAGATCTAGGGAGTTTGAGTCTTATACCTTCAGATCTGACTAGATCTAACAAGCCCAAACAAGATCTCGTGAGTTCTTCTTTGAGAAGGATGCTTCCAAGTTTAGAGACTCCCAAAAGCTTCAACCTTCGCCCAAGATTCTCTTGCCTTGATAGAGTTTTCCAACAAAAAGCTCAAGAACAAGAACAAGGCAACTCTTACAAGCTTTCTTTCTCTTCTTTTCTCTCTCAAACTTTCGGATCTTCCCCCTCTTCCTCTCACTCTCACACGACTGCCAAGGATGAAGAGGAACAAGCCAAAATCCTCCACTAAAGTCTCACAACTTCAAGATGATAGATGAAGAGGAAAAATGGAAGATCAAGTGACAATTTTCCTCTCTTTTCTCTCTCTTCCTCTCTCGCGGCAGCTCCAAGAAGGAAGAGGATTTTCTTCAATAGAGGCTTGGAGCTTCAAGAAATTTGAGGAAAAAGATGAAGTTGGAAGAAAAACTCACAACTCTCTCTATTTCTCTCTCTCTTGGAGCTTCAAAGGTTGGCTGAAAATGGAGGAACAAGATGCAAGAAACAAGGCTTTTTATAGACAAAATACTTGGCTCTCCTTAATTTAAGGAAAAAGTAGTCAAACTCTACTTTTTGTCACATCGACGCGCGACACTCTAACTTCTACTGTTTAATCTCCTTTCGACACTGTCCAACCTTAAATATATCTCTGTAATATCTCTACATATGCTCGATTTTGTCTTCAAGTCACTATTCACGTTTCGGAACAAAAATTAAATGCTTAAACTGACCGAAACCACACACCGACAAATAATTCTTGAAAATTCCTCTAAATTAGAAAATAATCACTCAAAACATAAATTCACTAATATTTTAGTGAATAAACATAATATAAATATTATTATGCATTTTAAAAATAAAAACAGAATTTTGAGGCTCTCACACTCACCATTATATTTGAATTTATATTTTTAGAGTAGGTCTTTTATTTTTGGTAGTTTCGACACCCATCACATGTCGAGGTTACTTTTTCTTCTTTGCAACATGTGTTTATTTCTGCTATTTAATGCAAAATAAACTAGTGTGGGACAAAAGGAATTGTGGTCTTCATTGGAAATGTTGGCTGTCAATATGGAGGATCCATGGATGGCTGCTAGTGATTTTAATATAATCTCTGATGTAAAGGAACAAAAGGGTGGAGCTGGGCCCCGTATTGAGGAAATTGAGGAATTCAATTTGGCTCTTCAGAATTGTGGCTTGTCTTCTATTGCATTTGATAGGTCAAACTTTAGGATTAATGGGTTTGTATTGTAGGGTCTTGATGGGGCAGTTTGTAATTCATCTTGGTTAAATACCTATAGTCATACTCATGTATCGCATTATCTAAATATCGTTCTGATCGCTGTCTGCTTCTTGTAGGTTATGGTCAAGAGGGTAGTCAAAATTATGCTCCTTTTCACAATTTCAATCTTTGGCCAAAACATTCCGGTTTTTCGCTTCTAATTTTGCAGGTTTGGTGATAACTTGTTAAGAGAGTAGAAATGCGTTGGTTTTTTTGACAGATTGATGGCAGTTCAAAGATGGCTGAGAGAGTGGATACTCATCTGGTTGCGTCCATTTTTGGTTTTAAGTAGCAAGAACTCCTACTTGCTTACTTTGGTGTGCTATTGGGGAAGGAAAGAGCGAGATAGGCTCCGTTTGATGGTATTCTTGACAAGGTTCGAAATAAAAGTGCTGGCTGGAGTTGAAAAGTCTTAGGGGTAAGGTAATTTTACTAAAACATGTGTTGTCATCCATTCCTTCATATTTGATTCAGACCCTGTCCCTTCAAATTCTTTTCTAAAATCTCTTGGATGTCTTTTAACCAATTTTTGTGGGATGCAAATTTTGGTGAAAAGTTGCTGCATTGGGCAGCTTGAGAGCGACTTTGTTTTCCTATGGTGGAGGGGGTTTGGATTTCGGTCTTTGGCTGATGTTATCGAAGCATTTAGTATGAAACTTTGGTGGAGATTCAGGCTTAATGATTCCATTTGATCAACTTTCATGCACCAAAAATATCTTGGGGGTTTGCATCAAATGTCAGACAGTTGATCTCTTGGCTCCATAAATTGGAAGAGTTTGCTATGTATTCATCACACTGCTGAGTCGTATATTCAGTGCAACTTAGGCTCTGGTATGGTGGATTTTTGGATGGATCGGTGGCTGGGTGATGATCCTTTTTATATAATGTGTTCCGTACAAAAATCCTCCTTTTGCCTTGGTTGCAGAGGCTTTCAACCCTGTAGGTTGGAATGAAGAAAGGCTTTGGGACTGTCTTCCTTCGGGTCTTCTGTCGTTAGCTACAAATCTTGTGGTTAATCATGATGGCAGGGATAATATGGTCTTGGTCATTGTCATCTGATGGTAATTTTAATGTGCCTTCAGCCTGGGGGGCAATTAAGCAATGGAGAAATATTTCGACAAGTTGAAAAATCATTTGGAGTCCTTTGATTTAGATGAGAAGCTATCTTTTCTGCTGAAGAGAGGCCAATAAATATTTACCTATAGATGACAATCTTCAGCTTAGAGGATTGTCTTTAGCCTCTAAGTGTACCTGTTGTGTTAGCAGTGAATCTGTCCGGCACTTGCTCTTTGATGGCTCATTGGCAGTGCAAGTTTGGAGCTACTACAGTTAGATTTTTGAGGTGCAATTGTAGATTGATTTTTCTACATTGTCATTGCAAACTTTCTATCCTTTTAACATTAGCAGGTGATTAATTTTGAAACGTCTTTTTTTCAAGTGTTCATGCATCCAGCCTCAGGAATGTGAAAGAATTTTTACAATTATGGGGTGGAAAATGTCGGATTTGGGGAGAAAATTCCAAAAATGTGATGAAAATTAAGTAAAATTCTACATGAGGGGTTGTTTGTGGTGAGTGTTCCGAAAATAAGTGGTTCGCATTTGTAAAAATGCGAGTATAGAGAAACTCGCATTCTAAAAATGAAAGATATGCTTTTCTCCTGACAAAAAAAAAGAAGAAGGAATAATCATTTTCCACGTAGAGCTCGCATTCTGAAAATGCGAACTATGAGTAACTCGCATAGGCAAAATGCGAGGTCGCATGAATCAAAACACGGCAGCTTCCCTCTGCCTCCTCAGCCTCCCAAAGCTGTTATCAACAAAAGAATAGAAACCCTAAGCACTCAAGAAATTGGGAACACAGAAATTGAGCCCCAAAAATAGCCCAATCATTGAATCCGATCCGTGGAAGTCATCTAGAGCTGCTGAACAGGAGACCACCAGGTTGCATCCGTTCCTGCAATTCCGGTCAGCTGCAAAATTTGGGGTTTGGGGTTGCCGCTGTTTTCTCTGCCGTCGGACAGCTCAGAAGTGTCGGCAACGTTGGTGGCACTACAGCTCCATCCATCAAACAGCGTCTAAGGTAGGGATTCAGTGCCATCTTCTTGTCATCCGAAGCTGGTTCAAGTGAATTTTCTGAAATTTTGGTGAATTATTTTCGGTGTTTAATATTTCCAAGAAAAGTGTTGGTTTGAATATAATACTAACCCATATCCTCCGCTTCATTGAAATGTATAATCCTGATTATAGTTTAGAGCCCTTGTGGATTGCATGTTTGGAGGGAGAGTTAACATGGCAGTTTTTACCAAAAAAAAAAATATATTAGTGTAGTAAATTTCTTTTTATTTTTTGTACGAAAGATGATTGTGATGTATATGGAATACAAAAAATAGTTGTAAAATGGTTTAAGGGAATATTGTAGAAAAAAAACTAAAAGGAAAATGTCCACCAAAAACTAAAATGTAATTTTTAATTTGAATAAATGGCATTTGGCTCTAAATTAGGCATTTGGCATTCGGCCACACCACCGCCATTGCTGCTTAATCCATCAACCCGTGCGTAAGGTGGGTTTTCTGTGTGCCTTGCTGCTCTCCCGAACTTGACAAATAGAAGCTGCAAATTTTTTAAATTTTTTTTGTCGAAGTGAACTCTATTCAGCCGTCGTCTAGAACTTGACTGCATTGGGCTGCCAAAAGTTCCAAATGTCTAAAACTTGCTTTTTTTGTTCCTTTGTTTTCTGTAATTTGTTGTGGCTGCCGGAGGTCTTCATCAGTGGAATAGGAACGCATACCATTTCTGAATGTTCGAAAGTTACTTTTTTTCTAATTTGTTGTGTAATTTATTTTGGCTGTTGAAGGTCTTTATTGCTGTAATATTTTGTTGGGTGAATAGGAATGCATACCAAAACTCTTGGATTCACACTTGTTTCTCCAGAATGATGAGGACGGCCTATTGTCTTGCTTTCACCATCCAAAACATTGACTTAGCCCCCCACTTTTGCTCTTGAGTTGTATTCTTATTTTCAGAAAAATACGAATAGGAAAGTGATCACATCTGTTTTTTAAATGTTTTTCTTTGCTTTTGTTCTTTTTTTAAATTAACCCCCCACTCTGTGATTATTCTCCATTTAGTTTTCTTCCCTGCTTAGTTATGCATTTTTGCACGTATGGCCACCTCTTTGTTGATTTTTTTTAAATATTTTGTGCTGGTTTTTACTTTTGTCTGAGGAAGAAAATGCTTGAATAAGGAGCAGCTTTGTTTTTCCTTTTTATTTGGTTAACAATACTTAGAGGGGCTCCCGCCAACTGTTGTAGTTATGCTGGTATTTAGTTCCTTCTAAAGAAGGAGGTGTATGAAGAAGAAGCTGCTGGATTTTTTTTTTTTTTTTTTGTTGGTCTTGTTAACAATACCAGTGAATATGCAGCCGATTCATTAGTTTTTTAATGAAGATTTTATCAAGTGTGCTGGTTTTTTCTTTATGTTCAGGTTGTGCCAAATTCAATTTGTTTCTCATTTTTCATTGACTTAGATGGTGAAATTTTTATTTATTTGTGTAGTATTTCTATATTTTTAGTATTCCCATACTTCCTACTTATCTATTGATTTTAATAGGAAATGTGAAGATGAAACAGTGGTTGCAGTGGAAAGCACTCCACTTTTGATCTATTGATTTTATGGCAATGGAAATTATTCTTCGTTAACCTCAAAAAGAAAAGTTATCGTTAGGGCCCCTTCTGATTTTCACCCAAGATTTGGAAATTTTTTAAGCTCGTTCTATTGATTTTACTTTGTTTTGAAGTGGGTTTATTGATTCTTGTTTTTAATGAACAGAGATTTCATCATTTTCTGTCCCGGAGTGTATTCGACGAGCTGAAATTTTTTATTTATTTATTCCTGCACGAAGTGAGGTGCATTCAGAAAACTCGACGAGCTGTCCGGCTTCGGAAATCAACCGCAGGAAGGCTAGGAAAGGTTGGCCACGCCGCAGGGGTTGCTGCTCCATCCGAATTAGCCGTGGCAGAGGTGAGTTCCATCTTCTCCTGCTTTGTACGAATCCATGGCGTCAATGCTGATATTTTGCAATTGAGCTGAAGTGCTCATTGTCGCCTTGAGCAGTATCAGATTGTTAACGGTAAACTAAAAATGCAGCTTATGACAGCATTTGTGGATGTTTCACAATAATCCTTTTTAATGGACTACTTGATTTTCAATAGTTGTGGATTGAGTGAATTTAGATACATGTGTGTGAATTGAGGATTACTACTTCACTGCTGATAGAGTGTGATTAGATGAAGAAATCACCAATTTTTGTTTCTGTGGGCAAATGGAATTCGATATACATCTGCTAAAGTGAAGACATAAAGCATTTCAGATTGGCTATTCTGTTTTTCTTTAAAGTCAATGTATTTCTTTTCTCAAATTAGAACTAGTTTTGAACTTTGATTTTTTTTTTTTTTTTGGCAGGACATAGTATCTAGAGAGGTTGATTTCTCCCTTTTGGATCAATATTGAGATGAGTTTCATTAGAATAAGAGTTGTCTAGGTTAGATCAGCAAATGCTACTGTGTTTTAGGCATGACATTAAATTGTGTTTTCCGTTTGCACCTGTTTTTGGCATTCTATGTAACTTCAATCTTTGTCTTCAACTTTTCGGTCGTTTTTTCCATACCACCTCTCATTTAGAATGGACCAGGAAAGTAAGATTCCTTGCTTTTGTTCTTAGGCTCTATTTTTGTTTTCCACATAAAATGACATATTTTGTCTTCTTATTCTGTGCCTTTTTTGTCTTCTTGTGGACGAAAAGTTTTATAGACAAGTTTGATTTGGTTCAAAAAAACTATTCTTGCACCATATGTTTCAAAAAAAGAAACCCAAAAAAAGGTTTTCTCACCATGGGAAAGTTCCAAAGGTTTCTACCAGTTACATTTAATATCCTTAAAGTTTTGTAAAAATATCACTTCACTGTTGGGAATAGAAGCTTCAATTGATCATTTCTCGTAATGGCTGCTTGGTACTACTTGCAGCCTATGAAAAGCATTTGAAGCATTATTAATATATACATTATGAAAAAAAAAGAAAAAAAATTGTAAGAAGAAGAAATAAACATCTGTATGCATATAATTGAGCCCATGAATAGTTTGGTATGAGGACCAACTGTAATTTAATTCCAAGTTGGAAACGCTTTAGTGCATGCATTTAACAATAGAAACAAAGAGGGACTATGCTATAGTAACGCGAGTTATGATAACGCTAAGAAGATAACCTGCAATAGCAAGTTTTTACCGTCTTTAGTGACAAATTCGATTTTTAGTGACTTTTCTAATATTGCAATAGTAAGTTTACAAAGAAATTTAGTAAGTATATCTCTTAAAACAGTAAGTTATAGTCATCAATGAAAATTTACGTTTTCAATAAACAAACTTGCTTACTTTTTAATAAAATTTACCTTTTTTTGAATTCAACTTACTAGTAAGTTTACTAAGAAATTTAATAAGTATATCTCTTAAAACAGTAAGTTATAGTTAGGGGTGGGCACGGGTCGGGTACCCGCCCCTAACGGAATTTGGCTGACCCGACCCTAACCTATCGGGTGACAAATTTGACTAACGACCACTTTTTTCATCCTGGTCCCTCTAACTTTCAAATTTTTTTATTTTTTTATTTTTTACCCTAACTTTCAATTTACTATTGATAAATGACCACATTTTATTAAAGATTTAACAGTCTAAAACCAATTCATTTCAAAAATCCAAGATCCAACACATTTCATCAAAGATTTAACAATTCAAAATCAACACATCAATATTCTATCACACATTTCATCCAACAATCAAACCAGTCTCTCAACTCTCAAGTATCCAATACAAATTAAAGTTACAATATCTAATAGACAAAATAAAGTTTCATTACATTTTTTAATACAATTTAAGCTGAAAAGTTTTGATTGTAGGTGCTTAATTACAGAGAAAAAGTCAAACAACCACACCAACCTAGTATATACTACCACTACTACTAGTCTATAAAATGAATTGCTAATATGATAATTTAAAAAAATAAAAATATCCCTGAAACCAATAGCAATAACAAAATTATGAGCTAACCCCCAAGTAGAGAATAGTAGAGGATAAATTACCTTAAACAACATTTTCTTGTTACACTTGATAGAAAAGTTGAATTACCTTAAGCAACATTTTCTTGGTACACTTGATAGAAAAGTTGAAGAAATAGGAGGATAATAGGTTGAACTTTTACTAGAATTTCAACGGTGGTCATTGGTCGATATTTTGGAGAGAAAAATGTGGAGGTTTGGAGTTGGAGGCGGAGTGAAGATAAGAATCGAATGTACTACTACTGCTTGGGTGTTCAATTAGGGTTAAAACTTAAAACATATTAAATAATATATTGACCCCTAATTTTTTTAATATTTATACAATATACCTACGGGTCGGGTCGGGTACCAGGGTTTTATTTTCGACCCATTACCGGTGCACCGATATTTACGGGTACCCGACCCTAATATGATCCGATGAGAAAAATCGGACCGGGTACCCTAAATTTCGGATCGGGTCGGGTCGGATCAGGCGGGTTTTCGGGTCAGCGGGGTTTTGTGCCTGCCCCTAGTTATAGTCATCAATGAAAATTTACTTTTTCAACAAATAAATTTACTTACTTTTTAATAAAATTTACCTTTTTTTGAATTCAACTTACTAGTAAGTTTACTAAGAAATTTAATAAGCATATCTCTTAAAACAGTAAGTTATATTCATCAATGAAAATTTACTTTTTCAACAAATAAATTTACTTACTTTTTAGTAAAATTTACCTTTTTTTTTTGAATTCAACTTACCAGTAAGTTTATTAAGAAATTTAGTAAGTATATCTCATAAAGCAGTAAACTGCAACCATTAATGAAAATTTACTTTTTCAACAAATAAATTTACTTACTTTTTAATAAAATTTAGCTTTTTTTGAATTCAACTTACTAGTAAGTTTACTAAGAAATTTAATAAGCATATCTCTTAAAGCGGTAAGTTATATTCATCAATGAAAATTTACTTTTCAACAAATAAATTTACTTACTTTTTAGTAAAATTTACCTTTTTTTTGAATTCAACTTACCAGTAAGTTTATTAAGAAATTTAGTAAGTATATCTCATAAAGCAGTAAACTGCAACCATTAATGAAAATTTACGTTTTCAATAAATAAATTTACTTATTCTTTAATAAAATTTACCTTTTTTGAATTCAATTTACTAGTAAGTTTACTAAGAAATTTAGTAAGTATATCTCATAAAGCAGTAAGTTACAACCATTATTGAAAATTTACGTTTTCAACAAACAAATTTACTTATTTTTTAATAAAATTTACCATTTTTTGAATTCAACTTACTAGTTAATATACTATGTAAAAAGGTAAATTTTGTATATTTCTTAAATTCTTGATCATTTGGGACTCTTACTGTAAGTACCGATCCCAACGTCAATAAATCCATCTCGAATGGCAAATTACTAATTATTAAGTTCAGACTAAAATACAATTGCCCCCTCAACCTATTTGTATGATTGATTGACCACTCTAAAGTGGAATTGATTCATGATCTCCTAATGGGTTGCGATTGAGAGAATTCCCTCAAAGATATTAAAAAAAATTGTACTATTATCAATTGCTTTCGGTACTTGGAGATGGAGATTGGGGTATGCGTACAATCTGAAATAAAATCTGAAATTTGTTGACTATTTACATTAATTTGATGATTATGGTTTGGAAATTGACATAGTGCATGCGTTCTGTAAACATTGCATGAAACTTGTGCTGTAAGCATAATTTGCACTGGAGATTTCTGAAAATTAAGCAACTTAATATATGGATGAATTTACTATAATTTTCAAAGATTATGCTGCATTAATATAATTTCAACTTTTATACGTATGATCTTGACAATCAATTTATTAAAATTTTATCATTTTATTGTATTCATATGGATTAACTTATAGAAATTGTGATGAATAGACAACTACCATTATATATATAACTCGGCTCGGGATGATTTATTGTTATTGTAAACCAAACTTCCAATCTTTTCAAAAATTAAAAAATAATTCAAAATTTATAATCAGACAAATTTTATTACACATTTTATAAGGTCATGTGAATAGTAATTTTTTTTATAGTATTCTTGGCATTATTTCAATTAAATTTCCTAATGCTAGTTTCATATAAGTTTTTAAAGTAAATTAGTAGATTTATACCACAAAGTAGTAAATTTGGATCACTAGTCCAATTTACCATGTTATCATAAAATTTACTATGATTCTATAGAAATTTATTAGTAGTTGAATTAAACTTACTCTCTAAAAACTAACTTTGGGATATAAAGTTCTAATTCATTTATTCTAAGAGAAAAAATAACTTTCATATATATTCTGATTTAATATTTTAGACATAAAAGTTACTAATTTATTAAGTTAAATTTCAATCATTAATAAAAAAATTTTAGCACTATTTCAGGTAAACTTCGTAATAGTAGTTTCATATAAGTTTTTAAAGTAAAATCATAAATTTTTACCACAAACTAGTAAGTTTTGATCAGTAATCAAATTTACTATGTTATTATACAGTTTACTATTATTTAAGGGATAATTTCAGAAACCTCCCCTGAGATTTCTGACTATTTCACTTGGCACCCTCAAACTTTAAAAAATCTCACTTGCCTCCCTTACTTTATGCTTTTGGTATCATCTACAACCCAATTTAAAATAAAATATTAAAAAATTTATTTTGGGAAAGTAAATGTAATCTCATTGCAAAATTACCCCTTGTTGTCTTACTTTTTATTGCTTAAGTATATTCATAACAAAATAAATGAAAGTTTATTTTGATTGAAAAAAATATAGTTTGTTTTTATATAGCAAGCATTAATATTTGAATTCTACAAGTTATAAATATAATATTTTCTTTATTTCAAAGTGTTTTAAGTTAATTTGAGAAGTTTTACAAATTATTTACATATTTTTGAATTTTCTACTTTTTGTCCACATTGATGGCTTGAAAACTAAAAAGATATAATATGCTAAAAATTATATATGAATTTGTTTGTATTGTTTTAAATCAGGCAAAAAGGTATTTTCATGGTTATAAATTATTGTGAATTATTTCCAACAGTATTATTAATTATTCATAATTTTGAGTAATTTAATGTTTTTTGTCTAAACCAATGACATAAAAACTACTAAATAGTTTTTAATATTATTATCAGCTTCTAAATATTTATTAAGAAACTCCATCCATCTATTTATAAAAATTAATGGATAAGTTAGGTGTACTATAATAATTGAGAAATCATAAGAAAAGGGCAAACTTGGAATGAAATTATATTCTCTCACCCAAAATAAGTTTTTAACATATTATATTTTGAAATGGGTTTCAAATGCTATAAAAAGTTTAAAATAAGGGAGGTAAGTGAGATTTTTGAAAGTTTGAGGGCACCAGGTGAAACTGTCAGAAACCTCAGGGGAGGTTTCTGAAATTATCCCATTATTTAAACTAAACTTACACTTATAAGTTTTTAAAGTAAAATAGTAAATTAGTACCACAAGCAAGTAAATTTTGATCATTAATCAAATTTACTATGTTATCATAAAATTTCTAATATTGTATAAAAATTTACTATTACTTCAACTAAACTTACTCTTTGAAAGTAAGTTTGAGATGTAAAATAGTAATTTATTTTCAAAAAAAGATCAATTTCATATTATTTCTGATTTACCTTTTGAAATATAAAAGTTACTAATTTATTAAATTAACTTACTCTTTTACGCGCAAAACTTACTACTCTTAAAAAGTAAGTTTAAGATGTAAAATAGTAATTTATTTTCAAAAAAATGTAAGTTTCATATAATTTTTATGATTTACCTTTTGAGACATAAAAGTAACTAATTTATTGATTTAACTTACTGTTTTAGATGCAAAACTTACTTATCTTTAAAAGTAAGTTTGAGATATAAAATAGTAATTTATTTTCCAGAAAAGGTAAGTTTCATCCGATTTACATTTTGAGACATAAAAGTTACTGATTTATTCAACTAACTTACTATTTTAGATGCAAAACTTACTTCTCATTAAAAGTAAGTTTGAGATTTAAAATAGTAATTTATTTTCAAGAGAAGGTAAGTTTCATATTATTTCCAATTTACCTTTTGAGACATAAAAGTTACTAATTTATTAAATTAACTTACTCTTTTTGATACAAAACTTACTTCCAAATTTTTAGGCTAATTTTTAGGCATTATCTTATCTAAATGACTGTTCTTCCAAATTTTTAGGCTAATTTTTAGGCATTATCTTATCTAAATGACTGGTCTAATAGGTAACCAAATGGTCACTAAAAGTGTTTTTACCTGTAATATCAGGTAAACTTTGTTTCATTACTATAACTATCGTTACTTGAGTATTTTCCTAGAAACAAATGCTGATATTGTAATTGAAGTTACCCTTTTGGTGGATTGTGGGGATCCTATTTTCATGTGGTCCCTTAGTTTGTAATGAAGAATCAATTTAAAATCGCTTGACATTTATAAACTTGATAGACATATTATGTAATAAAAATATTATAAGTTCCAGGTTGAGAGATCCTTAAATAAATCTTATCTACAATTTGGAGAAAAATTTAAAATTGAAAAATTATAAACAATCAACAAAGCATGTAAAAACAGTATTTGAAAAATCGTAAAGAAGACAAAAATAACTTTTTTCACGTTCGAGAAACCTGACACAATTTTTAAATTTGGTTTATAATATTTTCCTTTTTCTAAATTTTCAATCCATTGATCCGGATAAATAGAAATTGAAGTTTCTATGTAGTCCTTAAAATTGAATAAATTCAATCAAAGCATTTCACATTACAAAAAAAAAAAAATTCTCATTTGGTAATGTAGGGGCACATGATAAGCATATTGATAAATGAAGATGCGCTAAATATTGAAGGTTTAAAATTATATTTATCCCCTTCAATTGCAACAAGGTTGCTAAATAAATCTACAATTTTATTACAAAAATAATATGAATAATATCGGGTATATTTTTTTGTTAGGTGACCTTACAGTACCAAAGAAGACAAATCATAAAGGGAAAATTTTTTCGAAGAACATATGACATAAACTTGTATCATTCGTTAATACTTTAGCAAAGCAAATTGCTTATGATTGTAGTTACAATATTTGTTTATGTTTTTTTTACAAAAAATTACGTCTTCAAGCTTTTTGCCCTTAATTCTAATATTTGATTATTATGTACAATTTAAAAGAAAAAGTGAGCAATGAAAGGGCAGTGTTGGAAAGAAATTCCCTAAAATGAGTATTTCAACTATATAATTTGAACTGAGTTGAAAATGTTATAAAAATTTGAAAATATGATAGATAAGTGACATTTTTTAAATTGTAAGGGTGCTTGGCGAAACTGTTAGGAACTCTAGGAAGAGAGTTGTTTAAAATAAAATATAATAATTAAGAAAAAAGAAACCCCAAGAAGCTTTTTTTATCATTGGATTACTTTTGTTGTGTCAATTATTGAGTTCTTGGGATGCTTGCAAAGTAATAATTTCTGTCTCGAATATACATATTTTTGGTCTTTGAACGGCTTTATCTTGCAAAGGTAGAGGCGACGCAAGCACAACGAGTTCTTCACTAAACAAACATTGAATCCATGAATTTTAGGAAGTTTCCCGTGCATAATGTACTACCATTACTGTTCATACGTATGATTGTGTTTGATCTTTTTTCTTTTCTGTTTATGAAATCTAATAATCCTACATATTATTTTTGAGTGGGCAAGAAGGGGTGGGGAGTTCAATAATACGGTCCCGTTTTATTTGAACTACTTTTCTAACACTTTATGAATGATTTCTAGGGTGGGGTGGAGAAATAATCTCAAGAGTTTTTATACCAATTCGAGGGTATAGGAGACCTGTAGCGTTCTCCCAAAGTTGACGGCTTGAGGCGGGTGGAGACCTGTAGGGTGGTAAGATCAATTATTGGATCTCAAAATGTGTGTGCTATGAGAAAATACAATGTTTTACTCATGTCAGTAAATTTGCTGCATTACAAAATGCTGTAGTCATTTTTGCGTTAGCAAATGTATGTTATAATTGGTTAAAACTGCTGTGCATCCCAAAACTGCCATGACCTTAACCTTTTTGTATTACTTTCCATTTCTATGATATTTAGTTAAGGAACGCTAAACAATATGTGGGCACGTCCAATGTGCCTCGGGTTTATGTTATGCAATGAGAGTTGAAAAAAATTGTGTTTGCTGGCAGGGAGTTTTAGTAATTTTATTGGGGAGACTCTGTCGAAATTTTTATAAATTTTGTTTACATAATGTGTGATAGCCCCACCTCTCCCTAGGGCGTACCCTAAGGTATCAGGGGACCGCCTGCCCGGCTTTCGCCGGGACTCACTACAATCCTCAAACAAATCTCAGTGCCAGCCTTTAATAATTACAATAAAACTCCAACCATTACATCCATGTACTTCCAAATAATAACATAACCCTAAATCTCATAAGTTAATCTCCAATACTTACAATTCCAAATATTTCCAAAATAATATTACAACCATGAGCTGTTATTCCCCAATTACTTCAATACCATAGATACACTTTCCATGACATCAAAATAATATACCCAAATGGAACAAGAGGTAATCCAGCCAGTTACACTAGTAAGTCCCTACAAGCTTCCTTTGCCTCGAACCCTATGGAGGGGAAATAAATATTTTTGGGGTAAGCTAAAAGCTCAGTGAGATTCCGAAAAATAAGCAAATTCACATTGTGGGTCAAGTATAAAAATAAACAATAATAAATATTTTTCCAAAATACTCACCATTCATCTCAAATTATGAGCAAAGCATTTCATGTAGGATGATAATAAATCATGTCTCATTTAACTTAAAACAAGAGTAAATCTTTTCAGAGAAACTCATTTCACTTATGCACAACACATAGGCATTTCTATATATATCAAAAGCAAGATGAGCATGTAACATAATTAACTCAAAAGAAATAGTGCCACAAATATCATTACTGAACGGATCTCTAGAGGTGGCTCCCGTCTCCAAGGACATAGCACATAGCTCCGCTCAGATAAATATTTCAAAGAGTGAGTCGGATCTCTAGAGGTGGCTTCCACCCCAAATGGACGTAGCACATAGCTCCACTCAAGTAAATATTTCAAGTGTTGAGACGGATCTCTAGAGGTGGCTCCCGTCCCACATGGACTTAGAGCATAGCTCCGCTCTAACACTATCAAACATTTCAAGCGCTGAGACGGATCTCTAGAGGTGGCTCCCGTCCCACATGGACGTAGCACATAGCTCCGCTCAGGCCACAAAACTCAAGGCAAACACAAATAAATCACTTCATAGATCATTCGCAACAGTAAAATAACATTTCATATGGAAAACAAGTTGGAGTGCTCACAAATTAGTCATAAATCATTTCACTCATGAAAGAAACTTTACTTGGAAATAACAGTGAATCGTTCCTTATAAATACTAGCAAATCATTTCAACACATTATTCCTTTGCAAACACTAGCAAGAGTTTTCATTTGAAAAGGAAGTTGGACCACTCACCGTGATTCGGTGAAATAGACGAGCAAGCAAGAAGATCAAACTTCGGTAGTTGGGTCACCCTCGGCAAAGTCTGGGTCTCCTGAGCCAAAGTTTAATTATCAATCACTAGCCAAACAACTAGCACTCAAAACTTAACCCAAACCACTTAAAATCACCAAAGGCCACACTGCCACTGTTTCTTGTTCGGACCACATCTAAGGCCACACTCATCGAAATTAGGCAAGGCCTATGGCTATGGAAACTAGACTTGGAGTACTACAGAAGGGCTCCTCCAAGATTCATTTTATAAAATAGGCGAAAGTGCGCGACAAGATGTCACGAGTGAATAAAAATGGGAAATCAGGCTGGAAAATCAGCCATCTTTGCAACTTTGCTGGTATTGATAGGAAAAGAACTAGTGTGCGAGCCTTATACAATTAGAAATTTTGTGAAATCTAGTTTCAAATACCACTGACGACGCTCAATTTTGACTCCCGAGCAAGGAGTTATAGCCAACAGAAGTACAGGGGGTTGCCAAGACTGACGGCCAAATTTCCAGGTTTGAAAAGCTATATTTGGAACAACATTTGGGTATCGAAATGCCATTGAAAGATTACCAAATTTTGTACAATCAAACCTCACTAGATGAACTACGTGTATACCAAATTTGAGCCAAAACTCGCATAGTAAAGTAACTTTTTAGATGGCCAAGTGTGAAGAGTAAAATTTTCCAGTTTTCGCAGCATTCTTTGAAAAATCATAACTTGAGTTATATAAGTCCTAAATTCTCTAATATTATACCGTTGGAAAGTAGAATAAATGACCTAAAACTCTTGAGAAGACACTTTTACAAGATTCGAATCAAAAACTAATCAAATTTCAGGTTAAAGCTGCTGTCACAGTGTAAGCAAAGCATATCAGTTTTGATTTTTAGTCAACTTTGAAAATTAGCCAAAATTCACAGAATTTGAACTAGCCCTTGAAAATTATACTGATAGAATAACTTGTATTCTAGTTTCAAATGCAACAAACAGAACTCGATTCAGACCTTCCTACACCAAGTTACAATAGTTGGAAGTAGGCTGCATGACCAACCCTGATTTCCGAAAATTTCAGATTTGAAGAACAACTTTGACACATTATTTGAGCAATGAAATGGTACTATAAAAACACCAAAATTTGCAGACAACAACCTCAGTAGGTAAGCTACGTTTTCACCAAATTTCAGCTAAAAATTCGCATGGAAAGGCTGCGATCAAAGCAACCAAATACAGGGCAGCAAGCATTCCTTCCTCTCGGTTTCTCCTCTTCTTTTCCCTCTTTCATTTTTAGCAACCACTCAACATATAAACACCTCACACACACACATAAGATTATCAAGAGCCCCAAGTTCATATATGGTGGGATTTCATAGAGCCCACTTTCATAAATTGACAACAAAATCCAACTCAAAGAGCTACAAGCTCTCTTAACCTAGGAAATTGAACCTATTGAACAAGATTTTAGTGTCTAGAAAACTTACCCCCAATTCCAACAAGAAGCTTGATTAATGGTGGATGACTTAGCTCACAAAACCCTCAATCTTCAAGCTCCACAACTGGTTTCTCCTCCCTCTCCAAGGTGGTCCGAAGCTCCAAGAGAAACTAGCAAGTTCTTCAAGTTTTTTGTTGGCTTAAATGGTGATTTGTGGTGTTTCTTGAAGATGGAATTTTGAAGACAAAATGAAAGGAAAAGAGGAGCAAGTGATCGGCCAAGCGTGGAGGAAAAAGGAAGAAAGTGAATAGTATTTTTGACTTTTGGACCTTTTATGGAAAAAATGGAAGGAATGAATGAAACTACCGATTGGACATAAAGTCTCTTTTTTTGTCGTGTCGGGTTAATTCACATGACAAAACACTACGATCCCGGTTTCTCTCATTTATGTACTCCAAATACATATTCTAACATTCGAAACTTACGTCTAATAGTTGATCCTAGGCCCGAGTGCGAAATTTAAACATTCAAACAGTTTAAATTGAGAATATAGTTTAAACGTGCAAAAATGCATTTTAAAACTTTTCGTGCTGTTACAATTAATAAATGACATTCAAATAATTCAAACTAATTTTAATGAAGTAATTTTATGAAATTATGGAGTTTTGCAATTTTATAAATTAAATTGATGGTTAAACAAGGTTTTAAAATAAAAGGAAGTAACGTATGGCGTATTTGCAATTAAAATGATCTAAAATAATGATTCAGAGAAAATAAATAATTAATTAATTAAATAGGTCAGATAAAATAAATTTTCGGGTCCTCACATAATGTCCTTTCTAAATTCATCAACATATTTTACAATTTTTTAATAAGTTTTCTGTTTCATTTTATTATTCTCCATTTCTGTTAATTAGATCGTATTTTTCCATGCTTAGAAGGTGGAAAGGCACCTAGTTTACAAAAAATTGATTTGTATTATATTTAAAAAAATGAAAGAAAAAGCAATGATCAATAAGTCTTTTGGTGAGGTATGCTAAACATAACGTTGTCCAATCCAATGTGCCTCGAGTTTATGTTATGCATTGATAGTTGAAAAAATATTGTGTTTGCGAGCAGGGAGTTTTAGTCATTTTATAGGGGGGATTCTGCTAAAATTTTTATAAATTTTGTTTACATAATGTCCTTTCTAAATTCAGCAAACAATTTTACAATTTTGTCAACCACGAAAATTTTAGGATAGAAGTTGTTGCGCCAACCTCGAATTCGACAAATATCGCCGGTCCAAAATTCTACAAGCTAATCACCCCTACAGTAAAATTATTAGTGACTTCTACAAAATTATGCATCACTTACAGTACCATTACAATTAAGTTGCAAAAAATTCATAATTTTTAAAAATATCTTTGTGCACTGGTTTAAGGATAACATAAATGAAATTCGTATGTAATATTACCTCTCGTAAGTTGTATAGTTTTGTATTTTCAACCCTAACGTCTACAAAAAAAAACTTACAAATATGTAATTGAAGCATATGGTGCAAAAGGGCGTTGTGGGAATGAGATTAAATGTACAAGCCTATCTACAAATTTGTCCATATCCGAATGGGAAAAAGAATATTTCATACTAAGAATTCAGATTGAAATGAAAAAATATTTATTAAAATGAAAAACTTCTACAACCCAATGTGTTCAAATCTCGCCTAAAAAATTGCAAGTTGTAATAAAGACAAAGTATTGTGTATTTTGAAAATATGAAAGTTCTAATATAAGCAAATTACATTCGACAGTTTAATAAACGAGTGCTTGTCAATATTGTTACGATGAGAGTTATAATTTATGGTTGAAAACAAAACTTTACATAAGGGTTCTAGGGTTGAAAGTTTAGGTTTAGGGTTTAGGGTTTTACGGTTTAGGGCTTTAGGGTTGTAGGGTTCTATGGTTTAGGGTTTAAGATTTTAGGGTTTAGGACTTGTAGGGTTTAGGGTTTAGGGTTTAGGGCCTTGGGGTTGTAGTTTTTTGGGTTTATGGTTTAGGCCTTTAGGGTTGTCGGGTTTAGGGTTTTGATTTTATTAGGGTTTGGGGTTTCGGGTCTAGGGTCGTAAGTAGTATAAAAATCAAAATCTGTGTTGGAAGGGAAAAAATATTTTATAATAATAAATCAAATTAGAATGAATAAATTTTATTGAATTGATAAAATTAAAAAACCCAATGTGTTTGATTGTGGTATGAAAAAATTTAATAATAATAATAATAATCGGAATACAAATAGGAGAGTTCTTTTTTTTTTTTTTGGCAAAACCGATGATCCTTACGTGGGCACGTCCAAAATGGTTGGAGTCTTCTGGTCGGGAGGGGAGAAATTCTAAATGGCCAAGGGACTCGTGACACGGGCGCGTCCTGATAGAGCGAAGTCTTCTGATCGACCCAATCCATTCTTGAAATATCATATCAGGCATCGTGACATGGGCACGTCCTGACCAAGTGAAGTCTTCTGGTCGGCCTCACTCAAATCTTTGAAAATTGCATCAGTCATCATAACGTGGGCACGTCCTAACGACTAATGCTCTTCTGCCTACCAGATTGGATCGAAGTCAAAACCAAGAATGACCACAACTTCGTACTTGCAACCAAGTGCCTCCTACCTAAAAAATTAACTTAAACGACACTTAGCAATTTAAACAAAATAAAACTCAAAGAATTAACAACATAATAGAATCTTTGGTTGCCTCCCAGGAGCTTATTTTTTTAATGTCTTTGGTTAGACATAGTTAGATTTCACTTCATTCCAAATAGGTACGGTCCTCCAAATAAATGGAGAACGCAAGGGAATCACCCATGTCGGGACTTTTTCCAATTTTTTTTTTCATACTCTTAATTTCTAGTGAGCTCAGGTAATTATATTTTTTTTTTCTAATTTCCTGTGAGCTCGCGTTTAAACATCTATTTTTTCCCATGTTTCAAGGAATTATTTTTTTATTTTTATTTTTCTCAAAAAAATAAAAAAATTTCGGAATACGAACCCATATAATGTCGCATTTGCTATAGGTAATAGGAATTATTTTTTCAGTTTTTCTATTTTCCATGAAAATCGCAAGACATTAATTTTTTTATTTTAATCATTTCCAGGAAACTCGCATTCTTCAAATGCGATATTCATTAAATTACGTTTATTATTTACGAATTGCAAGTTCATTTATGATTCCGATTTTTAGGACATTAATTTTTTTATTTCCCTAATTTTCCAGGAAACTCGCATTTAGTGAATTACAAAGGTTTTTCAAATTTAATCATTTCTGGGAAACTCGCATTTAGTGAATTACTTTTTCTTATTTCCCTAATTCCACAAATGCGAGCTTAATTAAATTACATTTTTTTTCTTTTTTGGAATTCCAGGAAACTTGCATTTAGGAAGTGCGAGTTAAGTTAAACTCGCATTCCTAAAATGCGAGATTAATTAAATTACTTTTTTTAATTTCCAGAATACTCGCATTCGTGAAATGCGATTTCCATTGAACTCGCATTTCACAAATGCGAGTTCTCTAGAATTAACTTTTTTTTAATTAGCATTTTTCAGTGATCTCGCATTTGCCAAATGTGAGTTTTCTTGAACTTGCATTTTGCAAATGCAAACATCACTGGCCGGAACTCTACAGCCAAATCACCCTATTTGCAGAAAAATTTTGAAATTCATCACATTTTTGGAAATTTCTCCGGATTTGGGGCACTGTCAACAACTGTCCAGAACGATATAATAATTTTTAAATAGATTGAAATTCTATGTGAAGTTGTGAACGACTTGTACAATTTTATAAAAAATATAAAATTATTATGCATGGAACTCACATAATCAACAAAAAGATATTACACCTCTGATGCAAAATTATACGAGTAGTTCATGCAAAATTACAATTCATTCAAAATTTATTACACCGTATTGGATGATTGTCACTAACAATTATCCGTGCCCTACTTCTAAAAATGTTATAGTATGAGTTGACGTGACTCTAGTGAATATAGAGAACGATGATATTCCGCAAATTGTCCAAAACTGGGGCTTATCTCATCTCCGGTGGATCTCTCCATTTCCCACAATGCATACTTGAATGCATGACACGTGTCTTCGTCATCTCAAAGGGACATGATCATTTTAAGTTTAATCGATCCTAACCCTTGTTAAATTAAAACATGTTATGTATCTAAATATGCAGAAAATGGGGAGAGAATTCACTTGAGAGAAGTCAAACCCTCCTAATTAGCAGTTTGGAAATGCAATATTACTCAATAGTTTCGTGGCTAGACATGTCAATGAATCAAGTTTTGTCCAAATTCAACCCAAACTCAATATACTTGGATAAGGTCTGGGTTTAATTTTTTAAATTTAGATTCTATCCAAATCCAGACCCCTTACCCAAACCTAGATCCTATAAGAGAATCATGGATCTGGTTTTTTATGATCCCTATCCAAAGTTAAATTCAAATTAAACCCTATCCAAACTCATGTATATATGTGTGTGTCTATCTACCTATCCATACATACATACATACATATATACATACATACATACATATATATATATATATATATATATATATATGTTCTAATATTTTTATGACCATTAGATCGAATACAGTAATGATTTCATTATTGTTAAATTAAAAGAGAAAAAATAAAGGTGAACAAATGAAAGATTAGATGTGGATGTAGATAAAACTTTGAAAATAAATACAAAGATTTGATAATAGATTTTTCTTTGAATTCACAATATTGCATTCAACTTCTTAAGTGTTAATTTTATTTTTTAAAAAATAAAAATAATATTATATTTATGTTATTTTTAAACTATATATATATACAATATTTTTATTTTAGTTCTTTACTATACCTTCAAAAAATGCTTATTGGCTACTCAAATCCATAAGAATCTGAATCTAATTCCTGGTGTAAATCTAATGAGTTTGAATTTGGATTAAAAAGATTCCACCCAGACCTATTTGGGGCTATAGCTTGAAGCAGCAACTTGCAGATCATATGCAAAAGAGTTATTTTTCGAACAAAAAGTCGAAGTTCCGTTTGCATATGCTACAGATTATACATAACAAACTTCCTCAAATTTATTGGGTTTCAATCAATTGCTCATAGCTCGAAATATGTAGCCACCGATTTTCTCAGAGTGTAGCCCCTGTAGAAATGCGGCTATAGATGACTTAACAGTACGGCAAAAGCAGTTGTATCAGAAAAGTTATAATGAGGACAGCATCTTATATTTTTCCATGACTAGAGTCTTGTTTACATGCTTGTCGTTTGCTTTTACATGATTAAATCGCAATTAACCATTCAAAATATTTGTCTATCAATTCTCTCAAAATTACTTGAAATCCCTTATCCTTTTCTTAGACGCATAACTGCATGGTCAAAAGTTAATTAATTCGTGGTTCGCAAAACAAAATTTTGCAGCAAAGTTCTGCACATTATTAATCATGGAAACTTCATTTTTTTATCTTGGAAGTCATGATAATATGTAGAAGTGAACCTAATGGCTGGACACAAGTGGTAAACGATTTGTAAATATTACACGAGATCCAATGTTCGACTCTCGCTGTGAAGGCCAAATTTAAACGGCCAAGGGTCAGACCTTACCCCCAAACAAGAGTCGGACTCTGTGGGCGCAACTCGGGTCGAATCCGGATTAGACAGAGCAGTGGCTCCGAATACCGGGTGCTCAGAACCAAAAAAAAAAAAAAAAAAAGCCAAAGTCTCTGCTTCATCCTTACAAAATTTCTATGAGTCATACCAAAAACTAAACATAACATGAAGGAAGAAACTCAAGATTGCTGCTAAGGATGTTTATCACATCCTTAATAAACATCCTTAAAGCTTGCGGAGTATAAAATTGACGAAAGTTGGAGATCATAATCTCTAGCAAAAGAACGCATGCATCATATCAATTTTTGGACAAGATTCCTGACATTAACTTATAAAACATGAGAAACAAGAAATGGAAATCATTTATATTTCCTAGCCCTATGGACTGCGAGCTGAAAATCAAGGACCACACCTCTTTGATGATTTTGCCTCCGATACTGCACCTGAATGGCGCAACCGGTTTTCCTCAAATCTTTTAGGCAGGTCACGAAGGTCTGGAGGCGGATGATTTCCGTCCTCTCTTGGTGTGTAATAAGCAGAAGGTGGCTCCTCCCGAATGAAATAACACCTACTCTTTAGCTGCCCTTTAATTTGATCAGGTAAATCCAACTGCCCCCACCAACTTTCTTGGCATTCAATCTTTCGTAAATGCTTTGCATTGTACATCCCAATCGACCAAGTATTTAGCTTGGGGCAATCAATGATCTCTATTTTCTGTAAGGAACGCCAATCTAATGAGTCATTCTTACATATGGTCACCAGATGTGGAAGATTCACAAGCTCCAGAGTCTCCAATTCTGGCAAGAAGCCAGTAAGGTTATGTACTTCTCCAGTGGGCAGTGCTTCATCAGTTTCGATCACCTCTTCAATCCGAGAGCACTCTTCAATTTTTACGTGCTGGAGATTTATTAAACTTTTAAGCATTCCAAGTGAGATAAGCTTCTTCAACTTGGGACACTTGTCAACTGTTAAGATTGCCAAATTGGAGAAGCTTTTAGGCCCCGCAGATCCATCCAGGATGCGGCAGAAGCTCTTGAGATTAACCAGATGTAGTTTATCAAGGAACGGAAAAACATTCCTAGCTGCATCGGAGCCACAACGGACGATGGAACTAATCTGATGGCAATTTTTGACAACACATACTTCCAATGATTCCATGCAATCGCTAGAGCTGCCTGATAAATTTTTAATTCCTTGATTCCCAATCAATTCCAATGAACTCGACTGCCTGAGAACCTTTTGGATAGTATCACAAAAGTCAACTTGATTTGAGAAAAACCTCAAATTTCGTTCGACCGTGTATCCATAATTAATTAGCCTCAAATTATGGTTTTCTATGGAGTTTGCCCCGACTGAGATCTGGAATGCTCTAAAACTGTTCTTTTTCCAAGGTGTGTTCTCGTTATTCCAGGAGGTGCTGTTGGCTATGAAAGCAGTGAGATTTTCTACAGCTGGGAAGCAGAAAGACAGCGCTGTCAAACTTTCCAATCGAACAATCTCCTCAATAACACTTCCAACACTAGTACGATTCCAGCTTTCTTCTCTAGGATCCACCATAATGGTTAGCTCTTCAAGCCGATGGAGGTTTCCAATTATGCCAGGGGGAACTATCCTCCCTGTTTGCTGATTACCCTCATTAGCATTGTGATGTTTTCCATTAACCCTTGGCTTCTCAGGATTGTAAACAAATGAAACTCTAAGACACCTCAAGCTTACCAGCTGTGCAATTTGAATTGGCAAGCTCTGCATCCCCGTGTCTCGGATATCAAGAATCTCCAGATTTTTAAGTTCTGTAATACCTTCTGATAGTGTCACCAAATCCTGACATTCATTGAGATACAATGCTCTCAGGTTGACTAAGTTGATGATGGATGGAGGTAGTGACCGTACTTTTGTGGAATACAGATCCAGGACCCTTAACTCACCCATACTAATGAAGAAGGAATCATGAATTTCCACTAGTTCTTTGTTCCTCTGAAGCAATAATGTTGTGACAGTCGGACAGCTGGGGATTTGATGTAAAGATTTGAGTTTGTTGCACATTAGAGAGATCCTTTTTGTATTTCTCCATTCTTCCATTTCAGGAGGACTATCAAGCTCTTCTTTTGCTCTCACCAGCTGGCTGAAGCCTCTTTCTTGTGGGTAAGAGAATCTTAGAGTCATTGTCCTAAACGGAAGAGGCATGGTAATAGAATTTGCCTTTGAAGACCACTCAAATAAACATGCTTCTGTAAGATCTTGCAAAACTGTCTGTCCTCTGTCTCTTGATGCTCTTAACTTTTGGGCGTTACTTGCACCTCCAGCAAGATGATTGTCAGCAATGAATTGCTCAGATCTCCAACATTGCACTAGGTAGTCTTTATCAATTTCATAACCCTTAGGGAACAGTGCTCCATAAAGTAAGCATTTCTTCCTATCATCAGGAAGTCTGTCATATGAAAAATTGAATGCTTTAAAGAGTTCCTTCACGTGCTCCTTTTGGAATTGATCATCTGGGGATTGCAGTGCCCATAATGCACCAGGCCAAGTACACTCAGGCTCATCTTGTAATTGTGCTGCAATAGCTCTGATCGCCAGCGGCAGACCACCTAACTCATTAACAATCCGCCTGGCTGTTTCTTTGATGCGTGGACGATCTGCAATCTCACCTACAATGTCCCGAAACAATTTCCATGCATCATCATTTGATAATTTACTCACCTTGATTACCGGATAGCAATCCATCCTCTTACAATTGAACTTCTCCCGTGATGCAATGACTAGTTTTCCGTTCCTATTGCGTATCCCGACTTGATCTAAATTGATATTGGTTGGAACCTGATCAAGCAGTAGCAAGTATTTCTTTTTCTCCAGGGCCTTGAATATTTTATCTGCATCTTGCTCTGTCCTATCTCTGGATTGAACAGCTAGCTGTAACCTATCTAAAATGTCTAATTGAATCTTCTTCAGAGTATCTTCTTCCCCAACTGTTACCCAGATAATGATCTCAAACATGCCCGATTCATTTGCTTTGTCATGCAGGCGTTTTAAGATGGTGCTTTTTCCTACTCCTGCCATTCCCCATATGCCAATCCTTCTCACCTCATCATCTGCCAGCAACTTCAGCAGCTTTTCTACCATCTCAGCATGTGATAGAGGGATATCATCTTCAACTTCAGAATCCATTTTTTCTACAGTCTCGAGTTTCTTCTCCCTCAATGCACTCCGCAAGTCCATCTGGTCTTTCAAGGCTTTCAGCTTCTCTGTTTCCTCCACTAGTTTTTCACTGAGCTTTAAAAGCTTAAAGAACGGACACATCCCACAAAGGCAGTTATGGATATCTTCATATTTTCTTTTCAGTACTTGGACTTCTCTTTCCCTCTCCTCTACCAACTTAAGCCAAGTAATGGTTATTTCGGTTGGCTCCTTATCAATACTGTTCCTTGTAATTGCTTCCTCCAATGTTGATTTGGTAGCACCAAGCAAATTCTCTTCAACTTTGAGTCTATCCAAGTTCTCCTTAATCTTCTTCACTTTGTCATATTTGTCCTTCAAACACATGCTTGCATCTTTAATAATTTGAACACCAGGCGCTATTACGCCCCCAACCATGTTTGGTAAGCAGGATGGCATCCTGGAAAATCAATTGTTAAAGAGAGAATTCAATTTTGAGTTAGGCATAAACTTTAATTCGAAATAGCACATAATTGATGTCGGAAATTTCAAATGTGGTTATTAAACCTGTCAAATCTTTTATAGAACCAAAATACTCGCATTTAAATAGCTTCGCGAAGCTAACTTTTCTGGAGTCGGAAATTTAGTATACCAAGATAACTCCAACAGAACAGAAACATCACTTACAGCTCTGGATCTCGGCAAAAAAAAAAAAGAGGTTCATTTCAAAGATGCTAATAAGAGTAAGAATTCTAATCTCATTGGGTGACTGTACAAATCCAGTTTATTTAACTCTTTGACTTTTTTATTTCTAGCCTACAGTGGAATATATGTGTGTGTGTGTGTGTGTGTCAAGTACTATGTGTCGAGTTCAAAAGCCAATATCCAAAACCCACAAGATTGAGCATGTGCCTGCAGCTTCACAATCTTTTAACTTCCTCTACATGGCAAACGCTCTTTTTAGCAGTGGAAATAAAGGGTTTGGGATAGGTACAGTTAAGATTTTGACGTAGTTGTATGAATGTTATATTATTTAATGTAGACTAATATTACTTTATTGCACAAGTAAATTTTGTTCATGTACACTAACTTAATATACGAATACAATCACGTTGTGAACATATATCAATTTCTGAAAGAATTACAGCAAAAGCACTAGTTGTATGAAATTTCTGCTCCTATTCCTTAGCAGTTGGGACCAGCAACAGCGCTAAAAAGAATCTTTGGGAGCCAACTATACCAATTTAAATTGAGAGGGACTTAAATATGCAACTGTCCACCTTAAGTTAATTGTCTGATGGATTGATGATCTACAGATTCTAAACCGTCCACCTTAAGTGCATACGTTCAATGAATTGATGATCATACCATTAGTCATGAAAACTTCTAGCATTAGTATCGGGGTCTCAAAAAACTTGTAACTTTAGGATGTAAAAATTTAGCTTTTCTTGATTTTATGTGTGACATAATTTTAGAAGAAACCAAAAAGGAAGATATGATAGTTTTAACAGGATGGTGAAAGTACTACCTAGACATCCGAACTTTCTGTTTCCTTACTCGTGATGCAATAACTTTGTGTACTGACAACTTGATGACAACTAGTAATATGACAAAAGTCCTTCGAGAAAGAAAACAAAAATTCCTACCGAGCCAAGTTATTGACTTTAAGGGCTAGCAAGGATTAAGGTTTCTGAGAACGGAAAACAAAAAATATTAGCAAACCTGGTCAACATGACGAAAAAAAAAAAAAGAAGTCTAGTACTACGACTGAACTTACGAGACGAACATGAGAATAAAATAAAGTATTACTACTACACTGGACTTGTAGTGATCTTTTATGTACTGATCAAGCTAAAATGCTTGAGGATTATGCATACCACACAAGAAGTTATGATCAAAGCAGCAGTAATCAAGGCGACAAAGTGATTATATAAACAACTTTCAAGTAGAGCAATAAGGAGTAGAATTTCGTGGCTTTATTTGATGACAAAGAGATTTGCATGAAGCAGTTATAATAACCGGTTGCATAAGTCAAAATGCAGAAGAAAACACCAGCTTTGCGGGTTCAAAGATCGAACGCACCTTGACTGCTAGTGGAGAGACAGATCTGATGATCAGATGCAGCAAGATGGAGAAATTTTTTTTCTGTTCGGCTCTTGGAGGATTTCTTCTTACAAAGGAGAAGAGAGAGAGAGAGAGATCGACAGAGAACAAACAAGAGAGGTTGAATTAGTAAAAGTCGTCTTCAATAATTGTGCCAACTCCTGGAGAGAATAAAATTGTTATTAGAATTCTAGGCTTTAATTTCATCTTTGGTAAAACTGGAGGCAGTACCTGGATCCTTACAGGATTTTTATTTTTGAAAAGAGTGACTTATCAAGATTTCTGTGTTGTTATTGGATGGTTATTAGATCAAATACACAATTGCAGTGTTCTTCCCTCTCCTATGACCTGTGCGCCTATGCAGTCTCCAAAATTTTGGCCTTCGCAGATGTGGCTCCCAATGTTTCGAATTTTGCACAAAGTTTGGATAATTAATAAAATATTTTTTCTTTTGAGAATAACTAACATCAAGGTCAAATCAATGTTAGTCAAAAGTTTTGACTTTGTATTTTTTTAATCCCAGATGTTCAGAGTTTCGATCAATATGATCCATCAATGCAAATTTCACAAGTTTTTAAACGAAATGGAGATGTGAAGAAGATTGAATTGAGTTACATGTTAAACTAAGAATTCTAATAATGAAAAACTAAAACAAGTACTAAATATCTTTTCCTTTTTTTTTTCCGACTTCAACTTTGATGTTCGTGTGAAATTTTTGTGGGTCAAGTGAAATAAATATATTTGAATTGTATTGAATGGATAATATTAAATTAAATTAATAATTAAATATAAGGGAATAAAATATGATTTAAAGGTCCAAATGGACATTTGATAAAGGTTTAAGGATTTCTAAATTAATTTACCTAAATGTACATTAATGGAATTAGACTTTTATTTGCTCGTCAACAAAATATTTTTCAGAATGAAACTTGTGAATCCTTAACGTAGAAAATCAAGAAAAATAAGAATGGTTAAATTACTACTTTGTATCTTCTTTTCATTCTTGTTGTTATTGAAGATGATAACAATAGTTATTTAAATCCCTAAACGCTTTGCTTCAAACATAACACGAATGTTAAACAGAGCATAGATTTTGTCAAGAGTAATATTATATGGAGCAAAACATTTGTGAGCAAACTTATACATACCCAGAGTAATTGTTATTTAAAGAGAGTTGGAACAGATTCATTAGTAACAATTATACGATCCTTCCATATTAAGGATTTAAAGGGAAATTGCTGTTTTAGCTTCTATTAAAAGTGTACTTGTTTTGAGGACGAATTAGAAACACAGATCAGCCATTAAATTAGTACAAAGCTAGTAATTAGTAAGTTACCTTGGCATCATATTCTCGATAAGAAAGAACTTGGGGGGCTATTTAAACTGGTTTCGACCATGGACCTAGGTCTTGGGTGTAAGGCCAACGGCTATAGTAGAATTTAATTGCAACTCAATGAAAAAAGCTCAATGTGTTCTCCAACTTTGAGAAAAAGATGTAAAGAAATTTTGTTAACTTGAGAGATAAAAAATAAAAAGTATCAGAAGAAGAAAAAAAAAATTTAGGATGCGCTTGATGAAATTGAAATCTAAAATTTAAAATCTAAAGTCTCAATCTGTTAAGTTATTGAATTGTTAAATGCTGAATCTAATACATTTGAGTATATATCACATTAAGTGATAAGTAAATAGTTTATCGCTTATTTTTTGGAGCAAATTTTGCTTAGAAAATTCAGTGTCACTTAATTAATTTAGATATTTTACTTTTTGGTATCAAATGTGTCCGTACATATTATCTCTGAACCCATGAAATTTAAATAATGATTTAGATTATAAAACAGGGCCTTAATTAGCTTCTGTAAGTTTTTTTATTATTAGAATTCCTTATTGTGTATTTTCAAAATATATACTTTTCATTCTATTAAAAAGAAAGATCGAAAGAATATGAAATCAAACAAATAGTTTGATTATTTTCGTTTCAAATATACTCTAAAGTCTAAATGAAGGAAATTAGCATTAATAAGAAAAGAAAGGAGCGTCAACAGTTCCCGTTATTAGCATTAGTAATTATCATGTGAACGAATCTGTTAACCTAGACTTTGCGAGTTTGATTTCTTATGTAATCATCGTATCATGATGAATCAATTACTACAAACGAAAATTCATAAACTGACAAAGTAAATAGTTACAAACATATATATACGCGCACGTGCACAAACATATGTATATGTATATGTGTATGCATGTATGTATATGTGTGTGTACATATATATGTATATGTGTGTATATATATGTATATATTTATGTATGCATATATGTATGCATGTATGTATATATGTCAATTACAAGTCCTATGATTACAACTCCAGACAACTACACTTGCCTATCTCCTTCACCTGACTGCTCCCCTAAGTTTGCAACCCATGATTGCTGAACTCTTTCTGCAAACCACCTCGAGTAATTGACAAATAAGTAATCATTATAAAATTCTAAACCATAAACTTTGAGCAAAAAAATTGACAAATTAATAATCAATAAGATTCTGAATCACAGACTTAGGTTAAAAATAACTATTTAAATACGCAATGAATAACTAAAAATTAATAACTTCGAACAACGTAGTTACGGGCAGTCTTAAAATAAATTCAACATAGTGGGGGACCAGCTGAGGCTTAAATTGACAGATTAAAATGGATAAGAAATAACTAAAAATAAGCATGTTGGGTAGCAAAAGTAGTATAAATTATTTCTTTGTAGAAAGTAATGCGCACTATCTTGGTTTCGTAACTAAGGTTAAGAAATCAGAATTAGAGGTTCTAATTTAAATTCTCATTCTCTCTTCTCATTTTCTAAATTCCATCATTCTTCTATCAGAGAAAAAATTTCAAAAAAAAAATATAATATGCACCATCGAAGTTATTAGAAAATTTTGACCTGAAGATAGTAGTTAGAACTCCATAATTGCCGAGTGGAAAGCACCAATCAAGTAGGCTAATTTAATGCAGCATTCACTTCTTGTCTTCGACAAGAGCTCAAAATTAGAATCAGGACCACAACTTGTTGACGAAGTCATCACATGCTATCACGGCCAGAGGGCATAAATCGCGCGATGCACGATACCAAAAGACTTAATACATGCCCATTTGAGTGCATATATTCTTGTTATAAATGGTTCTTATACATTCTTATTTGATTTATTTATATGATATGATTTCTTCCCAAAGAGCAGCTTGTCAGAATTATGTAAGCAAAGTAACAAATGACCTTTGAAGACCCATATGGCTGTTGGCTTGGAATAAATATTGAAAAAGATTTAAGAATTTCCTTCATTGTTTTTCTTTTACTAAGGTAATTTACTACATCAAAAACCTGTTATTTCCCTTCTACTTTGCTTTATACAACATCTGCACTCTTAATTGAAGAGCAAGGAACTCTTTGTACCATTACAAGATAAATGAGTTGAAATTTTTTTATTACCATTTCCAATTGCAAGAGTTCCATCTACTCAATCTATGGCATCAAAAGCTTCATCAGTAGTACATTCAAAGAACGTTATTTTTGATCTCTTCCCTAAAAATTTTGAATCAAGCTCTTGCCTACTTACTCTCTCTATGTCGAATAAATGGATCCTGTAAAGATTAAGTTCAAAAAAGAACAAGTTATTGTGGAAGAGAAGACATGAGAACTAATTAATAAACAAAATTCTACCATAGCAAAAAAAACATAGACTACATATCTTATGTGGCCCCAACTCAACACGAAAAAAATTAAAAGCAAAAGCAACCTGGAAAAATACATTGTTGTAAGATATATGCATTTAATCCTTGTCACATACCAAGTCATCAAATGCAAAGGTTTCATTTTCAACTTGCATTCGACGATATTAACACAATGAAAGATACAAAGACTATAACTCCAGCAAGATGCTTTCCCAGCTTACCTTTCTTGCATTGATGCTGGGTCGCGAAAAGCATAGTGGTCATTTGCTGCTCAACCACTCCAATATGACACTCAATGGGAAAATTTTTGCAGTATTTGCACAACTCAACTATTGCAATTTCTCCAGGCATATGAATCTTGACGATAATCGAGCAAACAACAAACCTTTTTCAACGACTTCAAAATGGTATTAAATACAACTTAAGGCATACTCCGTCCGTCCCACTTTGTTAGGCTTAGTTTTTTTTCACACAGATTAAGAAAAGTTAGGTAATGTTGTTGAAATACTTATATCTTCCTAAAATACCCTTAATTAAATATAGTATGACTAATGCTTGCATTAAATGATAAAGAAAGATAATGATGACTTTTTACTTTCCTACTAATCTAAATAAGTTTGGAATAATTCCAAAACTTGACTTTTCATATCTCAAGACATTTTGGAAAAATTAGCTGCATTAAATAAAGTAGGTAGTACTAAACAACAACTTCCATTAATTAAGGGCATTTTAGAGAAATTACAGGTTAACTATATTCTACAATTAGAAAGTGGACTACAATTTGGGACATACCGAAAAGGAAAACAGGCCTAACAAAGTGGGATGGAGGGAGTAATATCTTTCAAGTTCTAAGGCTATAAAGATGACAAACCTTGGCACAGAAGACATCAGACAATTCAACCTTAAATTTTGCGTCCAATTGCTCAAATTTAGGATTAACATAAACTCTAGGGGCAAAAAAAGTACAACGGATCTTCTGTCCCACTTCCTGTGCCACTCTCTGTCTCAACTTTTATTATATTGCTATTTCTCCTTCACAAATATCATATTTTAATTCTTTTTTGTTTTCTTGCTATCAAATAACTACTAACACAATAAAAAATAAATATAGCAATCTCAAAAAAAGCATATATAATAAAAAATTCAAAAATATAGAAGAAAAATCATAAAAATCTTATTTTCTTTTGTGTATTTTGATTTTTTGAGTTTGTTAAATTTTGTGTATTGGTGTATTCTCCTTCATTTGATAGCAAGGAAACAAAAAAGAATTAAAATATGATGTTTATAAAGGAGAAATAGCAATATAATAAAAGGTGGGACTGTCACAGAAAATGGGACAAAAGATCCGTTGCGCAAAAAAAGACCCAATACAATCCACCAATTAGATGAAATATTGTAGGATATTTATTAATACTTATTCCATTGGACCCAGTAAATGATGCCAACAATCTAGACCTCAAATTTACATAGTTTTATACTTTCTTCGAGCTCCATAATAGAAGGGAAAATGGGGGAAAAAAATAACGAGCAAGACGCAAGAGCACTTAACGGAGGTGAAAAGAAAGGCAAGTGATGTATGACAAATTTCAGAAGATTTCCTTACTAAATGGATCGCATGAAGGATGGAAAGAAGAAGAATATTATGGCAATAATACCACTAAAGATTTGGCCACATCTCACCATAATGACATGATATGATGAGATTTGATAGGATTTTATTTTATTTTGATAGGATTTTATTAAAATAAATGATTGATATGATTGGCATGATTGATTGTCTTGATTAACAAGGCAAGCCTTGATTGATTGTCTTGACTAGTAAGACATTCCTTTAACTCTTTTGTGTTCAAGCCTATAAATAGGCTCTTTTAATGTACTTTACGACACACTTTAGTTATTAATAAAATTCTCTTTGGTTCTTACCAAATTCCTTGTGAGTCTTCTCGCAGTTTTCTAAGATTCTTTGAATCTTGTTAAGGGTTGTTCATGAAACACCCTTAGTTATTATCTTGAATTGTTCATGTAACGATTCGGTCCATTTCACTTCTGCATTAGTTGATATCAGAGTAGGTCTCCTGCTCCTATATCGATGGCAAACACCACTAGTGGATCTACCCCAAAAACTGAGATGCAATTGCTTAGTGAGTGCATAGATCGTTTAGAACTTTCCTACACTAGCATGGAAGAGAGTTAGAATCACATGCAAGGAATTCTTGAAATTTTATTGCAGCATTCAAAGGAGTCACGTAACCAAAATCGAGAGGGCAATGGTCAATGGGATGAGAGAGTGCCTCCCAACTATACATTGGTCAACACCGAGCAAAGGACTCCTCATAAGAATCAAACCTATGACAACTCATCTGATGAAGAGACAGTAAGTTTCAATGATAGAAACAACCCTAACCTATGGGGTTACCAGCATCAGGAGCGTCAATCCAAGGAATACAAATTGAAAGCAGACGTTCCCTCCTTCAACGGCAGTTTGGGAATCGAAGACTTGATCAATTGGATCACAGAGGTGAACAATTCTTCAAATACATGGACATCCCAGAGGAACGACAAGTTAAATTCGTGGCATATCAACTTAAAAGTGGTGCTTCTGCTTGGTGGGAGCAACTACAAGTCCAGAGGCAATGCCAAGGAAAGTAACCTATGAACTCTTGGGTAAAGATAAAGCGATTGCTGAAGGCTTGTTTTCTGCCGCCAGATTACGAGCAATATCTTTTCTCACAATTCTAGCACTGCACTCAAGGTAACAAGTCTATTCACCACTACCATGCTAATTTCTTGCGACTACTTGCCCGTAATAGTATTATGGAGACAGAGGCTCAATTGGTGTCAACATTCTTGGATGGCTTGAGAGAGCCCATTCAAGAAAAGATGGGCTGTCAATCAGCACTTACCTTATCAGAGGCATATAATTCGGCATTAAAGGCTGAGTGGCAGTTATCTTTAAAGAAGGCTACCAGAATAGAAAATTCACAGAGGCAATATGAGCCACCTCGTGATGCAGATCGTGAGAACCAAAGGTCTCTAGAAAAAACACATGCGTGATATCGTAAAGACAAGCATCCTATAGGAGAACCAAAGAGCAACCCAAGCGAGCCAACACCAATTTTCCACCACTACCACCTCCCAATGCCAATCGCAACAACCCCTATACTCGTTCAACTGTTGATAAATGCTACAAATGCAAATAGTCAGGCCATACTTCAAACAACTGTCCAAATCACAATCAGTAAGTCAACATCGTGAATCGTGAAGAAGGAGAATATGAGCACCAGCCAGAAGTAGAACAATTAGAGAACATCATTTGTGAACCTGATGAGAATAAGGAGGTGGAGACACTAGATCAGCCAGTCTATGTGGTTCGTAGGTTAATGCTAAAACCAAGAAGGAAGGATGACACACGACGACACAAACTCTTCCGAACTAGGTGCCAAATTTCCAATAAATTGTTTGATTTAATCATTGATAGTGGTAGCTTTGAAAACTTCAACTCTAAACAACTTGTCGAAAGGTTGCACTTGCCTATAGAAAAACATCCTGACCCCTAAACTGTTGGTTGGATTAGAGGTGTTGAGTCTATTAGAGTCATTGAAAGATGCAGAGTTCCCTTTTCTATTGCAAAATGTTCTGATGAAGTTATATGTGATGTGATTGACATGAATATGTGTCATGGGTTATTAGGTTGTCCATAGCAATATGATGTAGATGCACACTTAGGGTGCCAAGAAAATGTTTACGCTTTTATAAAGGATGGCAAAAGATCACTTTGCTGCCTTTAAAACAAAGTGTGCGTCCTAAAGCTAAAGCTGTCTTATAAGAGTGATAATAAGAACTTTTTGACTGTTGCAAATTCAGAAGGAGTCTTCTTTGCAAATATCAAGGAATCTCAAGAGGTGTATGCTCTAGTAGTCAAAGGAGCTAGTAGCAGTGAAGTTGCAAAACCAAAACCAAAAATTCCGACAAAGGTGCAAGCAGTCCCGAATGAGTTCAAAGACATGATGCTTGATGAGTTCCTTGCAGGTCTACCTCCTATGAGAGATTTCCAACAATATAAATGAGAAAAAACTTCATCATCTAAGGTTGTAGCCTAATTGTTGGAAGCTCCTCTAAGGTATCAATAATTACACTTACCGCCATTTACAAGAGGTTTTATATAACAAATCCAACCCATAATGCAGATGTGTTCAAATAATTCTAATCAACTTCAAAGTATCCTTATACACCTTTCATCGTTTGCATATCCCACAACGTTTGACATGGACCTTACTATGGTAGGCACCCTTTGATCGTGCTGATCGGATGCATTTAGTTGATATATTTGTTTATATTTTCCATTTTATTTATACCGAATATTGCCTTATTTGATTGATTCTACTTATATTTGGTAATTTGTGTTAATTGCAGGAATTAGAGAAAAACATGCCTAATTGATGATTTTAAAGTGGCTTGTACGTGGACGCGTTTGAGCTCAAGGTTCAAAGTCGGAAGATTCGGGATGGACACCAAGAAGTTTCCTAATTCAAGTCAAAGTCCAAGAACTATTTTTAATTAGGAGCTTGAGTTGCACTTCGTAAAAAAGCTTCTAGCCTTTATTTTAAAAGGCTAGTAGTAATTGGATTAGGATTGTTATTTTTGGAAATTGGTATTAGTAGTATAAAGTAAAAGGAAGAAACGGAGAAAAGGATAGTTAGTACTTTTTAGGTTTTTTCTTTCGTTTCTTTCAGAGAGTAGGAAGACATCTTCTCTTTTATTGTTTTTATCATTTGCTGTACGCCTGGGGAGCACAAGAACGCGAGAGCAAAAAAAATAGCAATTTGGTTCCTTCAATTAATCAACGGGCATCCTTGCAATTTTCATTGACGAATTTTTGCATGGGTTGTTCTCCATTAATGGAGAACTAATTTCATCTTTCTAGTCAAGAAACAACTGAGGATTTGGTTCACCTATTACTGTGAGATCTAATTTATTTTATTCATTCTTTCTATTCATTAATATTTGTACGTTTTTTGCCTTTATAGATTATGGTAACCGTGTGTGGTTAAATAAGTGCCTTTAGAGTAGTTAAATCCGTAATTATTTGGCTATTCTAATCCTCATAGCATGTGCCTACCATATAACGCCTCCAGAGATGGACACATGCACTCACTAGTATTAGGATTACTAGTAAGGCTATAAATACAGCCTATGATGGACGAAATTATTAACCAAGCTTTCAATAAAATTTTCAGCTTATTCTTGTGAGAATAGCACGTCTCTTTCTAAGAGATTCTTCTTTGAATACTTGAGAGATTTCGAGTGTTCAATCGACTTATCAATCAAGAACCGCACTTGATTGTGGCGTCATCTACCTAAAGCCTTGGTTCACTAATTCATTGTTCTACGGGTTGAGATTAAATTCAAGGTTCGTAGTTCCGCGAGTTAGAGGGGTCGAGAGTCTTCCGCAACTCCAACTTGATATTCGTCTAGGTCCTATCCAACTCACATCATCTGAAGGTAACCACTCATGATAATACAATCTGAACTTTGCCTAATAATTCATGGTAATGTGGCCCTATTCTCAAATTACTGCTGTTGGCATTTAGGCTTATATTTTAACTTTATTTTTGGAGGTTTGACACCCACCAAATTTTGGCGCCGTTGCCGAGGAGAGTTCCTTGGAAGATCTTGTTAAGAGCTTAGCAACAAGCACTGCTCAATTCCAATTTGAGACTGCTCAATTTCAACTAGAGACAAGGACAAGCATTCGTAATTTGGAGAATCAAGTGTATCTACTAGCAGCTAATGAAGAAGAACAAATTCTACAAGTGTTGACTTGTGGTTTCTGTTCATCACTCAATTGTTGCATAGGAAAAGCCAGATTATCTGAACAAGGATCACTAATATAATAGCTCTCATCAAACCAATTAGGAACAAAGTCCAATCTATCACCAAAATATTGAAAATTAGTAGCCATCAACTAGTAAGAAAAATAGAGGAGAAATAAAGGAGAAAAAAAAAATTTTTTTTTGAGAAAATAATTCAAGCACCAGTCCCCGGCAACGGCGCCAAAATTTGGAGTATTCCAAAATCCATTTCCACCAAATTTTGATACTTATTATCAGCTACCATCCACTATCAAATTGGAGATAAAAATAAAATGCATAATTATTACATATCTCCTCTTGATAAAAATTACATGCATAATTATCTCCCTATCAAATTGATGAATGCAAGCCAAGAAGCATGCCTTCTAGTTAGCTGGATCACGAACCAACGTGCATGCTTCAGCTTACTTGAATTTTGCCAATTGCTCATCACATGTATACCACTATCACATGTATACCACCATCCACTATCACACTACAAACCTTATCTTGAACATGGCAGTGAGTTTGGAAGATGTACTAATGTTGTAAGTCTCATCTTAGTGGAGAGTTTGGCATTACCAACCATGAAGCATCCAAAGCCGTATCGTCTCCAATGGTTGACAAAGGATGGTGACGTCCGCCAAACTTATAGTAACAAACCTTGAAAGATCCGAAGCCAAAACTAGGGTAAAGCAGGGAAGGAAATTCTCACATATTTTATTTTTATCTCCAATTTGATAGGGAGATAATTATGCATTTTATTTGTTGGTATTTGTTGAGAAGGGTAAGTTACCCTTCTCATTATCAGCTAATGGGGTTACTGCTGATAAAGTGTTTCAATGCTAATCGGATCAAATACCAACAATTAACACGTATAAATATCTCCCTATCAAATTCCCCCACACCTAAACAATGCTTGTCCTCAAGCATTCACTATCACAATCAAGAGAACAAGTATTTCATAGCACAATAAACTAACACGAATATCAAATCTTCTCAACAACTTCATCAAAATCAGGATGTAGAAGATTCAACTCTCACACGGATATTAGTGTATCTCTCATCTCTCAAAAGTGTTTAAAGGGACATTGTAGACACCAAATTTTGACTATTTCAATTGTTTTCTTATGTTTTTATCTATTAATGTGTAGTTATTTATTTTTGAATATTCTAACACATTTTTCTTATTTTTGTAGGTTTTTCTAAAAAAAAAAAAAAAAGTCAAAGTCAAAAACGGACCGATTCTGAAAGGTCAATAACTAGTCAGCGTAACTGATCGAAAAAAAATTGCGCACGCATTTTTTCAGCATTTCCTTCCTCATTTCCAGCTGTATTTTTGAGTCTTTGGCATCAAGTAATCATTTTAGTTAATGCCCAAATCACCCTTGATCCTTAAGACACAAATAAAACGCATTCGATGATCAAGATTAACCCAAGAAAACCCTCAAAGTATCCAAGCCCTTGGTTGTAGGTTTTAATGCCTATAAATCTCCCATGTTAGGGTTTTCGGAAAAGAGTTGGAAATCTGAGAAAAAAAGAGAGAAGAGGGAGGCTGAGAGAAAAGAAAAGGAGAGAAAAACGATTGAAAATCAAAGAAAAAAAAAGAGAAAAAGAAAAGAAAGAAGAAAAGGGAAAAGCTAGGGTTTCATACTTGGGAAGATTATTCTTGGAATTTCTGCCCTCCTCTTTTGTTTAGATTCAAGCTTCCGATTCAGGTAACATCCTTCTACTTTATTTACCGCTTTTGATCGTAAAATTATCTGGAAAATGTGACCTTTGGTGGAACCAAGGTCTTGACTATGTTTTTGATGTTTTATGATAGTTGATGATGTTTATTTGTTGTTATATGAGTATGTTACGTTTATATAGCCTTGGTAAGGCTAGTAGACTTGTTTTTACGTTAAAATCGACGCGTTTGATGCTTCGTGATGATTGTTGGGTTTTCTGAAAATTTCTGGAAAAATGTTCTTCACATTTTGAAGATGTGAAGAAAGCGGACTACTTGCGGGTGACTCAGAACGTCCGCTTCCTCTTGAATGTTTGAAGATGTGAAGAAACGCGGACCATTTGCGTGGACTACTTCGCGTAACGATCCGCGTTTCTGCTTGAATATTTGAAGATGTGAAGAAACGCTGGGTTGTTACGCAGGCCAGTCCGCGTAACCTCCCGCGTTTCTACCCTGACAGTTCTTCCCTTCCCCTTTTTGTCTATTTGATGATGTTGATGCTTAGGATTTGGCTTTCTTCGATTTTAGCTTGTTTTGACATGATCTGAATGCTGGTGTTTGATGTTTTAAATAGATCCCCTTGCCTCTGAGGATTTTGTTTGTGATATTGTCTGAAAAACTGGAAGCAATCTTCCTGATATTTTGAAGATGGGAAGAGACGCTGCTGAGTCCGCTTCCGTCCGCGTTTCCTCGAACTTTGATTTTTACTTGTAACGCGGACCTTGTTGCGCGGCTAAGTCCGCGTTTCTACTGCGTAACCCTCTCGTATTCGTTGATATTTCCTGCTCTTTTGTTCCGAATCTTACTCTATTTCCTAGTCTTGTCTATGTTGACCTGAGAACTGTTTAGATACTTTTTCTTTGAATTTTTGATTGATTTTTCCTTTAAATTGGTACCTTGATCCCTTTTGTTGACATTGAGTCTTAGATAACCATTCCCATCATTTAAGGATTCAATTAAGGCATCACATCAAGGGATGGTAACTTCTTTCCCCTATTATGTGCTTTTTATGTGTTTTTGCATGATTTTGCATGTTTTAAATTAAGTTTTCCTTTGCCTTTATTCATGCCTAGTCTTTATTTATGTCATTTAATTTTTGGGCAAATCATTTGGAGGCGTTGGATGCCAAGTTGTAATAGATAGGTTTAATTTTGTAAAAAGTGTATTTAGTCTAGAAAATGTAATAGTTAGATTATTATTTCAATTTCTTCCCTTAGAATGTATTTAGGTTTCCCCAATGTAACAATTAGGTTTTATATGCTTATTTTGCATGCTTGCATGATTATGTGTTTATTTGCTTTCCTAGGGTCTTGCATCTAGATATTATGCCTATGTGTTATGTGTTTATATGTTTACTTGCTTTATTATCTTGTCTACATGTTTATTGTGTAAATATATTGACGTCACCACACTAGTCCAACGCTAGTTGTGGCCTTCTCTTTCGATTTCTCACTAATCCAATGTTAGTGAGAACCTTTGACGAGTGCTAGTCCAATACTAGACCCTTAAATGCCGTTCATGCATTAGATACAAATTTCACACACTTTTCACTTTTAGAGTTTCTTTCCCATTTTGCATGTTACTATTCCCCCCATCCCGTATGCGAAACATCTCATTTAGTTTTTCTTTTTTTAGATTAGTGCATTTAAGGCATTACCCTTTGAATTAGGGAAAAGAGCGAGTATGGCTTCCTAACCTTAGCACGCTTTTATTTCCTTCTATGAAAAGGAAGATTTAAAGTCACGAATTTAGTCCCCCGCACCCATTATGTTGCATTATCCCTCTTTAGGACATACATGTGCATTATTTTAAATGCTATCAAAACCATTCTTTAAAAAGCAAGTTTCTTTCTTCATGTTTAGCAATTCAAAGTCAAAAAACTGTTTTTCTTAAAATTGCACATTTTTGAAAATTCAAGTTCCTCTTTGCACTTAAAATTGATCTTTTCAAAAATCCAATTTCTCTTCTCTTGATATTTTATAAAGATTGCATTTTGAAAACCCTACTTTCCGTTTGTTCGAGTCTCATAATTTGCATTTTTCGTGACCTCCTCGAGGGATCAAAATTGGATGGCACAACTAATGTGATCAATTCCAATCACATCTCAAGGAGACATTTGCCCCTCTCGATCCAACATTAGGTTTAGGTTTTGCATCCATATAGACAACATCCAAATGTGATAAATTTTAAAGTTAGAATTAGGAAATTTTCAACTAAATCTTGCAACTAGCTTTGGCTAGGTTAGAAGGGTGCCTTAGAGACGAGTAACATCGAATCTTTGCCTTCCCTTCTTTCAACCGTGACCCCCGAACCTTTTTCTCTAGTTTTTCAAAGACCTGGAGTCGTCTAAAAAAGGGTTTTCTTTGTTTATTTTCATTAATTAAAACTTTTGGGTGACTTGGTACACCTAAACTCCATACCAAGTGGCGACTCCAAACTTTTTCTAAAAACCCTTTTCTAGACTTTTGTTTTTGGGTCCAAATCGTCGCATTTTTATAGTCCCATGACCCCTTTCCTTTTCAAAAAATCGATTTTTAACTAAAAGCCTTTTTCAACTAAAAACCCGAAGCGAAACGAGGGTGGTTTCTTCCCCCCTCTCCTTTCACAAAAAATGGGACGACTTGACTCGGGATTTTCCTAAGAGGGTTCGAGCATTTGATTTAGTTGATTATTTCATTTTTTTAACTTTCTTATATATCACATTTGGATGTTTTAGGTTGCATTTCCTTTTCTTTTTTCTTTTCTCTTTTAGGGTTTTCCTGTACAATCACTCCTTACACATCGCGTACATGATGAATGAATTATTGGTTTATTTATTTGTATTGATATTTACTTGTACCACGCCCTGCATTTGGGGTGGGTGTGCATCTACCCTAGAGCCTCGAGAATGTTTGGTATTTGAATCTTTCCTCTCAAAGGGAATCACTTCCATACGTGCATATGTATTTTACTTTGACCCTACTTTTTTTACTTTTAGTGGCTTGTCACGCCACTCTTCCCTATTAGGATTAGGATCGATCCACTTGGACATGTGGCCGTGGCACGACGTGCACGTAGCAATGTCTAGGGGATCACTCGAACCACCGACTTGAGGCATTTGGATTGATGACCTTTTGCCTTTTGGTCTGAAGGTTTGAGAGCCTGTAACCTTTATTGAGTCTAGATGCATTAGTGAGCTCAACCTCATGCATCCATGTTAGAATTGCCTAGGGGAGAGTCTACCTTACCCTATTAAGGATCACTAGACACGAGAGGAGGGATTCCACCCCTCTTTATTTTTGTGCAATTTGTTGCTCCAATGTGTTACGTGATATCTGTTGATTAAACTAACCTTTTGTTGTCTTCCCTTTTCGTGCATTTCACAAACTCTAGAAAATAAGAGTTTTGGCACTCTTTTAAGACAAGCCATCCTTCTAGATAAGCTATTGCACGTTTGAATTTATATCTATTGTATTTAAGTTGTAATTACATATCATTTTTAGGCTTACCCCGGCATTCAAATGGGGCTCCTATAGGCCATGTTTCATTTTGCACCTTTACTTGCTTTACTAAAATGGCATCATGCATAAGCCATAGAGGGAATGCCGCATAGGGAATCCCGTGTTAGGAATAAACAACCCTTGTGTCTCGGATATATAATCCAATGAGACTTGCATGTTTATGTTTTCAGTAACATCCAAAGGGGTAGTGCACAAGATAAGGTAGGGTCCGATCCCTTCTATGATGACATCCAAAGATATGGAGTGACCTTCACATGCTAGAATATAAACCTCTAGTAATCATTTTTTGGCCATTTTATCAAAGTTGGTAAAATCCCATGCATAAGGACGCTAAATCGAAAAATTCACAAATAAATTCTCATTGTTGATATAATGATTTTATCAAGGCCAAATCTTGATTTTAGAAGGCTTATGAGCTAGTGTGTTGCAAATAAAATTGAGATGTGGAGTTACAGGTTAGCATTGAACCCATTTGACTTTTGGGTAAACCATCAATCCCGTCCAATCCATTTGAACTAGATCCATATTTCCCTCAAGACTAGTCAAGGCATTACAATTCCTTCAAGAATAATCCTTTTCATGCCAAATTAACCTTTAACCTCTTTTCACATATCAATTAAAGTAATAAATCCATTCGGACTTTGTCCTCGTGATGCATCAAGTATCACCTATTCTTTGGTCAATCCTCTAGATTGTTTTACTAATCGTATATCAGAGAAGTGATCGGACCCATCAGGTATTGTATGGTGCATACCCTAGAGGATTTCATTTTTCATGCTAGGCTGACCCTTGGCATAAAAGGGCTCCCCCATAGGACATGCATACCGATTTTGCAATTCTGCTTACTGACTCTAAGTTTTTTTTCTTTTCTTTTTCCCCCTCCCTTGCATTCATAAAAATATGGGCGTTGATAAGAAAGAAACATTTTTCTTGATCTAATAAAGTTTTGAAGATTAGAAGTGTTATTTGATTCTTGGGTAAATCCTGCAATGCAAACTATGGAGAATTCATTTGGGGAAACACAAGTTCAGAGCATCTATGAGAAAAATGGGTCAATATTTAAAAAAAAAAAGAGAGAAAAATTTTTATGGGACATTTCTATGATGTATTTTTGGGCATACCCAAGGGTCAAATAACACATCTTCAAATTTGCCACGCAAAATTTGGCTTTTGATAAGTTAGTATTTTTCCTTGAGCAATAATTATTGCATAATAATAAAGAAGGCAAATTGTTTAAGAATTCAAGTGCACATCATATTTTGCAAGTCCCCTCTTGTATGCAGGTATTCATGGCTAAGATCCGCAAGAAGCAGAAGACAAATTTTGTAGATCCAAAGATCAAGTATGAATAAAAATCAATAACGCTACATTTCAAGATGATGACATAGCTTATCAATTTCGAAGGAGCGCCAACTCTAACAGCTAGTCTTGGATTTACCTTTAAAAAAAAAAGGAAAAGAAGAAAAAAGAAGAGAGAAAATTTTTAATGGCCCGCTGAAGCAATGTTTTATTTGATTAAACTGGGGCAAATTTTTTTGGTTGGCTACATTAGAGCCAATTTTATTGATAAACTGAGCAAATTCTCCATTAACTAAATTGGGGCATTCTTTTTTATTAAATTGAGGCAAATTTTTGGGTTGACCAAAATAGGGCAAATGCTTAAAGGAAAATTGAAAAAAAAATTATTATTAATTAAAAAAAATCTGCAAAAATTCAAAAAAAAAATTCAAAAAATTCAAAAAAATTTTAAAAAAAAAAATTTTTTTGACAAGTGACGCGGGAGGTTGCGTGGACTAGTCCGCGTTTCACTCGCGTTTCTTTACAAATTCATAACTTCTGAGAAGTAACGCTGGTTGTTTGGGATAGTCCAGCTTTCATCCCGCGTTTCTTTGAAATTCATGTCTTCTGGAGTGTAACGCGGAGCCTTGCGTGGATTGTTCCGCGTTTTCCTCACGGCTCTTTGCTTTATTTCATTTTTCTGAACGAAACACGTATGGTTACGCTGAGTCACCTCAGCTTCATCCCAGCGTTTCCTATTTGACAAAGTTTTGTTCATATGGTAACGCTGAACCCTGGAGTAGTCCTGCCTCAGCGTTTCCATTCCCTGAAGCTCAAAGCTGGAAGCTGACGCCTTCTTCACCGCTTCACTTCCTCCACGCAACTCACCCCAAATCCTCGAAACCGTTTTTCTTCCATATTTCTTCACCAGAACACTCCCTAGGCCTCTTAGAACCTTTTTATCCGAACAAAACATCACGAAAACGCATCAAAAGCTCGGGATTGAGGGAGTTTTTCCGAAACTAAAACCGGTCGATTGGGGGTCGATTCGAGCTTGTTTTGTGGGGCTTCTTGCATCATTTCACTCCTCAAACACTCCACTACGTGATTACGGTAAGAAATCCTAACGAAATTACATCTTGTAAAATCCCGAAAATTTGTTCTTTTTTCCTTTTTTTGCGAATTTTCTGTTTTTTAATTATAAATGTCATTGTTGTTGTTTCTTATGTTTATTAAACTTGTTTATGTGATTAAAAGATGCGATGAGCCATTTATCTATTTTATTTGTTTATTTTATTTATTTATTTATTATTTATTTGAATTATGTAATTTTTTGTCAATTTCTGAATTTAATTTTTGTATTGTTGTTAATAGACTTTGATATGATTGTTAGATTAAAATTGACCACGTTTGAGTGGTTAAATGTAGAAATTGTAGAATTTTTGGTTTTTAGAATAATTTGGAACTTGTTGAAATTTCTAGTCCTGTTTGGAATTTTGTGGGATTGTTGCACTGTTGTAGAATTAATGTGAAAACTAGAAATCACTGAATTCTTTGATTTTTGTACTTTTTATAGAAATTTGGATAAAATTTGTGAATTGTTGATTTTTTATGAAAATTTATGGAAAGATTGAGAGTTTTGAATTTTGTCACAATTAATTGAATTGTTGAAGTCTTAGTAATTTATAGGACTTGTTGAATTTTCGGATTTTTGGTGTGGAATTTCGTTGATTTGGATAAAATTTGTGAATTGTTGATTTTTTGTGGAAATTTATGGAAAGATTGAGAGTTTTGAATTTTGTCACAATTAATTGAATTGTTGAAGTCTTTGTAATTTATAGGACTTGTTGAATTTTCGGATTTTTGGTATGGAATTTCGTTGAATTCGATAAAATTTGTGAAATTGTTGATTTTTTGTGGAAATTTATGGAAAGATTGGGAGTTTTGAATTTTGTCACAATCAATTGAATTGTTGAAGTCTTTGTAATTTATAGGAATTGTTGAATTTTCGGATTTTTGTTGAGTTCTTAGATTTTTAGGAATTTAAATGATTTTGTGAAATTTATTGAATTTTTTAGAAACTTTGGATTTTTTTGGTTGGTATTTTTTGTTTGTAAAATTCCTGAGATTTTTCACAGGTCTTGTTAAAGTTCTTGAAAAATTTTGGAAAAGTTTGTTGAATTATTACACTCTTTGTTCTGTGCACTTTTGTTGAATTTCAAAGGAATTTGGAAATTCCTACACTTTTGTAAATTTGATTGAAATCTTTTAGAATTTTGGATTTTTAGGACTTTGTAGAAATTGTTTGAATTTCAAGTTTTTAGGAATTTTGTTTTAGGGTATTTTCCAAGAGTTTCTAATTTGTTTATATATTTACCCATAACTTTGTCAAAATTGTTTGAAATTAATCTCAAAATTAATCATCTAAAAATTATCTTTCAGGTACCATGTCACGAGCACGTGGCAAAGCAGTGGTCGAGCCGTCTCCGTAGAGTGAGGAGAGTGAGTTGGAGATGCCATTGGTGAGAAAGAGACGGCGACCGAGACAGCCTCCACCGCCAGATTTTGACATCACCCAGTTCTCCTCTAAAGAGAACCAGGAGTGGTATCAGGCTCGAGAGAGCGTAGATTTTGTATATGAGCTACACATAGCTCCGGAGGTGGACGCTGCCCACCGACACCGCCACAGGGTGGGCCCCGATTCGACATTGCCCTGGATCTTCCCGACTTGGTTCGAGTTCTATGAACATCGAGGACAAGAAGGGCACTGGAGAGAGGATTGAGTCCTCTGTTAGAGGGTACGATTAGTGATCACCCGAGCACTATAGCTCGGACTACGGGATGCGACGAGGGTCCCTATTGATTTGAAGAAGGACTTCGCCACCGACCGGGAGTGGGATCCCTCACATGCTATGGCGTGATTCGGAGTTGCATACGAGGAGTTGGTCCCGAGCCGAATCGGCTCGATCTTTTCCAGCACGCCACCGTGCTATTTTGTACACCCTGGCCCACAACGTCATCCCAAAGAAGAGCAGCCAGGGGGAGTTGAGGAACAGCGATCTATACTTTTTAGATCGTATGTTCCACAGTCAGGACTCACCATTCGCCCATTCCCCTGCCGAACATTATTATTAGTCATATTAGGGACGGCAGGACGCCTACATCATTCCACTTCGGGTTTCCCGACTTATTTCACTTCTCCTCCACGGGAGGGTGATTCCACTTGGTATCCCACCTACTCCCCTGAGGCCAGTGGCTGAGCTTAGCATTGGATTGCTGAAGGATCTACACATAGATGTATCAGACATCGCTCGGTTCCGACGAGAGCCGGTCCAGAGAGCTACGAGACATGAGAGAGGAGAGGCTGGCTCATCGTCTGCTGCACCACCACCACCGCCACCACGGCCTGGGTGGCAGGCTATCATGGACACTCAGGATTTCAGACCGGATGATCGAGATGGGATCACATGGAGACGCAGTTCGACGCCTTCGATGGGCGTATGGAGGAGCAGATCGGGTTTTGAGCACTCGACTAGGCGTATAGAGCACATCTCGGCTAAGATTCACCGCCTGAAAGCACCTATCCTGAGGCCACCAGAGGCGATGGTGGAGCTGAGGGGGACGATGGATCCGCCCCATGATTTGCTGTTTATTCTACTCTTGCTTTATTTCTCTTTTTATGTTTGATCTTATGTTGTGATTAGATTTAACTGTTAGAAATACTTTTGGTTAAATTGCTTGAGGATGTGTATATTTGTTTAAATTTAGCTTTTATGTGCTTATATGTGTTGAATGTGATTTGAAAAATTGGGTTGCTGGCAGGGAGTTTTCATCCAGTTATAGGGGAAACTCTGCCAAAATTTTTTCAAAAAAAAAACAAAAACAAAAGAAACACAAAACAAAACAAAACAAAACTTTATCTAAATTGCACACTTGCCCCACAAATTGATTTGTTCTTCGAAATTTGATTCAAAAAAGGGTGCAAATGTTCAATTTTGGGTGCAATTGCTTTCATCCTTCTGAAATAAAGCCCGTGCGATTTGAAAGATCCATTTTTCATTTTACTCAGGAAATAATCATTATGTGTTTAAGACATTGGCATTTTAGAAAGTATGTTTTGTAAAATAGGGAAAATTATGCCTCAATTTTCTTTCCTATTAAATGAGATCTCTTCTTTTATTGAATTTTACAAGAAAATGATTGATATAGTTGACAAATGATCCTTTTCAATTGATATGCTAAAAAAAAAAAGAGGGGGGAGAGGAAGAAAGAGAAAAAGAAAAAGCACAAAAAAGCAACAAAGTGAGAACCAAAGTTCTACTCCAATGATTCTAGTACTAAATAACCAGATGTTTAGCATCTACAAATGTTAACTTTTGCGTAAAACGGTGCTTGAATTACAAGTATGCAAAGCAGTTTGAACAAGTAAAATGTTGAGTAACCGGGAATCTTCACCTAAAAGTGTTGATTTTCGCGTCAAAAGACATCTTTACTATTTGAACAAGAAGGCATATGTCGAGTAACCGGGAGTCTTCACCTAAAAGTGTTGATTTTCGAGTCAAAAGGCATTATTGCAATTTGAATAAGAGGATGTATTTCAGTAAATTCTTTTTAGCAGTAAAATCTGAGAAAAACTGTGGAAAAGGCAATCTTGAATTGACTATATGAGTCGTTTGATTGTAAAATTTGGTGAAAGTGAGAAATCAAACTTGAATTTTTAAAATTGAGGTATAATTGTCTCTCTTTTACTTGATATTATGAGTACTTGATGCAAATTGAATAATTGCATAATAATGTTTTGCCTGGTTCATGAGGATTTGGATTTCCAAGATCGCATGGTTTATTTCAATCCCATAACTTGTTTTTGATTAATATTTCCTACCACTTGAAAATAAGCAATGTTTCATAAGCATAAGTATCTCATGAATGCATTTTATCGCATGATTCTGATACGTTTTAGTCAGTTTAATGGCTAATAGTTGTGATCCTAAGAGAATTTGCACTTTATGAAAAAAAAAAGAAAAATTGAATTGCCATGGACTAATTGGTTAATATTTCATGACTTCTGCAGGATTAACGATTCAGTTGACACTGGGGCAATTTTGTTTTAAGAGAAGTGATCTCCGATTTTGGATGATGCATTCAAAATTAATTTTTGCCGGAAAAGGTCTGCAGATCAAGAGGATGGCAACATATGTGAATTTGTTCCAACCCTGCAGAGGAAAGGTTTCAGTTATACTCTTCAAATTTCCAAAATCCATCAATTCTTGAAAAAAAAAGAAGAAAAAAAAAGAAGAAGAAAAGAAAAAGAAAAAAAAAAGAAGAAGAAGAGAAGAAAAGTCATTGTTCCTATCAATCACTTACTTTTCAACTCAAGAAAATCAAAAATCAGAATCGCACCATTTCATCGAGTGCATCATTACATGCATTTTAAATTTATCATGTTTGAACAACTTGTGTTTTATTTTTCAAAGTCTGGCAATCCAGCATTTATGTTTTTATCTCTCCCACTAGTGTCTAGATTTAGGTCCAATCCCACCAACAATTTAGACCTTGGGCATTTTTTACATTTTCCCATCTAGTCATTCAGGTTTAGGTCCAATCCCACTGAATAGTATGTTTAATCATTCAGGCTTGGGTCCAATCCCACTGAATAGTATGTTTAGTCATTCAGGCTTGGGTCCAATCCCACTGAAGAGTATGTTTAATCATTCAGGTTTGGGTCCGATCCCACTGAATAGTATGTTTAATCATTCAGGCTTGGGTCCGATCCCACTGAATAGTATGTTTAATCATTCAGGCTTGGGTCCGATCCCACTGAATAGTATGTTTAATCATTCAGGCTTGGATCCGATCCCACTGAAGAGTATGTTTAATCATTCAGGCTTGGGTCCGATCCCACTGAATAGTATGTTTAGTCATTCAGGCTTGGGTCCGATCCCACTGAATAGTATGTTTAGTCATTCAGGCTTGGGTCCGATCCCACTGAATAGTATGTTTAATCATTTAGGCTTGGGTCCGATCCTACTGAATAGTATGTTTAGTCATTCAGGCTTGGGTCCAATCCCACTGAATAGTATGTTTAGTCATTCAGGGTTGGGTCCAATCCCACTGAATAGTATGTTTAATCATTCAGGTTTGGGTCCAATCCCACTGAAGAGTATGTTTAATTATTCAGGCTTGGGTCCAATCCCACTGAATAGTATGTTTAGTCATTCAGGTTTGGGTCCAATCCCACTGAATAGTATGTTTAGTCATTCAGGCTTGGGTCTAATCCCACTGAATAGTATGTTTAGTCATTCAGGCTTGGGTCCAATCCCCCTGAAGAGTATGTTTAGTCATTCAGGCTTGGGTCCAATCCCACTGAAGAGTATGTCTAGTCATTCAGGTTTGGGTCCAATTCCACTGAATAGTATGTTTAGTCATTCAGGTTTGGGTCCAATCCCACTGAATAGTCTAAATTTGAAAATTCAATTTAAATTTCTGTTGGTTGCTGTCTCAGCCTCCGCCGGGCACCCTTCTATCTCCCATTCTTGATATTTTAATTTCCTGTTGGTGAGTCTCAACCTCTGCCGGGCACCCTTCTATCCCCTATTCTTGATATTTCAATTGATTTAGGCCAGAAGAGCCAGGTAAGCATTTGGTGTCTACGTCTTTGTTTAGAATTTCTTCGAAACTCAGACAAAGAGGGGCAAGCTGTAGACACCAAATTTTGACTATTTCAATTGTTTTCTTATGTTTTTATCTATTAATGTGTAGTTATTTATTTTTGAATATTCTAACACATTTTTCTTATTTTTGTAGGTTTTTCTAAAAAAAAAAAAGTCAAAGTCAAAAACGGACCAGATAGGTCCACGTAACTAGTCTAACAGAACGATCGTTTAAAAAAAATTACTGCAGATTTTTCCAGCATTTCCTTCCTCATTTCCAGCTGTATTTTTGAGTCTTTGGTATCAAGTAATCTTTTTAGTTAATGCCCAAATCACCCTTGATCCTTAATACACAAATAAAACGCATTTGATGATCAAGATTAACCCAAGAAAACCCTCAAAGTATCCAAGCCCTTGGTTGTAGGTTTTAATGCCTATAAATCTTCCATGTTAGGGTTTTCGGGAAAGAGTTAGAAATCTGAGAAAAAAAGAGAGAAGAGGGAGGCTGAGAGAAAAGAAAAGGAGAGAAAAACGATTGAAAATCAAAGAAAAAAAAAAGAGAAAAAGAAAAGAAAGAAGAAAGGGAAAAGCTAGGGTTTCATACTTGGGAAGATTATTCTTAGAATTTCTGCCCTCCTCTTTTGTTTAGATTCAAGCTTCGTGTAACATCCTTCTACTTTATTTACCGTTTTTTGATCGTAAAATTACTGGAAAATGTGACCTTTTGGTGGAACCAAGGTCTTGACTATGTTTTTGATGTTTTATGATAGTTGATGATGTTTATTTGTTGTTATACGAGTATGTTACGTTTATATAGCCTTAGTAAGGCTAGTAGACTTGTTTTTACGTTAAAAATCAGACGTTTGATGCTTCTGTGATGATTCTGTTGGGTTTTCTGAAAAATTTCTGGAAAAATGTTCTTCACATTTTGAAGATGTGAAGAAACGCGGACTACTTGCTGGTGACTCCAGCGAACGTCACGCGTTCCTCTTGAATGTTTGAAGATGTGAAGAAACGCGGACCATTTATGGACTACTGGCGTAGAACGATCCGCTGCTTCGCTTGAATATTTGAAGATGTGAAGAAACGCGGTTGTTGCCCAGCGTAACCTCCCCGCTTCTACCCACGGCTTCTTCCCTTCCCCTTTTTGTCTATTTGATGATGTTGATGCTTAGGATTTGGCTTTCTTCGATTTTAGCTTGTTTTGACATGATCTGAATGCTGGTGTTTGATGTTTTAAATAGATCCCCTTGCCTCTGAGGATTTTGTTTGTGATATGGTCTGAAAAACTGGAAGCAATCTTCCTGATATTTTGAAGATGGGAAGAGACGCGGACTGTTATGCGGCTGAGTCCGCGTTTCCCTTCTGAACTTTGATTTTTACTTGTAACGCGGACCTTGTTGCGCGGCTAAGTCCGCGTTTCTACTTCGCGTAACCTCTCGATTCTCAGATTACTGATATTTCCTGCTTTTTTGTTCCAGAATCTTACTCTATTTCCTAATCTTGTCTATGTTGATTTGCAGTAACCTGTTTAGATACTTTTCTTTGAATTTTTGATTGATTTTCCTTTAAATTGGTACCTTGATCCCTTTTGTTGACATTGAGTCTTAGATAACCATTCCCATCATTTAAGGATTCAATTAAGGCATCACATCAAGGGATGGTAACTTCTTTCCCCTATTATGTGCTTTTTATGTGTTTTTGCATGATTTTGCATGTTTTAAATTAAGTTTTCCTTTGCCTTTATTCATGCCTAGTCTTTATTTATGTCATTTAATTTTTGGGCAAATCATCTGGAGGCCTTGGATGCCAAGTTGTAATAGATAGGTTTAATTTTGTAAAAAGTGTATTTAGTCTAGAAAATGTAATAGTTAGATTATTATTTCAAATTTCTTCCCCTTAGAATGTATTTAGGTTTCCCCAATGTAACAATTAGGTTTTATATGCTTATTTTGCATGCTTGCATGATTATGTGTTTATTTGCTTTCCTAGGGTCTTGCATCTAGATATTATGCCTATGTGTTATGTGTTTATATGTTTACTTGCTTTATTATCTTGTCTACATGTTTATTGTGTAAATATATTGACGTCACCACACTAGTCCAACGCTAGTTGTGGCCTTCTCTTTCGATTTCTCACTAATCCAATGTTAGTGAGAACCTTTGACGAGTGCTAGTCCAATGCTAGACCCTTAAATGCCGTTCATGCATTAGATACAAATTTCACACACTTTTCACTTTTAGAGTTTCTTTCCCATTTTGCATGTTACTATTCCCCCATCCCGTATGCGAAACATCTCATTTAATTTTTCTTTTTTTAGATTAGTGCATTTAAGGCATTACCCTTTGAATTGGGGAAAAGAGCGAGTATGGCTTCCTAGCCTTAGCACGCTTTTATTTCCCTCTTTGAAAAGGAAGATTTAAAGTCACGAATTTAGTCCCCCGCACCCATTATGTTGCATTATCCCTCTTTAGGACATACATGTGCATTATTTTAAATGCTATCAAAACCATTCTTTAAAAAATAAGTTTCTTTCTTCATGTTTAGCAATTCAAAGTCAAAAAACTGTTTTTCTTAAAATTGCACATTTTTGAAAATTCAAGTTCCTCTTTGCACTTAAAATTGATCTTTTCAAAAATCCAATTTCTCTTCTCTTGATATTTTATAAAGATTGCATTTTGAAAACCCTACTTTCCGTTTGTTCGAGTCTCATAATTTGCATTTTTTCGTGACCTCCTCGAGGGATCAAAATTGGATGACACAACTAATGTGATCAATTCCAATCACACCTCAAGGAGACATTTGCCCCTCTCGATCCAACATTAGGTTTAGGTTTTGCATCCATATAGACAACATCCAAATGTGATAAATTTTAATGTTAGAATTAGGAAATTTTCAACTAAATCTTGCAACTAGCTTTGGTTAGGTTAGAAGGGTGTCTTAGAGACGAGTAACATCGAATCTTTACCTTCCCTTCTTTCAACCGTGACCCCCGAACCTTTTTCTCTAGTTTTTCAAAGACCTGGAGTCGTCTAAAAAAGGGTTTTCTTTGTTTATTTTCATTAATTAAAACTTTTTGGGTGACTTGGTACACCTAAACTCCATACCAAGTGGCGACTCCAAACTTTTTTCTAAAAACCCTTTTCTAGACTTTTGTTTTTGGGTCCAAATCGTAGCATTTTTATAGTCCCATGACCCCTTTCCTTTTCAAAAAATCGATTTTTAACTAAAAGCCTTTTTCAACTAAAAACCCGAAGCGAAACGAGGGTGGTTTCTTCCCCCCTCTCCTTTCACAAAAAATGGGGCGCGACAGACATAAATGCTCAAATCAACAACATGGAAAGATATTACCATAGGCTTGCTAATATATCATATTTCCACCACTAAATATGAAGTCAATACAAAAATCAAAGGGTCTTGATGCGGGTTGTAATGGGGCTTAGGTAAAGGGTTAGATAAAAAGGAAAATTTAGGCTAAACACATCAAAGGAAATACCAGCAACCCATTGCATGAGTCAATTGTCCTCTTCATTTGCACGAGTCATCCAAAGCATATCAAGTTAAGCTTTGCAAGTGATAATACAATCTGAACTTTGCCTAACTACCACAATACAACATATATATATATATATATATATATATATATATATGAACACTTCACAACTTCTTTTTTTCATTTTCTTCTCTTCTCTTTTTTTTTGCATTTTTTTATTTTTTCTCATCTTTTTTTTTTTTGCTTGCTTTTTGCTTTTCTTTTTTCTTTTCTTTTCTTTCTTTTTTTTTTTTCAACAAGACATAACTAATAATAAAACATAAACACACTTGCTAGCTTCAACCATACCCTTGCACCACTAATTGAAATCATCATGCAATAAAATTAAGACATTCCTTTGACACAAGGTTCAAACAAGAAGGTACAAACAAAAAATTGGATTAAGGGTAACACATTGGGTTATTAAACAAAGAAAAGGTCTAGGTTCAAACATGGTCAACTAAGGGAAATATAATAAGGGTAGGTTTTTAGAAAGTCAAAAGGGGTAAACCTAAGTGCCCTTATCATTTTCATGCATCAAATTCAACAATGTGATCTTGACATGCATAACAAAGTAAGTTCTAGAATAGTCTAACCATGTGTGATATCATTCAATGAAAGAAATTAGAGCAATTTATGAATGAATGCTCATTAGGGTCAAAAGCTCACCAATTGCTAAAAATTGTTAAATCTTGTACATCCATCAATTGAATCAATTGCAAGAAAAATATAATACTCATGCTAGCAAAAATTTCACTAATCATACTTGCATCTTTCTTACTTTTCACAACAAAACAAAATCCTAAGAAATTGCAAAAAATTGTGAAAAACTTAAAAGTTTTTGAAAAAAAATATATATATCTGAGAAAATATCCCCTCCCCCACACCTAAATCAGACATTGTCCTCAATGGATGAAAATAAAGAGCAAAAGGAAAATAAGAGGACTCCCCTGATTAGAGAATTAACCACCGGAGGAGGTTGAAGGATGAAAATGCTTAAGTTGATGTCCAGTCATGAGTGAAATGTGGAGCACAATAGACCCGAGAGCCACAGTAGGCAATGAATACGGACACTAGATGCTGCAAGGAATAAGATAAAAATAATTAGAATAAAAGAGGGATTTTTTTTTGTTTTTCTTTTGTTTTGCTTTGTTTTTTTTTTTGGGTATACACCCTATCCGTTGTAAGGCGTGGGCTCGCTTTAGAAGCATGAGTCTTCATCGCCTCCCCTTGATGTGAGATGAGCCTATAAGGCGTGGGCACGCCTTGCAAACCAAAGTCTTCTGATTCTCATCCAGACTCGAGTATCTGACATCCGCTTAGAAAGCGTGGGCACGCCAGATAAGCAGAAGTCTTCTGATCATCATCTCTTTGCATTGCCTTCAGACAGACACGCCAGAGAAGCTGAAGTCTTCTGCCCATTACCACTGCAACAGACTCAAAGATGACTGAAGAGAAAACAAAACTATTAATAAAGGAAAACCTAAAAATGAGAAGAACGAAAAATTAAATTCTTGGGTTGCCTCCCAAGCAGCGCCTTTCTTTAATGTCTTTGGCTAGACATTTCCATGCTTGGTTATGGAGGATAAAATCGTATAGCTCTTTTCATTACATCGTTCTCGTACTTATGATATTTATCATAAATAGAAAAATCTTTAAGCACGTGAGCTACTTTTTTCTTTTGACTAGCGGATGGCTTCAAACATGCAAGTAATGCTTTCAATTCTTTATTTACTCCTTCATCACAATCAATTAATAATCTAATAGTCTTTGCAACTCCTAACTTATCTCTATCATGAAACTCAAAAATTTCTGGTATAACGAAATCAATCTCACCAACAGAAACTATAGAATGTGAGATAAGAGTTAGGGATGAAGGAGATGTCACCACAATTGGAATTTCTTCATTGGACTTGTTGACTAGAGAGACTAGAGGTTGGGATCCCTTTGTTTCTTTTTCAGCTTGCTCTTCAACCACATAAGTAGATTCTTCCCTTTGAATCTCTTGCCATTCATCACCACTTCTCAAGGTAATTGCACTCATATCTGGTTCAGAATTGACAATGGTCTCTGAGTGCAATTTTTCAGAATTTTGAGACGCCATTTGGCTTAAAGTAGCTGCTAGTAGATACACTTGATTCTCCAAATTACGAATGCTTGTCCTTGTCTCTAGTTGAAATTGAGCAGTCTCAAATTGGAATTGAGCAGTGCTTCTTGCTAAGCTCTTAACAAGATCTTCCAAGGAACTCTCCCCACTAGAGAATGAGAATTGAGATGTTGATCCTACCATCCTTGACCACACACATTTGAATAAGTATCAAACATTGGTGTTTGATAAGTATCAAAATTTGGTGGAAATGGAATTTGGAATACTCCAACATCACCAATTGGATCATCCACGTCAACTTGAAGTAGCGGGCACCTGTCAGTCAGATGATCCAACTGACAAATTCTACAAGTGTTGACTTGTGGTTTCTGTTCATCACTCAATTGTTGCATAGGAAAAGCCAGATTATCTGAATAAGGATCATTAAGACAATAGCTCTCATTAACCCAATTAGGAACAAAGTCCAATCTATCACCAAAACATTGAAAATTAGTAGCCATCAACTAGTAAGAAAAATAGAGGAGAAATAAAGGAGAAAAAAAATTTGAGAAAATAATTCAAGCACCAGTCCCCGGCAACGGCGCTAAAATTTGGTGGCTGTCAAACCGCCAAAAATAAAATACCTACTCTAAGAATATAAATTTAAGTATAATGGCGAGTAGGGTCGTATCCACAGGGATTGGGTGATTTATTTCCTACAGAGAATTTGGGGGGTTTTTGGAGAAGATAGCAAATAATTATAAAGAACTAAAAGCTGAAATTTCAATTCAATCAAAATGGCAAGATCAATTAATTAAAACAATCTAGTCAAGGAATTAATCTTGGCACTGGTGCACACAACTGATCATAGATCCCAACAGATATTCACATGTTCATGAATAAATTGGTTATAGTGGTCAAGCGACGCGCCCAACCACCAATCTTTCCTTAATTTTATAGTAGCCCAGAGACGCTCATAGACTACCCTCTTGTAAACTGGACAACCCTAGATACGCTCATAGGATTTAATGCAGTCACAGCATTAGGAATTAGAAAGACCCAATTCTAGATGGTAAACACACATGCGGGTTTACTGAGGCTAGGTTAATTATCCCCACGATACAAATTAGACCACTTGCGAGGTGGTGAAACTGTCTCGTTTGTCACTAATTAGGTTGCTTAAAGGCGACGCGCCAACACCCTAATTGACTATATAATATTTAGACAATTGAATAACTGGCCATATTACCCAATAAACCCAAATAATAATTAATTGAAAATAGAGAATAATTAAATACCCATGAACATATAAATTAAAATTAATAATCAAAACGATCTCACAGTTATGGTGCCCCGAGCCTTAATTATTCCTCAACTAGAAAAGGAATTAGCCACGCCTTGACATTGAAGCCATGCAAATTGTCGATTCCATGTAATTCTCACGGAAGAACAAATCACTTGAATTAACAAGGAAAAGAAAAAGGTCTTCAATTGATACTATGAGCAACCACGGCAAATTAAGCCAAGTTCCAGTTTTAGTGACTCTGATGGCTAAGGACGGAAAAAACGGAAAACGAAAAAAAAAAGAATTGCAAGAGAAAGTATTGTTTAACTATGCTAGTGGCGGCGGGAGAAAACAAGGAAACACAAAAGCCAAAGAACTACTACCAAAACTATCTAGGCTCACCACCCCTTGTCCCCTAAAGAAAGTAACTATATGTATTAGTCTGCTACTTATCGGGCCCGCAAGGAACACAAGAGTCCGAATCCATCTTGCTTCTGGAGTTCTACCATGACTAGGAAACAGCTTTGACTTTCCCTTCAGGTCTCCATCGTCCTTAGGACTTTCCCTAACTGCTTCAATATGTCAACAAGACCAGGAAATATGCGCTGGGCCCCACAGGGGTCTTCAATCTACATGCAGTTTCCCTTCCTCAAGTATAGGCACGTCCTGGAAGTGCAAGTCTTTTGGAATTTTTGCCAATAAACACCACTTTTAACACCAATGGCCTACAAGTGACACAGAAACAAATTATAAGTAGAAGTCCAATACTTTGCACAATAAATGGCCAAAATTAAGATCAAATACCAACAATTAACACGTATAAATATCTCCCTATCAAATTCAGATGATGTGAGTTGGATAGGACCTAGACGAATATCAAGCTGGAGTTGCGGAAGACTCTCGACCCCTCTAACTCGCGGAACTACGAACCTTGAATTTAATCTCAACCCGTAGAACAATGAATTAGCGAACCAAGGCTTTAGGTAGATGACGCCACAATCAAGTGCGGTTCTTGATTGATAAGTCGATTGAACACTCGAAATCTCTCAAGTATTCAAAGAAGAATCTCTTAGAAAGAGACGTGCTATTCTCACAAGAATAAGCTGAAAATTTTATTGAAAGCTTGGTTAATAATTTCGTCCATCATAGGCTGTATTTATAGCCTTACTAGTAATCCTAATACTACTAGGAATCATTTAACACTTAAGCTGAAAACTAATCCTAATTGAACTAGGCTTCTGGCCCATTAAACCATGTAGGTAATTCGGCCAAAGCTTAAGTAATCAAAACAGAAATTAAGCTAACTTACTAATGGCAATTGGACTTAGTTAACCAAGCTAAATTAACAAGGCAAGTCGGCCCATCACACTAAGTAAACAACGAAATTAAACCAACTCTAAATCTGGCCCAAGCTTAGGGTTTATTCTTCTAATGCAGCTTCCTTAGCTTCAATTACTTGGATTAATGTGTACAGCTTGTGATCCTCATTGCCAAGCTTTTGAAGATCACTTGAATGATGAATCCTTCCTTGGACAGCTTTTAGCTCTTTCATCATTCCCCTCCTCTTGAAGGCGATTTGTCCCAAATCGAAAGATCGTTTGTGATGAAGAACTTCAGGGAATGTCTTGATGAATGCAAGCCAAGAAGCATGCCTTCTAGTTAGCTGGATCACGAACCAACGTGCATGCTTCAGCTTACTTGAATTTTGCCAATTGCTCATCACATGTATACCTGGATCAAACACAAAGGATGGTGAATGAATGTTAGTGAAATAAATATAATCAAAACAATCCCCTAATTGATAACATGATGGAAATATGTGAATGTCATGCACTGTCCTAACATGTTGAAGACAACTTATAAGGACATTAGGACCACTAGGTAAACTAGGATATGCATGGATAACATCAAGACACTTAAAATGAGTAGAATACATGGAACTCACACAGTTAGAACAAACAGGATTACTAGAGTAATACAAAGACAAGCTAAAAGAATCGTAAGACTCAAAGGAAACATACGACATAGAAGGATTTAAAATAAATGCCACACAAATAAAATGAACAAGATACCTAAGATGACGTAGACTATCCAGAGCATAAGGGTCATAAAGTAAGTAGACAGCTTTGTCAAACTTCATGATTCCTTGATAGTTAACCATATGACTTACATAAACAACTTTTAAAACAATGCCAATTAACTCTAGAAGTTTAGCATACATGAACAAGTCAAGAAAATGAACTATGCACAAGAAGGTAGTAACCGATTCGTCAAGATTAAGCATAGAACTACTCATAACCAACTTAAGAGTACTTATCTCTTTAGGCAACACAAAGGCAGTAGTTGTATCATGAGAACAAAGAGAATTAGGGAGGAATTCTACCTTTCTCTTGGCAATTGAAGTAACTACAATTTTACCAAATTTAGTCAAGACAATTGGCTTAGGAGTTTCATCATGAGGCAGCACGTGATTTGTCTTGAAAACCTGTGAAAATGGAACAAACATACTAGGCAAAATATAGTCAAGTTGGTTAGCCAAAAGTACATGATGTTTGCTCTCAACATTGGCTTTTGCAAGTATTGCTTGCTTCCTCTTTTCTTTCCACTAAACCGAAAGCAATCTTTTGCCTTTTCATGGATTTTGCCTCGCTTTATCCTTCAATTCTTCCTTTTGTGCAGCAGCTTCCTCTCGAGATGATTGCACATCACCCTTGACTAGCTCCCTTAATTGCTTTTCATGTAGAAGAATATCAAGGTCTTCACAAAGTTGCTCATAAGTAAGTGACCCAAGCTTGAAACGACGACCATTAAATATGAAGGAATACTTATTAGTTTGCCCATCATACTTAACATCATTTTTAGACATCCATGATTCTCCCAACAATACATGGCCACTTGAATAGGAACAACATCACAAAATACCTCATCTATGATCTACCAATATGGAAAGGAACAAGTGTATGCTTAGTAACCCGTGATATCACCACTAGCACTTTGCAACTTGTATGGCTGAATAAGATCAACGGTTGGAAGATTCACTTCTCAACCATAACAAGGTTGCAAGGTTGATTGTACAACTCCTGTCAATGGCCATGCTAAGAATTTTATCCTTGACGTAGCAACGAGTGTAGAACCAGTTATTTTGTTGAGCTTTAATGACATTCAATTGTTCTTCTACATCACGCAATGCCAAAACATTTACTCCTTTAGGCACATAAGGAGATGAGATAACCATGAATAAGTTTGATTGCTTGGAGGATAAAACCTTCAAGAGGAGGGGTTCCAAACCTTCTAGTAGCCATCGAGAACATCACCCGTGCCTACCATATAACGCCTCCAGAGATGGACACATGCACTGCCCATGGATGAAGTGAACTTTTTTTTTTTTTTTTTGCCAAAGTCAAACAATTAGAAGTTAGGTTAACACTCAAAGCACAGCAGAGGGAGTCTTACTCAGCCTAAGGGGGACCCACAGAACTTCACCATCCAGGCAATTGCTGACTAGAGGAAAATCATGAGGACCTTAAATCTTACTACTCACTCACACTAAGCTCCGATGTGGGACAAACTCACAGGGAGTCACTCATCCCTTTTTCCAAGAGTACTCATAGCTTTGTTTTTTCCTTTTTTTTTTTTGCAAAAGTCAAATCCCTTTTTCCAAGAGTACTCATAGCTTTGTTTTTTACTTTTTTTTTTTTTTTGCAAAAGTCAAATAGTTAGGAGTGGAGGGAAATCTTGAGGACCTTAAATTTTGCTACTCACTCACACTAAACTCTGATGTGGGACAAATTCAGAGGGAGTCACTCATCCTTTTTTCCAAGAGTACTCACAGAAATACTGACACCAAAAGGCTTTGCTTGTTTGTTGTCAAAGTCAAACAGTTAGAAGTTAGGTTAACACTCAAGGCACACCAGAGGAAGTCTGGCTCAACCTAAGAGAGACCCATAGAACTTCACCATCCAGACAATTGCTGACTAGAGGGAAATCCTGAGGACCTTAAATCTTGCTATTCACTTACACTAAACTCCAATGTGGGACAAACTCATAGGGAGTCACTCAAACACTCACACTAAATCTTGCTACTTACTCACACTAAGCTCCAATATGGGACAAACTCACAGGATGTCACTCATCCTTTTTCCAAGAGTACCCACACAAACACTCACACCAAAAGGCTTTGTTTGTTTTTTGCCAAAGTCAAATAGTTAGAAGTTAGGTTAATACTCAAGGCACACCAGAGAGAGTCTTACTCAACCTAAGGGGGACCATAGAACTTCACCATCGAGGCAATTGCTAACTGGAGAGAAATCCTGAGTATCTTAAATCTTGCTACTCACTCACAGTAAGCTCCAATATGGGACAAACTCACAGGGAGTATTGATGAAATGAACTTGGGGTTGAAAATTTGGAAACGGAAGGGTAGGATGTAAAACATCTCCAGAACTGTAGACAACATCAAAAATAAGCGGGACGATGCAACAGGAGCATAAGGTAGATGGTACAAAATGTAAATGTACTGACATTATAGATCTGAAGCAGAAAGGTATGAATTTATAAGATTTCAAAAATTCTGTTCAATATTTTAAATTGTTTTGGCCACAATATAGTGACAATTGCAAAATCTTACAATGAACTTATCTCCTTCTACCGTGATTATCTTATGTTTAGAGCACAAAATATAAAAAAAAAAATGGAAGTATAAGTTTTGTACAACTCTTCTAGCCTAATTATTTACAGCATGAAGGTTTAGTATCATCAAATTTATGCGTATAAAGCAAACTTTGTGAAATTAACGAACCTGTGATTAGTCCAAGCATAATAATAATGATGGTGAATTTGCAATTTTGTGCCAAAATCAAAATTAATACAATCCATATGATAACATATTTCTTGAATTGACTATTATATTGATCAAGTTTCAATTTTCATACAAATTGCGATGGAGTTTTACTTCAATATATGAAGCTCGAATCGCCAAACATTGAATCGATTGTTAATAAGTTGGTCTCGAAATGTATGACATGAATGACAAACTCCATTCCAAGTGCTTGAGCGTTGGCTAATTTTCGTTGTGTATTGACTCCCTGATGATGAGGCTTTCGATATTATTGTCTCATATATTTTTTGGTTGTACTCTTTGTCATTCAAGGTCCATGATAATTTCAAAGTCCGTAATACAATATTATTTATGAGAGTAAGATTTTTGTCAATTGTCCAATGGAAGATCCAAATCAATCAATTTAAAAGTTTCATAAATTTTTTAACTTTAACTAATAAATGCACAATATGGAAAGGTGGGAGTGGCCACGGTTCAGGTTTGAATCGGAACCATACCAATAGTTTATTGAACTGGAATCGGAACTGGATTTGGAAAACCAAACCGGAACCATAACCGTGATTAAATATTCAGATTCAGCTTCACAAAAAACTTGAACCAAAACCAGAATCAATAGTTCAAAATCCGTTCAAACCGTCTAAAAATATATTTACATCCTGAGTAGTTAGGCCTCTTTGACTCTTTAAAATTCAATTTTAATAGTTAGCACTCAATATCAATAGCATCAGTTTTAATCTACCAACCTATTATCCCAATTCATTAGTAAATATAGCAATAACTGATTTAGATCAAAATCCAATCTAGTTAAAGTGTTAAAGTCAAATTAGTCAAAATATTAAACTAGCAATTGATGATACGTTGAATTTGACTAGCCAATATAACAAATACACAAAAAGTCATTTTTTTAAAGGATCAAGAAAATAACTGTTGCTAAATCAAAAAATAGCAATTTACTAAATCAAGAATATATATATATATATTTTCTTTTTCCTTATCAAATGATAATACAATAAAATTCATATTTTTTATGCATTCATTGTCATATTACTTAAAATTAATTTTGTAATAACAAGTATTTTAATATAACTAAAAGAATCAGAACCCGGAAGAAATTGAAACCGTAACCGTAACTATAACCGTCCCTACAAGGGTCGGTTCAAATTCCACCTTTCAGAAAAACTCAGGACCGGCAATTCTAGAACCGTAACCATGTCTATAGAAAGGGACACTACACTTAAAATGGGTCTACTTGAAGAGGAATTTAATTGCTAAAGCTTATCTGCTTACATCATCAATATATTTTTCAACCACTTTTCTATCTTACATACACTATATCAAAAAAATGTTACAGTAATTCTTTTCAAAATATTATTTCAAATAATCTACTATCCAAACACATATTAAAGTCGAACCCCCAGCAAAGCCCAAGAGGCAATAATGGATTTGAAAACTATAAAGAAATAAAAATAAATAAAAACAATAACTCAAAATCATATCTACTCACTTGGGCAATATATTAGCAGCAGAATATTCACCAAGCGCGTGTCCAATGATATCCGTATTTTGACAATGGTTAGTTGCCTTATTATATAAAAGCAAAAATGCCTGTTTTAGTTCCAATGTTTGGCCTGTGTGCCAAATTGGTCTTTGACGTTTTGGTCAAAACAAATCTAATTCCCAAAGTTCGTGAATGTAGACAAATCTAGGACAAATAACGGAAATGGAACAATGACTAACAGTCAATATCAAATTGCCGTTAGTCAATAAATTTGACTTTGCACTCTTAGGCCGCAACGTTTTGATGTTTAATCATTATATATTTCTAGGTTTTAAATAGTGATATTAAGAGTTTTAACATGATTTGAAATGCAAATTAGACTGAAATAGTATTAAATGGGTAATAAGACTTCCAATTAAACTTCTTTTTCCTCCTTTTTTTTAATTTTTATTTCATCTATTGATGTTAATAACATATCACATGTTTCTTTTCTTTTGCATAATTGGTCTCAATTTTGATATAATATATGTTCGTATATAATTTCAAATTCTTGTAACTAGAAACTAGTGAAAGAAAGAATCAATATGATGTAATTTTAGAAATTCCTAAAAAAAATATCTATTTTTTTGTTGTCTTTCCTGTCAATTAAAAACTAACAATCAAATATTGTAAAATTAAAGCATTCATTTTTAACGTCTATGTACCTTGATAATCATTTAGCGGTTTGTATAATATGTATGAAATGCCAACTTCATTTAAAATTCAATTGATAACACATTCAGATGCAAAAAAAAAAAGAAGATAAACTTAATTTACAAAAAAGTATAATTCTTTATATTTTAAAGAGATATTTAATTAAGTTTTTTAATTATTGACAGAAATAAAAAATAACACTGATTACCAATTAATTATTTGAGACTAACTATGCAAAATAAAAGAAATATATGATATATAATTAATATGAATAAATAAAATAATAATTAAAAAAGAAGAAAAGGAAGTTTAATTGGAATTATTATCACTCATTTAAAACTATCATATTTTTATTTTGCATCTCAATTCATGCTAAACTCTTAATATCACTATTTAAAAATTAGAAAAATATAATAATTAAAAATCAAAACATTGAGGGCCGAAAGTGCAAAATCAAAATTGTTGACTAATGGCGATTTGATGTTGATTGTTAGTCATTATTTCATTTCTATTAGTTGTCCTCAATCTAGCTAAATCCATAAACTCTGGGGACTAGATTTATTTTGACTAAAAAATTAAGGGCCAATATAGCACAAAAGCCAAACATTAGGGATCAAAATTACAATTTTTCCTTATATAAAAATTGGCAATTATAACCATCATATATATAGATGACACAAAAGTTAAATTTAAATTTCAAATTCAAGTTCGGATTAGTTGTCATACATCCAAAACTAATAGTATATACACTATTAGTGTAGAAAATATTAATCCTATATCTATATGTGTTTGTGTGTGTGTGTGTGTGTTTGTATTTGTGTGTGTGTGTATATATGTATGTGTGTATATGTGTTTGTGTAATATAAAATGTTGTTTAGTTCCTTATATGGTTGGTAGTTAATTTGGCTAATCTAATTTCTTGTCAAGTGGATGCTCTATCTATGTGCCATGTGAGTTTTTTAGTTTATGTTTTTCCTTGTAAGAATTGATTACAATCCTTTTTGTACATCATTATTTACCAATCCATTAATGAATTGCCTTTTATACATTCCATCAAAGGGTGCCTACCATAGAATGATACAATTTGACATCTCAAAGGAGAGAGTACAATCATTGACATCTCAAAGGAGAGAGTATAATCATTACCATTTTCTTTTCATCTATTCTTAGTTCTTATCCCTTGGATTCTGTGAATGCACACACAACTAAATTTTCAAATTCGAAAGTTAAAATTGAAAGAACTTAAAGGACTAACACAATCAAGAGAATACTTAAAAATTGGAATTCTGGAAATGACAAAAATATTGGGAGGCAAAGCAATAGAATACAAATAAATGAATAAATATATACTTCTTATAAAAGTGTGAAAAGTCTAGGTAAGTGGATTATAAGCAAGTTGAGTGTAAACAATTTTTGTCTTAGTTTTTGTTATGATCAAAATGCCCTCATTTTTTTCGTTGGTTTTTACTAATTCAAAATACCATTTTATCTAATAATTAAAAATATCTCATTTCAATTATGATAGTAATGAATGAGTGAAATGTTACCAATTAACTTACTAATGTTAGTAATTAGAATAAAAACTGAAATGTTACCAATTGTTTCAATATATTAGTAATTAAAATTAAAATGAAAATTTCTTTTATTTAAAACTATTTACCAATTTTTACACTTCATCTCAACTATTTCTTCTGCTTAAATTTTCTTGCTCAAAGCAATGGCTAAATATTAAATAGGAATCAAAATATACATCCTCTTAGGACAGAACAACAACATGCACGAAAAAAAAAAAAACCGACTTGGAAAATGTTTATAACAAGACGATGCGCAATTTGCATAGTTGTATGTCTATCTATCTATCTATCTATCTATCACTACTATAAAAATATCTAGAAGTATCTTGAGTCTTAGTGTTTTCAGTGTCCGCATTATTGCTGTCTTGTTTTTTTAAATCTTCGTTACGCCTGTAGTAATTGATGATTGAAAGTTCATATTGTATCCCTATATTTCAATGATGATTAAGGTCATTATATCATAATGTTGGTTTAAAACTGTTAATGAGAAGATAAAAGGTTAAATTGACAATTTATTATAGGACAATACAAGGAAGGTAGCAAAGCTATGGCTATAAACAAACAAGGAAAATCTTCAAATCGCGATTACAAAATCACTTTCCTTATAACTTTATTCATCCACTATAATGTGCAAGAGATCAAGAATAAATATCCTCTATGATAAGATGAAATTTGGTTGTGTAAACTCTGCACTAAGTCTAAACAACCCCCTATAACAAAGAAAAGAAGAGCAGAATTTTCTTATACTTTGTAGATCTTCAGTCTGCAGTCAAAAGGCCCCAGATTGATTTATATATATGAGTTTTCATGCCCCTTAAACAACCTCTAACCGTTAAGAAATATCTGGAGTTATATCATTCCAAGTAACGGTTAGAACTTGAAAGGTTACAAATGAAACGCTAGCAGACGCTTTGAATCCATGGCCGGATTCACTATGCAGTCGACCGGACTCATGGGTCGGATTCTATTCAGGGAGATGTTTACATTCTGCCTTGAATCTATGGCACGAATTTGATCCACAATCGTCACAATCCATGGATGGATTCGAATCCGATCCAAAATTACACCTCAATCTATGGAGGGATTTTGTACAAATTTCAATATAGTTGAAAATCCTCTAAGTATCCCCTGCCCTTTTCAATATATTGAAAACTTCTTCATGGATCACCAAAAAATTCTGATAATTTATGCATCAACAATAGTATCTTTCGATTGAACCATCATCTTAGTGTTAACTAATCATAACTTGTTAATACAACATGGTAGACAAGATTTGAACCAAGAGCACATGCAACAAGCCACTTTCGTCAACACACATAGATTCACTTCTTTTCAATTTGTTTTACATGTGATACATTAGATCTTGTATCCCTATTCTTTCATGAATGTGTACAAAGTTAAGTTCGAAACTTTATGGATGTCATCAATCCAACATTCGTATAGGCAGGCTTTTAATGGCCCTGCCATTTGTGACATTTTCCAAGACTTGCTGAGAACACCAAATTCAACCTTCCATTTACTAGAGGAAAAAATAGCACTACACTCGTTGAGATGTTTTGTACTGTTCAAATCACTACGACAATGTACTTTCACTCATTGAATTCAAAACTAATTGTTTTAACTAGTGTTGAATTGTAGTTCCATTGTTAGTGATTCATAGATAGGACTTTAACCCCATCCCTTTTGATATTCTAAACACCATTTCCTTAGTTAATCCTTTGGTTCATCGATCAGCTAAATTCTCCTTTGACCTTACAAAGTCAATGGTTATAACACTATTTGCAATCATATCTTTGACTAGACTATGTCTCAAACTAACATGTCTAGACTTCCCATTGTACACTTGACTATAGGTTTTAGCAAATATAGCAGCACTATCACAATGTATAGAGATTGGTGAAGCTGGTTTTGCCTACATAGGTATCTCATGTAGCAAATTTCGTAGCCATTCGGCTTCTTTGCTAGCCAAAACCAAAGCTATAAACTCAACTTCCATGGTAGAGTCGATAATGCAAGTTTGTTTCTTCAATGCCTAAGAAATTGCTCCTCCTCCTAACACAAAGACCAAACTACTCGTAGAAGATTTATTATCTTTTTTGTTATCCAACTTGCATCCGAAAAACCTTCTAATACTAAAGGATAGCCACTATAGCAAATGCCATAGTTTTTGGTATGTTTGAGATACCTTAAGACTCTAATCACACCTAGCCAATGCTGTCTACTTGGATTGCTTGTGTATCTACTGAACACGCCTACAGCATAAGCTATATCTGGCTGTGTGTATGTCATAGCATACATCAAACATCCAATCACCTTGGCGTAATCTAATTGAGAGACAAGATTGCAAACATTTTTAATGAAGTTAATTTGAAGATCAATGGGAGTTGAGACTGGTTTACAATCTTGATGATTGAAATGACTAAGAATCTTCTCAATGTAATGAGACTGCGAAAGCAAAATATGTCATTGCTCTCTCTTGATTCTTATTCCTAGGATAACATCGGTCACTCCTATATCCGTCATCTCAAACTTTGATGATAACAACCTTCTGGTCTCAACGACTTGGTCTAAGTCAGTACCAAAGATTAACATATCATCTACATATAACACCTTTGCAATTTGCATACTTGCTATAAATACACTTGTCTGATTCATTAATCTTGAATCCATTAGCCAGTATCACTTGATCAAATTTTTGATGACATTACTTTGGAGCTTGTTTCAATCCGTATAAGAACTTTACAAGCCTACAAACCTTTTGCTTTTGCCCAAGTACTACAATCTCTTTGGGTTGTTTCATGTATATTTCTTCATCTAACTTACCATTAAGGAATGTCGTTGTGACATCCATTTGGTGAATTACCTATTTTTGAATTGAAACTATGGCAAGTAACTTAAAAAATTAGTCATTCCAAAATTGTAATTTAAAAATTAGTCTTTTAAGAATGGATCATTGCTTAATTTTTGTTGATGAAACTCTATTGTTGTGAGGCACGAAAGCTTGTTTAAAAACATGGGAAGGCAATAGTCATTCCAAAAACCAAAAATCAATCACGATAATCAATATAATATAATGCTCCAATTTAAAACCATCAATTAATTTTCACTATTGCTAGAACTCCTTATTACGAAAATGGGGCAATAAAGTAGTGTTATTAATCATTAATTGATCCATTCATGCCCCATTAAATGGCTTAAATCGAGATGTGGTGAAGAGTAAAGGTATAAAAAGTTTTTTTCAAGTTGCATGAGTAAGAAAGCTTAATTACAAAGAGGATAAAAATTGTTAGATTGGAATTGAAAATTGGTAACGAAGCAAATGAAAGTATGGATTTAGAACTTCCACTTGGACATACTTGACAGTGTCCCAGAGAATGTTAAAGTATTAGTTTGACTCTGCCTCAGTTATCTATGAATTTATATGAGCTTAGTCCTAAGAGATTTTTAAATTTTTGCATTGATCTTGGAGGATAGCACTTCCAATTGATTCTATTTAGAGTTGGAAGAAGAGGTTAGCCCAAGATCTCTTTTGCAATAGTTAAAAATGAGCATGCTTTAGCAAAAATTTTTGCTAACTCTATTTTATGCACTAGTCTCATAAATTATAGAAAACTTCCTCCTCCTTCTACTACAACTCCAGTAAAATAGACAACAGCTTAGCTAAACTTCCATCTTCATAAGTTTTTATATGGTAGAATGTATGATAAATGTTTAATTTTTTATGTGCAATATATGTTTTATACAACTGGCTATTACTAAATTTTGTTAAGTCATAAATTCTTAGAATATATTATATTAACAATCAAAATTTACCAAAGGAACTTAGGATAGAAAAAAAATGTTATATCTTCGAAAAATATATCCCTAATAATTAGATTTAATGCGTTCTAATAATACTCAATAATTGTACCGCATATGAAGGCAAAAAACCAAAAATTTAATTAATTTTCAATTATGAAGACAATAAACAAAACAAAACACCTAATCAATCTGTCTTTTTACATTTTGTCTTGACTTTTTATTTCAATCTAAATTTCTTAATTAGTTATAGTTTAATTCAATTTCTAAATCATCACAATCTAAATTTCTTAGGATAACGGAGTCTTTGTCATTTGTGCTTTGTATTAAATTCTATCCAAAAAAATAAAAGAAAAGGAAAAAGCTCAATTATATGTACAAATGAAATTTCATTTGACAAAAATGAGCAATCATAAAATCTTTATGCATGGTTGACAATTTACACTCTATTAGTAATAGAAATAATATACAAAAGAATGCAAAAAATTCAACCAAAGAATACACATTTCATTTTTCAAGAACAGTGCACGTGCTTCATATTAAAAAATTTCATCAAAATACTAATAAATTCAACTCAAAGACCATGAAAATAATAATGGTAGAGTATGCAAACATTATTTATGCAAACAATTATCTTTTTCTTAGCAAGGTAAAAAATGTACACAATAAATTCAAAGAAATTCCCTAGAAAAATCTTAACAAATGAGGGATACCTCCAATTAACTAAAAAAAAAGTATTAACAGTATATTAACAGTAATTGGTTAAAAAAGATGAAAAATATACAAAGACTAAATTCCGATGTTAGCAATAAAACTTTACCAAAAAATCAATATATAAAAAATATCATATATTATTGATGGGTCGTCAATCAATCAAAAATAAAAATATCTATTTTAAAAACTTAGATTCAAGTATAGCGATAAGTAGGGTCATATCCACAGGGATTGGACTGATTTATTTCTTTCTAAAGCAATAAATAAAAGGGGAATTTTTAGAAAATTAAACTAATTAATTAATACTAATAAAAAATAATATTTAAGAATAAATTAAATCTAAAGAATAACAATGAATGCTCTAGCCAAAGATGCAACTTTGCAAATATGGTCTACACAACTGATCATTGATGCAAGAATAATTCAATCATTCGTTAATAGATTAGTTATAACCATCAACAAGTTCTGATAGCTAAGTTTTCTTTACTTTATTGATAATCAAGGTATGACCATTAATTATTTCCCTAACCAAGAAACAACCCTAAGTACGATCGTAAGATTTAATTTACTGATCGCATTAGGAACTAGAAAAGCCCAACCTTAATCAATAAACACGCTAGGAGGGTTTATTTAAATTAGATTATATGTTTCCCTAACATGAAACAAATCATGCTAGTCACCATTAGTATCAACCAATCAAACAATTATGGATTTAATTGATCAATATTGCAGTAGATTATTAAGGTAATTCGAATATCGGCCCTTGACATTCAAATAACAAAACAACCGTAAGCAATTAAAACAGAAAACGTATGAATACCAATGAATTAAAGGAACAAAGAAAAATCAATTCGATCTCATAGATATTTAGAACCGCATCTTCAAGTTGATCTTTGACTAGAACGAGGACTTAGCCGCTCCTCATTGCGGAAATTCCACATAAAAGTGATAAACCTATCTAAAGTTGTTTTTTTGGCCAACGAAAGGGGAAAAAAATGCAAAAAAAAAAAAACGTTGTCTCCTAGAAAAAGAGATTGTTAGTCCGACTCCTATGCTCCCTTTTTAATCTCTATTCTACTTTCCAAAATCTAATCAACCAATAAGATTGAATCCTCATGAAAATAGGAGTCCTAAAGGAAAGATAATTTCTAATTAGATTGAGGCGACTACTAATCCCCTTCTGAGTTGGAAACGCATCTCCAGGAATCACAGGAAATCCACTTCTGATTTGGAACCTCCCACACGCAACAAATCCCAAACTTTCCAGATTCAAACGCAGGATTTAGACGCCCCACCTCAAACTGCACACAAATCTTCTGGAAAATCACCTCTTTAACCCCTTTTTGTTCCACATTCTTACAATTAACACCATTTATCAAATATGAGTAGAATCTATCAATTAATACAATATTTTGTGAAAATAAGGAAGAAATAGATACAAAATAACCAACTATTATGCGCCATATCAATTATGATACTATAATCACGTATAAAGCACGCAACTCATTACTAGTAAATAAAAAGAACATCTTTAGAACTTGAAAAAACTCGGCTGAGCTATGCTTGCAGCGAACACTGCTTTGTCAAGTTGACCAGGGTGGGCTTCTTAAAGTCCCTCCCGTTAATCCAGTTGGACCCCACTTTTTCCATAGTATAAGACCAGGATAGTCCAGCTGGACTTCACCTTTCTCACCGTAGGATATATGTTGACTTGTACACAAAAGAAAAGAATGAGCTAAGCTGGTGAACTTGTTGGATCGTTAAACATATGCACAAATTGCCCTCCAACGAAAAGTGCCTCAATACTAACACAAGTTGGTTCAACTGACAAGAACGGATCACTTCCTTATAAAAGGTTGTGCATTCGAATCCAATTGTCGATATGAGGGTTATGTTAGTGTGTTATCCGTAAGAACCTCTATAAGAAACCTATGGTTCTTAAAACCTGCTCTAACCGTGGTGGAGATCGGAGCTGAATCCACCCAAACTTTTCGTTACAACAAAAAAAAATAAAAAAAAAAAACACCAAAAGTGCCTCAGTTTGCAGCACAACAATTTCTAACCTTCACAACAAGGTTGAAGTACAAATAACCTTTATTTGCAGCGTGGTGAGCAGGTGGAAATCCTTGGGTTGCATTGCACCTCCAAAGGCTTGATCCCATAGGCCTTCCCACAGCGCCCATAGCACCCTGCTATACTTGTTGCACGTGCAATGTTTATCGCCCTTAATCAGTCCTCAGAAGGTCGCCATCCTCTTCCATGGTTCTCCAGCTGCATACAAATTCACTCCCAAGGTCGCATCCTTTGGCTCCACAATGCAAATTGAATTTACAACAAAATTTTCACTCAGAGATGGAAAGAAATCAGGTTGGTTGATTTTACAACATGCCATTAGTATGTAACAACAAAAGAAAGATAAAGAGGGAATTCCCTCTAGCATAGAGAATAACAGAAGGGTATCACTTTTGATAAATTTACATATAATGGATTTTATCTATTTATTTATTTTTGGGTAAGAAGAAATTTAGAAAAAGAGGAGTACCATCAATTTTAAGGCCAAGGCATACCACTGGCGAACTGGCACTGGCTTAAGGTGGTTCTTGTGGGGGAGGGATGGGTTGGGCGGTTTGGGGGGAGGGAGTATATGACAGGTGCCGAACCTGTGCAATAATAAATATTAAAATCCTAATTACCACCTCAATTAATTTTAGAGTAATTCGAGTATCGAGCAGTGGACCCTGATGTGCAATGGGTTACTGGCTTCACCCTGATTCCAAGGAGTATGCTATACCCGATATACCGTAATTATCTCCGAGAAAATATTAACTTGTAGTATGTAAGGTGGTCGCTCCTCGTGGAACGGTAGGAAATTGTTTCTTTTAAATCACAGAAAATGGGGTTTGATGTGATAGAACTGGAAATAAAATAAACAAAATGAGGAAATGAAAAATGAAAATACCACTAAATAAATCACCGAGAATAATTTAATAGAAATAACAGTAATGAAATTCTACCAAAGGAACAACTTCTCGTGCACAACCCAACCAACTGATCATTGATATATGCAAAGATATTTCATTCATTTGTCACTAGGTTAGTTATAGTTGCCAACAAGCTCTGACAACCAACTTTTCCTTATTTTTCGACACAAGGTACGCACCGCTGACCGCTTCTCTAACCAGATAACAACCCTAGGTACGCACCATAGGAATTTAATTACCCTTGCATTAAAAGCTAGAAAACCCAACCCCAACCAACGAACACGCCAAGAGGGTTCATTTAAGCTAGATCTTACGCTTCCCCAACATAAAACCAATTATGATGGTCGCCACCAATTATTAACTAAATGAACGACACGATTCAATTAGTTAATTTGACAAGAGGCTATTAGGTTAAATTAAATATCCGCCGTGATACTCAATTAACAAAATAACCCTCAATCAACTAATCCAAAACGTATGAATAGTAAAACAAATTAAAAGAAATAATAAAACTCGATTAGATCTCACAAATGATATGGACCATGCCTTCGAAGTCACCCTTGAGTACATAAGAGATTTAGCCAGCTTCCTCATGGAGAATCGCATCCAAGAATTGTTTGAGAAACTTTCAACCACGACAACCAAAGGAAGAAACAAGAGGAAGCAACCTATGAAGGAGTTTTGTTTTCTAGATATTATGGAGTTCTCCTCCTCCAAGCTTTGGCTCATCCTATATAAGAAAACCTAAGATTCCCTATTTAACTAGAATTTCAGTCCCAATTGGAGTCTAACTTACTAAAAAGTAATAATAAAGTAAAATAGGGAAACCAATTACAACTTCCCTAAAATAAAATTGTCTTTACCAATTCCTAAAAAATAAAATAAAATAAAGTCTTCAATCACTTTAGGGCAGGATTTTTCCAAAATCCTTCTTCACATCCAAATACAGCCCACGCCTTTCCTTGGGAGTTCTGAAATTTCCACCAAATTTGCACTTTGTAAGCTCCAAATAATTCCAATGACCTGAATAAATGCCAAGAATCAAATATGAGTAGAATCAAGCAATTAACACAATTATCTTGGCACAATAAAAGGGAAATCTCCATAAATTATGTGCACAATTAAGGACTTAACAAATTCCCCCACACCTAGACGATGCTTGCCCTCAAGCATTCTCTAATCCAAACTCAGACTCAAAATAACAAATGTAGAATAGCATAATAGACTAGCACAAATACTTCATCTTTCTCAACAATCTCATCAAATTTAGGATGTTCAAAACTTGACAATCCTCACATGGAAAATAGTGTATGCACTCAGCACTCAAGATGTTTAATGGGGACATGTATGCTCAAATCAACACCATAGAAAGACATTGCCATAGGCTTGCTAATCTATCACATCTCCACCACTGAATATAAATTCAAATGCAAGAATCAAAGGGTCTTTAACAAGGGTTATAACGGGGCTTGAGGTAAAGGTTGGACAAAAAGGGTAATTTAGGTTATAAACGTCAAAGAGAATACCTCATTATCCCTTACATGAATTAAAATATCACACTCATTCACATAGTCATCTCTTAATCACCACAACAACTTCCAAGCATAGCAAGTGCAAACATAACAAGGGATTAATCCCATGGCACTTTATTAACACAAGTGCTTAACGCACGGTTTTTTTTTTTTTTTTGTCATCATTTTTTTTCTTTTTTTTCTTTTCTTTTTTTTTTTTTTTGCAACAAGACATTGATAACATACGAACACATAAAAGCACTTGCCAGCTATAGATGTAATCACCTTCCTTGACTTGTGATATCATCATGCAAAAGAACATTAAGTTATTTCTTTGACATATGGTTCAAACAAAAAGGTTTAGAACAAAAAGGTTAAAGGGTGATAAAAATGTGTTTTAAACAAAGAAAAGGTTTAAGGTCCAACTTGGTCAACTAGGGGAAAAAGATAACAAGGATAGGTCTTTAGAAAGCCAAAAAGGTTAATCCTAATTGCCCTTATCATTTCCATGCATCATATTCAATAATGTGGTCTCGACATGTATATTATAGCAAGTTCTAAAATGATCTAACTAGGTGTGATAATTACACTCACAAACGATGACGAACAAAATTTGAATAATAAGATATTTAAGTTCAAAAACCTCACAATTGGCTATATGTCATGTCAAGAACATCCGTCATTCAAATCAATTGCAAGTAAATAGAATATCCATGCAAATGCCATTACACTACTCCTATTTGCATTTCAATCACATAAGACCCACTAAACATAAAAAAGAAAACACGAAAAAAAGAACACCAACAAGCAACTAGAGTTGAAAAGGCATTAAAACAAAAACTGAAACTAAAATTGAAAAAAACTAGGAAAAGTATCAACCAAGCCAAAGTATTCCTCCCCCCACACCTAAATCTTACATTGTCCCCAATGTAAGAGATAAAGAATAAGAAAAAGAAGCATTAGGGACAAACGTAAACTTCCTCAATCACTAAGAGGGTATCGATCAACTATGACTCGGGGGTGGCGCGACAAGATCTCCTAGGTGATAGTTGGTAAGGAGTGGGCACACCTTTGAACCCTTAGTCTTCGAATCACCCACGAGGAGTTTTTTGGGCGTAAGACATTCCCCTTACAGCCAAGGCACGCCATAACTTGAAGAGTCTTCTGTCCATCCCCTATGCTTTTTTTTTTTTTAACTCTTGGGTAAAAGACTCATTATTACAACCAAGGCACGCCATAACCTTGAAACCCTTCTGTCCAAAAAAATTTTGTAGATGGGAATGTGACCGTAAGATCTTCCTCCTTACCAAGGCACGCTTTAACTGTGGAAAGTCTTCTTCCAAGACAAACTAAAACCCATTGAGCAAAGTTTTGCACACACACCCAAGGCCTACAAATACAAAATTTGTATTAAAACAAGAAAATGGCATAACATAAGAATTAAAACTCAAACATGGAAGAATCAAAATTAAGCAACAAGAAATAACAAAAGTAAAATTTTGGTTGCCTCCCAAGTGCCTTTCTTTAATGTCTTTGGCTAGACATAAAGCCTTATTTGCTCAAGGAGGATAAAATCTTGTAGCTCGTTTCAATGCTTTCTTCTCTACATAATCTTCATACCCTTCATAAGTAGAGTAATCTTTACGCACACGAGCTCTTTTCTTTCCTTGACTAGAGAATAACCCAAACAAGCAAGCAATGACTTTGTTCTTCGCCATTCTTCATCGTGACTAATTAAAAGCTTAATAGTCATCGCAGCTCTTAACTTATTCCCCGCCATGAAACTCAAAAGCTTCCGGTATGACAAAATCAATCTCATTAGTGGAAAATATAAAATTAGAGTTAAGAGTCTCATATTAGAGATGAAGAAGATATCACCACAGCTTGGGTTTTGATTAGTGGACTCTTCGACTGGAGAGATTTGAAGTTGAGGTCCCGTTACATCTTTCTCAACAACCTCTTCAACCGCATGTTTAGATCTTTCCTTTTTAATCTGTGATTCTTCACCATTTTCCAAGGTAGTTGCACTCATATTTGGATCGGAGTTGACAATGGTCCATGAGGGCAATTTTCAGAAATTTGAGATGCTAATACGCCTTATTGCACCTACCATTCGATTTACTCGATTCTCCAAATTTCAATGCTTGCCTCGCTTTGTTGAAAATTTTGAATGCTCACTCGGTTTTCGTTGAAATTGCAAAGTGTTAGAGGCTAATGTTTCAATGATATTCTCAAGAGTTGTACCTGAATTAGATGAGAACGGTTGATTCTCAAATAGGTGTTATGGCCGGTAGTCTTGATGATGATTCGAAAAGAAGCTTTGTTGCCAATTTCCACCGTAACTCATGTTAGAATGATCCCTCCAATCTGAATTATACGTGTTGGCATATGGTCATAATCGCTTACGGGTAATGCATGTTACCACCATGTTCACCTGCTCAACTCTCTCACCTTGCAATATTGGGCAATAGTCTGTGGGATGGTTTATATCTTCGCAGATTCCACATGCCTTGACCTCTGCCGCTGTCTCATGCCCATTGTCGAACAAGACACGCATTGATAATTGTTGTTGAATAGATGAGAAATTTACCTCATGAACTCCTCCATAATTGAAATTTTGTCCATGACCAAATGGAAGAGTATTGTAAGCCATAAATCAACAACAAATCAAAGAAAATATATCCAAAAAAAATAGAAAATAACTTAAAAAGAAACAAATTAACCAAAACACCGTCTCCGCAACGGGCCAAAAAATTGACAAAATAACCCGCAATAATAAATATTAAAATCCTAATTACCACCTCAATTAATTTTAGAGTAATTCTGAGTATTGGAGTGGGACCTGCATGCAACGGTTACTGGCTTCACCCTGATTCCAAGGAGTATGCTATACCCGATATACCAGAATTACCTCTGAGAAAATATTAACTTGTAGTAGCGGTAAGCAGGGTTGTCTCCTCAGGGAACGGTAGGAAATTGTTTCTTTTTAAATCACAGGAAAATGGGGGGTTTGGATGTGATAGAACTGGAAATAAAATAAACAAAATGAGGAAATGAAAAATGAAAATACCACTAAATAAATCACCAGAGAATAATTTAATAGAAATAACAGGTAATGAAATTCTACCAAAGGAACAACTCTCGTGCACAAATCCAACCAACCGATCATTGATATATGCAAAGATATTTCATTCATTTGTCACTAGGTTAGTTATAGTTGCCAACAAGCTCTGACAACCAACTTTTCCTTACTTTTTTCGACTAAGGTACCGCTGACCGCTTCTTTAACCGATAACAACCCTAGGTACCACCATAGAATTTAATTACCCAATTGCATTAAAAGCTAGAAAACCCAACCCTAACCAACTAACACGCTAGAAGGTTCATTTAAGCTAGATTTTACGTTTCCCCAACATAAAACCAATTATGGTGGTCGCCACTAATTATTAACTAAATGAACGACACGATTCAATTAGTTATTTGACAAGAGGCTATTAGGTTAAATTAAATATCCCGCCGTGATACTCAATTAACAAAATAACCCCCAATCAATTAATCCAAAACGTATGAATAGTAACAAATTAAAAGAAATAATAAAACTCATTAGATCTCACAAATGATATGGACCGCCTTCAGTCACCCTTGAGTACATAAGAGATTTAGCCGCCTCATGGAGAATCGATCCAAGAATTGTTTGAGAAACTTTCAACCAATGACATTAACAAAAAGGAAGAAACAAGAGGAAGCAACCTATGAAGGAGTTTTGTTTTCTAGATATTTGGAGTTCCTCCTCCTCTCCAAGCTTGCACGGCTTGGCTCATCCCTATATAAGAAAACCTAAGATTCCCTATTTAACTAGGGAATTTCAGTCCTAATTGAGTCTAACTTACTAAAAGTAATAATAAAGTAAAATAGGGAAACCAATTACAACTTCCCTAAAATAAAATTGTCTTTTACCAATTCCTAAAAATAAAATAAAATAAAGTCTTCAATCACTCTTAGGCGCAGGATTTTTTCCAAAAATCCTTCTTCACATCCAAATACAGCTCGTCCACGCCTTTTCCTTGGGAGTTCTGAAATTTCCACCAAATTTGCACTTTGTAAGCTCCAAATAATTCCAATGACCTGAATAAATGCCAAGAATCAAATATGAGTAGAATCAAGCAATTAACACAATTATCTTGGCACAATAAAAGGGAAATCTCCATAAATTATGTGCACAATTAAGGACTTAACAGTATAAGTGAGAGGTCCCGGGTTCGAGGCCTCCCACTCACACTAAAAAAAAAAAAAAAAGGTGGTTCTTACAGATTGGCATCAATAAAGGTGGTGAGACTCAAACTAAGTACTCTCAACGTAAAAGTCAAGTGCTTACAGATTGAGCTACAACACATCGGGATGCAAATATTATGTCAAATCTCTTTCCCTTGCATTTGGAGTCAAGAGTCACCCCAGAATATCTCCTACCTGTCACAAAAAGACGCCATGTTCTTTGCCTGTTTCCATAAAATTTTGTAATTTTGGACAGTCTTGGATAATAAACTTTGGCGGACTTGGTTGATCAAGCATTTTCTGAGGCAATGATTCTAGCGAAGGGCAAGCAGCAATCTTCATTTCTTTCAAAGAAAAAAGGTTTGACATTGTATCAGGAAACTGAGCCAGATCCTGGCAGTGTGCAATATTCAGCTTCTGGAGGGTTGTGAGATATCCAACTTCTGTAGGCAGAGACTCGAGTCTGTGACAGTATATAACACTCAAATACTTTAGAGATGTGAAACCACGGATTCTGTCACTGAACCGAGAGATCAAATCACCACAATCATAGATGGTCAATGTTGTAACAGAACCAAATCCACTTTCTGAGAGGAGAGCAGGTTGCAGGGAAAGTTGAAATTCATAAACAAGCAGAGTTGAGAGGGATGTCAGATTAGAAATCGAACCCAGTAGCTGCTCGCTGCTGTTCCACAGAGCCAAACTCTTGAGAGATGGAATTGATGGCAGGTTGATCAACTTGCTGCATCCCATCACAGTTAGAGTTTCAAGGCAAGGAAAACTTTGGTTGTACCAATTGCTTGATGATTGTTCGATCAAGCGGAAGCTAAAGGATTTATCTTTACCACGACATTTCCATTCAGATAAATTAGGCATATCAAAAAGCTCAAGTTGCTCTAGGGACGGGAAACAACTAGAATCACCATGACCATAAAATTCATCCCCGATGCTATGAACTTCTGTCATGCCTTTGATGCTTAGATCGTTAAGGTATGAGAGATCTCCAAGCGCTGGAAGCTCTCTGCAACTACAATTTGCCAATGAAAGTTTCACCAAGTTAGGCAGGCCTTGGTTCCTCAACCATGATGGAAATGTCTGCCCCTTGAATCCTATTATTTCCAAAACTTTCAGGTGAGGGGGTGGCCTGAGATTCTCCAATATATGGTCCAAATCTTTTGGAGTGACAGAATCGGTGTCTTCACCCCATGATAGTGTCAAAGAGACAAGACCTGCCTTCTCATGCAGTTTTGCTTTAGAAGCATCTGCCGCACATTTAATATATTCAAGATTCTTGATCTCTAATGTCTCTCGTAGATCCAAGCTCTGTAAATCACTCAGGCCAGCAGAGCCTTCCAGGTCATTTATGAGGAAGACGGGTAACCTAAGCAGGAACTTCAACTTCCCTATCCCACATGGGATAGAATTCAACAAAGGACAGGATTTGAAATCAAGATTCCTGAGGTTGGTTAACTCACAAATAGCTCTTGGCAGTTCTTGGAGATCATAGCACTCTACCAATTCTAGTGTCTGCAAGTTCTTTAGGTTACTGATTGTCTCTGGTAATGTTTTGATGCGAGTTTGAGAAAGATTCAGATACCTAAGATGCTTTAAATTACCAATGCCAGCTGACAATTTTTGAATGCCACTCTGACTTAAATCAAGCACTCTTAAGCAGGCATGGTTTAGAAGCAGTTTAGGTATAGAGTCAAACTTACAAGATAATAAAAGCAGCGTCCGTAGGTTGGTGGCTTCATTCAGTGATTCAGGAACAGTTGATGTTTTAGACTTTCCCACTAAAGAGGAATACCGAAGCTCTCTGGACACATGTTGTGAATCTCCAGCCTCTACAATTGAGCACCCAACACTGGCAACGGATTGCGCAAGATCGTGCACCAGATCATGCATTCCGCATTCTTGGATTTCCCCAAATTCGTCTTTGAGTATCTCTATGAAAAAAGATCGCTCTAATAACTCCATGAAGTACTCGTTTGCAGCATCCTCTGGCCTTCTGTTTATCTTTCCTGATCTGACAAAGCCTTCAGCAATCCACAGCTGGATCAGCTTGTCTCTATTGATCCTTTGATTTTTTGGAAATATGGAACAATAAGCGAAGCATTGCTTTAAATGTGATGGTAGATGATTATAGCTCAGCTTTAAAATGGGGAAAAAATGATTCCCAATTTCAGGTAAATTTTCCATGTTCTTCTCCATGAAGGAGAGCCACTCGCTCGCTTTCCCTTTTGATCGCATTAGACCTGCGAAGCTCCTGATTGCAAGAGGTAATCCGCCACACCTTTGAACGGTTCTTCTTCCAATTTCCTCCAATTCCTGATTCTCTTGATCTAGAATGGATTTAAATGCAACCCTCGTGAAAAGACTCCAGGAATCTTCTTCATCCAGAGGTCCTAGGTAGTAAGGTGGGGTCGAGCCACTGCATCTTGCAACCGTCTCGTTTCTTGTGGTGATGACAACTGCTGAATCAAGAGCTGCTCCAAGCAATCCCTGCGACATCATGGACCATGTCCAGCTATCTTCATTCCAAACGTCATCCAAGACCAGAAGGAATCTTTTTCCCGATATGCAACGACAAAGGGTTGCTTGTAGAGCCTCCAAGTTGGAAAGATTTTTGGCCTCATGACTTATCTGTTCAACCATAGCCTTGGCAATTTTTATGAGATCGAAATCCTCACCAACTGAGACCCATATTTTCAACTCAAAGTATTGAGATACTCTTTCATCATTGTATACTAACTGTGCAAGAGTTGTCTTACCGACTCCTCCCATGCCAACAATAGAAATCACTGTGAGTCGATTCTTATCACTTGACTCCGACAGGAGCGACAAAATATTTTCTTTGTCGGATTCCCTCCCAATGACATCAGAATGAATCATAAATGAACTCGAGAGGCGCCGAACACCATGAACATTAGAAGAATAATTTTCTTCTGCCGGTCCTTTAAGAGTGTTTGCATCAGTGAAGCTCCCGAACTCGGCACTCCTCTTCAGAAGTGAATCCAGGCTTTTTCCTATCTTTTCCAGCTTGCTGCCTAGCTTGAAGCCAAATATGAGATGCTTGATGAAGAAGGAAAGCGAGAAAATACCACGCGGCTTGTGCCTCATCATCCCGAGGTTGTATTCGTCCAAAATGTCATCAGCTTCATAGGCAGTGTTCTTGATTTCCATGATCCATAACTTTAGTGCTTCATTATCCTCGGAATGCATCTCTGCGTCCTGGACCAATCTTTGAACTCCTGCCAAAGTGAGGCGCAGATTTCTTAAAATCTCATTGTTGGGAAGGCCAGCCAGCGTGTATAGCCTGTCAGACAGAATCTGCAGAAGAGGAGATGCAACAGTGTCTGCCATTGAAGCCCTCTTCCAATTCAAAATTGCCTTCGATTCTTGATTTCTTTATCTTTCTTTGGGTTGCTTTGTGATCAATTTCTCCTTGCGTGTAACCTCTATGTGGCTACGTTTGTCAAACAAGTCAAATTACAAGTCAATTCACAAATAAACCTCAAATAGATCGGAAAGACCCCAAACCATCCGACATTGGAAATCGGAAGGTAGCGGAATTGATGCATAAGTTTCACCCATCTGAAGGAAAGCTGTTAACTGGGTTTGTGATTAAGCTAAAAAGCAATTTTCCATCGTACCAAGTACATCTTCTAAGTCTACTGTTAATGGATCACGTGTTTGCGTGAACACGATACTTTTAAATTTTCTTTCTTAACTTTTTTTAGAAAATCAATTGTTTTGAAGGAGTAAATGTAATTGAGTCACTTTTAAATTTTCTCTCTTAAATTTTTTAGAAAATCAATTGTTTTGAAGGAATAAATGTAATTGAGATAAAAAGAATATGATATTTAATATTTATATTATTTTATATTTTTTCTAAAGTTGGTTTGCTCTAACTAACATAAATGCACAAATAATAAAGCATCCTTTGTCCCAAGAGCACTTGTATTAGATTTTCTCTTTTAAAATTTTTAGAAGATCAATTGTTTGAAGGAATAAATGTAATTGAGACAAAAAGAATATGATATTTAATATTTATATTATTTTATATCTTTTTTCTGAACTTGGTTTGCTCTAACCAACATAAATGCACAAATAATAAAGCATTCTTTGTCCCAAGAGCACCTATATTTTGTAACAGTATCAATATTTTTGTCTTTCTATTAAATTTGAACGATCTGAATTTTCTCTTTTATGTCATTTGAATGATCTAAATGTTCTCTTTTATATAAAACTTGGTTTGCTCTAACCAACATAAATGCACAAATAATAAAGCATTCTTTGTCCCAAGAGCACTTATATTTTAGATTTTCTCTCTTAAAATTTTTAGAAGATCAATTATTTTGAAGGAATAAATTTAATTGAGATAAAAAAATATATTTAATATTTATATTTTTTTATATTTTTTCTGGACTTGCTTTGCTCTAACCAACATAAATGCATAAATAATAAAGTATTCTTTGTCCCAAGAGCACCTAGATTTTGTAACAATATCAATATTTTTGTCTTTCTATTAAATTTGAATAATTTGAATGTTCTCTTTTATGTCATTTAAATTAAAAAATTTAACTTTTTATATGATTTATTGTTCCTCTTTAAGTCATTTTATGAATTTTTTATTATTTTTAGTGAGTTTTCCTAATTATTACTATTATTATTTGCTAATACTGGATTGTAAAATGATCTATAGTGCAATTGTAATTAATAGTATTTAAATATATTGAAATCTCGTTGTTCAAATTTAAATAGCTTAACTTTGAATAAAAATGTTTTGATTTGGTGAAACTTATTTGTATTTCTCATTGATGATATGCTTTATAATTATAAAGTTTATATAATTAAAAATTGTAAGTCATAAAGATTATTTATTATATAATAATCAAACAGAACTTGAATATATTTTTATATACCTTCAAATTGGATATTTTATAAAAAAATATTTTCTTGGTTTAAGTCACCATAACTCAAAGGGACATTCACCTTTTAACTATTATTATGATTGGCATTAATGTATATAATATTCATTAATTTTAGTTTATTACTTTCAGTTGTTACAATAATACCTCAATAACATTCCTTAAATTTAATTTTTGTTGTAATTTAAATAAATAAATTCCCAACATAAAACTCTTTACAATCCTCATACTCCATCTACTATTGTATTTTGTGTTAAAGTTTCTTGCTCAATTTAATACACACACATACATGTATACATTAAAAAAAAGCGTTCTTAAGGCTTAATTTCCTAGTATTAAAAAAAATAAAAAGCTCATCGTATTTTTTGAGAGACATATATAGTACCAATTTATTATTTTTTGTTTCATGTTTGAAGTACTTTTTTAAATTTGGATATTTTCTAAATAAAATTTGTTCTTCTTTCTTTGGGTAAATAAAAAAAGTAAGAAATCTTTCATTTTTGTAATAGTTAGCATGTTTGATATTCTTTATCAATAAAATGTAATGCAATTTGTCCATTTATTAATTGACTTAAAAATGGTTTAATTTACTTATATCCAAAAAAAACTAAAAGACTTGTGATACTTTTTAAGAAACTCATATATATTACCAATTTATTATATTTTATTTCATATTTGAAATACTCTTTAAATTTAGATGTTTTATAAATAAAACTTGTTCTTCTTTCTTTTGGTAAATAAAAAAAATTAAGGATCTTTCATTTTTGTAACAACTAGCATGTTTGATATTATTTTTTAATGAAATGTAATGCAATCTGTCCATTTATTAGATAGAAGTGTAATTTTGGTATCACAAAACTAATATCATTTTTTACTTACACTATTAATCACCAAGATTCACTATATTTTTTTATAATTTATAAATAAAATTTGAGCTTTTTTCAATTTAAATCACCATAACTCAAGGGAATGTTTATCATCTTGTAACTATTGGCATAATTGATATCAATTATTGAAGAAATCCAATGAATTGGTTGTTCTTTTTTTTATTTAATTCACTGTAATTCAAGGGAATTTTTTTCATTCTAGTAATTGTTGGCATAATTTATATCAATTATTGAGGAAATGCAATGAATTAATTGTTCTTTTTTTTGTTTTGTTTTGATTTAATTCACAACAACTCAAGGAATGCTTCTTTGTAATTGTTGACATAATTCTTATTAACTATTAAGTAAATGCAATGTAATTTGTTTATTTATTGGTGTTAAGGGCAATTTTGATATAAAATCTTAGATCAACTTTTGCTTACACCAGTGTGAGAGTCTCGAAAAAATACCGATTTTATTTAAAAATGTGAAATATTGTTTATAATGTGTTTATTCATTTAAAAATGAGTGAATATATGTTTAAAGTGATTATTTTCCAATTTACAGAATTTTATATGAATTGTTTGCCGGTGTGTGGTTTTGGCCAAAATTAGCGTTAAAAATTGTCTCGACACGTGAATAGTGACTCGAACTTGAAATCGAGCATATGTAGTGATGTTATGAAAGTATAATGAAGGTTAGACAGTGTTGGAATGGAGTAAAAATAGTGTAAGTTGAACTGTCGCGTGTGACGCGACATAAAGTGCCAAAAAGCACTTTTTCCCTTAAATCATGGAAAAGCACTTTTTGGCACCATAAAGCTTGAATTTCTTGCACCTTTAGAGATCATTTTCAGCTGGCCATCTTGGAGTGAAGAGAGAGAGAGAGCCGAGAGCTCTAAGGGAGAGAGAAAGAGAAATAGTTGCTAGTTTTCTTCCTTTCTTCTTCCTTGTTCCTTTCAAGCTTCAAGACACCATTGAAGCCCATCATCTTCTTCACTTCTTGCAGCCAAAAGAGAGAGGAGAGAGTGAAGGGCTGGACTGGTTTTGGAGGAAGAAAGAAAGGTAAGTTTTGTGGTTGAAATCTTCCATTTCTTCTACAACTAGAACCTTGAGTTTGTGAAGGTTTTTGTGGCTTGAACTTTTTCCTCTATGGCAGCCGAACCAAGGAGAGAGATTGAGGAGTGAGGTCCGAAATTTTTGAAGAAAAGGAAAGGAAAAGAAAAGCTTGAGGTGATTGTCTTGAGCTTGGGTTTGAGCTTGGTGACGAAAATCCTCAACGAATCTTGTAAATCGGGGCTAAGATCGAAGCTTGCTAGGCTTGGAAGCACTCTTGGAAAGAGAAAACTCACAAGATCATCTTTGATCTTGTCGGATCTTGTTAGATCCGGAGGTATACGCCTTGAAACTCGTAGACATAGCTTTATTCGTGTTGAATAGTTCAGATCTGTGGTTGATATTGGTAAAATGATCTCATCTGAAAAGATGAAGTTGGGCTCTTGAATTCCCAACCTAGGTATGGACTTGAGGTGGCCTCTAGGTAATGGACTTGAGGACCGACAGGGTTTGTATGATATTTGTGAAATATATCATGTTGTGGTTAGAGAGTAGGGTTTTGTGGTTGGAAATTGTGATAGAAAAATATATGTGATGGCCAAAACCATGCTTGGTAATTTTAATGTTTGATTTTGAAATGTTGTGAACATTCTCGAGGAGTTTTCTTCTGAGAAAAACATGTATATTGTTTATTGTGAGTGTGTGTGTGTATGAGGGAATGTTTGAAATTTAAAAGGTGAAAAGTGAAGTTTTTCATGAAATTCGAATGAAAAGTGCCGTTTAATTGAACTTGAGGGTTTTGCCATGTCTTGGTCAAATTCTAAAGATTTTGAATTTAATGGCATGGTATGAAGTGTTTTATGTTAATATGAAAGTTTTAACTAACAGTGAATGTCGAACGTGTTGAGCAAAAAGTGATTTTGAGGTATGAGACCTCACTTAAATGTTTTGTGAAAGAGAACGTGCTTGTAATGCCAATGAGTATATCGATGGGGTGCTCTTTTGAATTGATAACATGTTTTTCCAAAAGAATCCATTTGAAACATTGTATTCGGATTGATTAAGCGATTTTCAAAGAGGTATTTGAAATACGATATCATATGAAGTGAAAATCTTTCCTCGAGGGGATTTTGGGAAAAATGTTGATTGAAACTAAAAAAAAAAAAAGTGAAAATGAATTGTTTTAGTGAATGAGAGATGAAGTGAATCTCAACCATTGTTTTAAATTGTTTTAGGAAGTGCACAAGGAAGTGATTTTGACCCCACGGAAGTTCAACCTTATTACTTCGGTGAGTTTCCATGCTTGTTATGTGTTTAAGTGATATGATTGCAATTAGATTAATGTAGTGATTGTACAAGAAACATGGTTTTGAACCCCTCGATGAGGTAGGTACTTTATCGCACTTACCTTCATCGAGTGGAAACAATTATGAAAAGTGTTTTGTTGCGAACGAAAGTGAAAGTGTAGTGAAGTGAATGATTGTTACAGTGTTATAAAGTGAATGCATGTGTTTGAAAAGGTCAGGAAATTCCTGAGACCTATCGGTAAACCCTTCAACTCGAGCCGGGGGCTAGGCCTAGGTTGAGGAGAAAGGGAAGAGCCATAGGGTTATTTAAAAGTCACAAAGCCCGACTCGCATCTATATGCTCGAGACTTGGCTTATGGACCAGCTCCAAAAAAGAGCATCAAACCAAGTGTTATTAACCTGATATATGCTCGAGATTTGGTTCTTGAACCTGTCTCCAAAAGAGCATCAAACTAGTGATATATATACAAGTGAAGTGAAGTGAAATGATGTGTACTCGAGACTTGGCAGCGGACTTGTCTCGGAAATGAATACAATGTACACAATCAAAGTGAAGTGAAAAGTGCTTGTAGTGCGGGCCCGGTAGGGGTTACGGAGGAGTAAGGGGTAAGAGAAGGTCTACATGGTCAATTGTGACAGTTGACGGAGTGTCAACTATTTGGTTCGTGGACAAGATTCGTGGAACTTGGCCCCTGAGGGCCCCCGTATCCTACATTGTATTGTTAATCGCCTTTCTATTTGTTTAATTTCCAAGTGTACTTGTGAAGTGAATTTTATTTATGCGCTAAGTGATTTGCATGCTTTGGGAACTCACGGGGTTTTTAACTCACCCTTTCCATTTGTTTTCCTTAGCAGGAAATGAGTGTCCAAATGGAGGAGCCAACCCATAGTGTTAGGGTTGCTTATATTGAATGTTTTGAAAGGTTTTGTAAAGATGTTTGAGATCTTGAACTTGCAAGTAGTGAGAGCTTTTGTATCATAATACTCAGCTGTATGGAGGAATGGTTTTTGTACTTTGGGTTTGTAATTTAAAGTTATGATTTTGTAAGGTATTGTTCTTTCATGTTGTATTCGAAGTTGTAGTTGGATAAGTACATGATTGTTTAAGTGAGTGAGTCCTGGCGAGAGCTGGGCAGGCGGTCCGCCGACCCCTTTGGTCCGCCTTAGGGGAAGGTGGGGTCGTCACAGGTGGTATCAGAGCCTAGGTTTAAATAGTCTGGGCATAAAGAGAAATAGTGAGTCACTTGAAAGTTTTATAGGTTAAGAAAAGATGTTAAGTGAGAGTTATTGTTAATGTTTAAGTGTTAATGATCTTTAAGTTAGAATGAGTACTAATAGAGTTCTTTCTTGTAGGTCATGGAGCCTGGAGGTAGTGATGGATCTCGACATCGACAGCCTACCTTTTCTTATAGATTGAGTTCTAGGGGTGCCCATGCAGCCTACAACCGTAGGATTCACACTAGCCGTGGCTCTTGTGGATGTTGGAAGACCCATTCTTACCCCGATCATGTGGTCCTAGCAGTCTACCGAGAGAGGAAGAGACTGGCTAGTATCAGTCAAGAGCGTCAGAGGGAGATTGAGAGTCTCACTACTGTGGCTCAGACTCGACTTGCTAGGATTGGAGAGCTTGAGGCTGAGGTTCGCATGGCTAATGAGCGAGCTGCTAGGATTGTGAGGGTGGCCAGAGAGAGGGCCGAGGATATTGTGGCTGGATGTGAGGCCTTGATAGGAGGTGTGATCGAGGCTAACCGAGTCGAGGAGGATTCGATTAATCAGCCTCATACTGATGTTGACATGGGAGGAGAGCCTCCGAGTGAATCTGTTGGAGACGCTGCGATGGCTGAGGGAGATCCTCAGTACCTGATGTCTGATCCGTCTGAGGATAGTTCTGCGGAGACTTCTTCCTACGAGACTTGATGGATTGGTCTAGTTTAGGACTAGGACTTTGTATAGACTTTTGTGAGAGTAAACCAATAGAGTGGGTTCCCAACTTTTGTAAAGTGCATGCTTGCTAACTTATCAAGTACCATATTTTTGTTTAAGTGTACTTGTGAACTTGATGTACCTATGTGTACCTTTTGACAAAAGCATGCCCATCTGATGTACTCCTGGCACTTTATTGTAATGAAATGTGATTATGAAGTGTTTTGCCTATCTTCCAAAGCAATTGTTCTAATAGTGCTTTTACTATTTCTTGTGTATATGATAATTGATGGCCCTCCAGAGAGCTGTGGAGGGTAGGAGAGGCCGAGGTCGGGGGCGAGGAACTAGGCTACTCCAAAATGTTGGAGGTGACCGTGAATCGGCCGCCGACCAGAATCAAGGTGATGGAATTAACTTTGTGGAGCAAATGGCTACGGCCATGAATCGTATGACTGAGATTCTAGACCGTATGGCTGGCCAACATGGCCCTGGTCCTGAACAACATATTAATCTTGGAGTTGGTGAGGATAGGGCCCTTGAGCGGTTCCAAAGGTTCAACCCATCTAAGTTCGGTGGTGAACCTAACCCTGAAGTTGTTGAGCGTTGGTTAGAGAGGATTTCTGATATTTTCACTGCTTTGGATTACACTGAGGAAAGGCAAATAACCTTTGCTACATTTCAATTTGAGGGGGCCGCTCATTCTTGGTGGTTTATGATAAGGGGTAAATGGGAAAGAAAGAATACCCCTAGGACTTGGGTAAACTTCACTCGAGAATTCAATGCTAAATTTCTTCCTCCACAAGGTAAAGAGAAACCGGAGGACTGAATTTTATTAGGTGTAAGCAAGGGTTGTTGAGTGTTGCTAAGTATGAAGCACAGTTCATTAAACTGTCAAGATTTGCCCCAACTAGTGGCAACCAACATGAGAGTGAGAAGGTGTGTTCGTGGATTGAATGTAGAGTTGTAAGAAATCTTCAAGCAATGCTTAGTGAGGTGGAAAGGCCCGAGGATTGAAAGGGCTAAGGCACAAGTAAGAAACTTTAATGCAAGGAAAAGGAATGCACCTAGTAGTAGTCGTGGCCCAACGGACATGGGGGCCCCAGCTCCTAAGTTTGAAGAGGAATGGAAGGACAACCCCTCCTGATCATCTAGGGTCAAATTCTGGGGACATATGTTGAGGGCTGGATCAAGAGGGAGTATGAGAGGAAGAGGGCAATCTGGGAGTTTCTCAAGGAAGTCAGGCTTCTACCCCCAATGTATCCTATGGCTTCTGTAGGAAGCCAAACCACACCGAGAATGATTGTTGGAGAAAGAGTGGAGCGGTCTTAAGTATGGAAGTACCTTGAGCACCGCCATGCATGTCCAATGGCTCAAGGAGGAGGTGTGACCCAACCAAAGCAAGCAAACCACTTCCAAGCTAGTGCAGCGCGGGAATCGACCAAGGGTACCAGCTAGGGTCTACGCCATGGATCAACAGCAAGTCCCTGATCCTACTGAAGTGGTTGAAGGTACCATCCCCGTCTTTCATCGCTTAGCTAAGATTCTAATTGATCTTGGTGCATCACATTCTTTTGTGAATCCTTCATTTTTGAATGGAGTAGATATAAAGCCTACTAGATTACCTTATGATTTGGAGGTTAAGACACCCACAGGGAAACAAAGTTTAATCACGAGTTGGGTATACAAGAATTGTGATATTTGGGTAGGAGAGAGAAAGTTAGTGGTGGATTTAATGAGTTTGGATATAAAGAGGTATGATGTTATTATAAGAATGGATTGCTTAGCCCGTTATCATGCTAAATTGGACTATAGGGCTAAGACTGTGGAATTTGCTATTCCAGGGGAGGCTACTTTAATATTAGATGTAAAAGGGAGATTAGTCTCATCTGCTCTCATCTCAGGACTTAAGGCCAGAAAATTGTTAAGTAAAGGGGCTTAAGGGTATTTGGCCTTTTTGATAAACCCTCCTAGTGATAAGATGAAATTAGAAGAAGTGCCAATTGTGAAGGACTTTCCTAATGTTTTTCCTGAGGAATTAAAGAATCTTCCCCCTGAGCGGATGATAGAATTTAAGATTGACCTGTTGCCAGGAACCGCCCCAATTTCTAAAACCCTGTACCGTATGGCTCCAGCTGAGCTTAAGGAATTGAAAGTTTAATTACAAGATTTATTGGAGAGGGGCTTCATTAGGGAAAGTGACTCACCATGGGGAGCACCTGTATTATTTGTCAAGAAGAAAGATGGGAGTTTGAGATTATGCATAGACTATCGAGGGCTTAATGATGTGACCATAAAGAATAAGTATCCTTTGCCACTTATTGATGAATTGTTTGATCAATTACAAGGATCAGTGGTCTTTTCTAAGTTGGACCTTAGGCAAGGGTACTACCAATTGAGGATTAGAAGGGAAGACGTACCGAGAACAGCTTTTAACTCGAGGTACGGACATTTTGAATTTGTGGTAATACCCTTTGGATTGACTAATGCTCCTGCGGCATTTATGGATTTGATGCAACGAGTCTTTAAACCCTACTTGGATCAATTTGTAGTTGTATTCATAGATGACATCTTGGTATACTCAAAGACTCGAGAGGACCATACTCAACACTTGAAGATAGTGCTTGAAACTTTAAGAGAACATAAATTATATGCTAAGTTTAACAAGTGTGAGTTTTGGTTAGAGGAAGTGTCCTTTCTAGGGCATAAAATCTCTAAGGATGGGATTGCTATGGATCCTTCAAAAGTAGAGACGGTGACTCAATGGAGACAACCTAGATACCCTACCGAGGTTAGAAGTTTCTTGGGATTGGCGGGGTATTACCGTCGATTCATTCAGGATTTCTCGAAGATTGCGGGGCCACTAACGGATTTGATCAAGAAGCATGAGAAGTTTGCTTGGAATCCAAAATGTGAGGCTAGTTTTCAAGAGTTAAAGAAGCGTTTGACAACAGCCCCTGTGTTAACCTTGCCAAATGGAAAAGATGGATTTATAGTTTACTCGGATGCCTCGAAAGAAAGTTTAGCGTGCGTTTTGATGTAAAATGGGAGAGTTATTGCCTATGCCTCTAGGAAATTAAAACCTCATGAGCAAAATTATCCAACACATGATTTGGAATTGGCCGCAGTCATCTTCGCACTGAAAAAGTGGAGACATTACTTATATGGGGTGACATTTGAGGTTTTTACTGATCACAAGAGCCTTAAGTATTTGTTCTCTCAAAAGGAACTAAATTTGAGACAGAGGCATTGGGTGGAATTTCTTGAGGATTATGATTGTACCATAAATTACCACCCTGGGAAGGCTAATAAGGTAGTGGATGCATTAAGTCGAAAAGCTCAAGTGGCAAGCTTGATGGTTAAGGAGTGGGAAATGTTAGAAAATGTTGGCAAATGGAATCCTCATTTGGAAAAACAGAAAGTCATATTTGGGAATATAGTGTTGAAATTTTCCATTCTAGAACGTATCAAAGAGGCACAAAAAGGGGATCCTATGGTGCAAAAATGGATTGGAAAAGTGAATAAAGGAGAAATCCTGGACTTTAAACTAGGGCCGGAGGGAGTTTTAAGATTTCATGATCGTTTAGTTGTTCCAGACAATGAAGGATTAAGAAGAGAAATTTTGGAAGAGGCGCACCAAACTAAGTACACCATTCACCCTGGGAGTAATAAGATGTATCAAGATTTGAGAAGGATGTATTGGTGGGACGGTTTGAAAAGAGATGCAGCAAGGCTCGTTCAAACTTGTCTCGTGTGTCAGCAAGTTAAGCCTGAGCACCAGAAACCTTTTGGACTTTTGCAACCTTTGGAGATACCTGAATGGAAATGGGATCACATCACTATGGATTTCGTGACTGGGTTGCCTAGGAGTCAAAAAAGAGATGATGCAGTTTGGGTGATAGTGGACCGACTTACTAAGACTGCTCATTTTCTACCGGTGAGTATGAAATGTTCTTTGGAGAAGTTGGCTCAGTTGTATCTGGATGAAATTGTTAGACTACATGGGGTACCAGTGAGTATTGTCTCCGATAGAGATCCGAGATTTGTCTCTCGGTTCTGGCAAAAGCTACAAGAAAATTTGGGGACTAAAGTTAATTTGAGTACCGCTTATCATCCTCAAACGGATGGACAGTCTAAGAGGACAATTCAGACTCTGGAGGATATGTTGAGGTCATGTATATTGGATTTTGGAAGAAGTTGAAGTCAACACATGCCTTTAGTTGAATTTGCCTACAACAACAGTTATCATGCTTCAATTCAGATGGCTCCATATGATGCACTATATGGGAGAAGATGTAGGTCACCCATCCACTGGGACGAAGTCGGAGAAAAGAAAACTCTAGATCCAACCACTATACCTTGGGTCGAAGAGGCTTTTGAGAAGGTCAAGTTAGTTCGAGAGAGACTTCAAACAGCTCAAAGTCGACAAAAGAGCTATGCCGATAATCGAAGGAAAGATTTGGAATTTGAAGTAGGGGATAAGGTCTTCCTGAGAGTTAAGCCCATGAAAGGAGGAGTGGTGTCCAAGAAAGGGAAGAAATTGAAACCAAGATATGTGGGACCATTTGAAATTCTCAAGAGAATTAGCAAAGTGGCTGCTTACCAGTTGGATTTACCCCCTAGCATGTCTAAGATTCACAACGTCTTTCATGTGTCCATGCTCAAAAAGTATCATCCAGACTCAAGTCACGTGCTGCAAATAAGGGAGATTGAAGTGGACGAGACACTAACGTATGAAGAGCGGCCAACGAGAATCCTTGATAAAGAAATGAAAGATTTGAGGAATAAGAAGATTTCTTTGGTGAAAGTTCTTTGGAAGAATCATGATGTTGAGGAAGTGACTTGGGAATTAGAGGAAGAGATGAAGAAGAAATATCCAGAGTTTTTTACCCAGCAAGGTAAGGAATTTTGAGGACAAAATTCTCTTAAGGGGGGAAAGATGTGAGGGCCTCGAAAAAATACCGATTTTATTTAAAAATGTCAAATATTGTTTATAATGTGTTTATTCATTTAAAAATGAGTGAATATATGTTTAAAGTGATTATTTTCCAATTTAGAGAATTTTATATGAATTGTTTGCCGGTGTGTGGTTTTGGCCAAAATTAGCGTTAAAAATTGTCCCGATGCGTGAATAGTGACTTGGACATGAAATAGAGCATATGTAGTGATGTTATGGAAATATAATGAAGGTTAGACAGTGTTGGAATGGAGTAAAAATAGTGTAAGTTGAACTTTCGCGTGTGACGCGACATAAAGTGCCAAAAAGCACTTTTTCCCTTAAATTAGGGAAAAGCACTTTTTGGCACCATAAAGCTTGACTTTCTTGCACCTTTAGAGATCATTTTCAGCTGGCCATCTTGGAGTGAAGAGAGAGAGAGAGCCGAGAGCTCTAAGGGAGAGAGAGAGAGAAATAGTTGCTAGTTTTCTTCCTTTCTTCTTCCTTGTTCCTTTCAAGCTTCAAGACACCATTGAAGCCCATCATCTTCTTCACTTCTTGCAGCCGAAAGAGAGAGGAGAGAGTGAAGGGCTGGACCGGTTTTGGAGGAAGAAAGAAAGGTAAGTTTTGTGGTTGAAATCTTCCATTTCTTCTATAACTAGAACCTTGAGTTTGTGAAGGTTTTTGTGGCTTGAACTTTTTCCTCTATGGCAGCCCAACCAAGGAGAGAGATTGAGGAGTGAGGTCCGAAATTTTTGAAGAAAAAGAAAGGAAAAGAAAAGCTTGAGGTAATTGTCTTGAGCTTGGGTTTCAGCTTGGTGACGGAAATCCTCAACGAATCTTGTAGATCGGGGCTAAGATCGAAGCTTGCTAGGTTTGGAAGCACTCTTGGAAAGAGGAAACTCACAAGATCATCTTTGATCGTGTCGGATCGTGTTAGATCCGGAGGTATACGCCTTGAAACTCGTAGACATAGCTTTATTCGTGTTGAATAGTTCAGATCTGTGGTTGATATTAGTAAAATGATCTCATCTGAAAAGATGAAATTGGGCTCTTGAATTCCCAACCTAGGTAGCGGACTTGAGGTGGCCTCTAGGTAGCGGACTTGAGGACCTGATTGTGGCTTTGTATGATATTTGTGAAATATATCATGTTGTGGTTAGAGAGTAGGGTTTTGTGGTTGGAAATTGTGATAGAAAAATATATGTGATGGCCAAAACCATGCTTGGTAATTTTAATGTTTGATTTTGAAATGTTGTGAACGTTCTCGAGGAGTTTTCTTCTGAGAAAAACATGTATATTGTTTATTGTGAGTGTGTGTGTGTGTGAGGGAATGTTTGAAATTTAAAAGGTGAAAAGTGAAGTTTTTCATGAAATTCGAATGAAAAGTGCCGTTTAATTGAACTTGAGGGTTTTGCCATGTCTTGGTCAAATTCTAAAGATTTTGAATTTAATGGCGTGGTATGAAGTGTTTTATGTTAATATGAAAGTTTTAACTAACAGTGAATGTCGAACGTGTTGAGCAAAAAGTGATTTTGAGGTATGAGACCTCATTTAAATGTTTTGTGAAAGAGAACGTGCTTGTAATGCCAGTGAGTATATCGGTGGGGTACTCTTTTGAATTGATAACGTGTTTTTCCAAAAGAATCCATTTGAAACATTGTATTCGGATTGATTAAGTGATTTTCAAAGAGGTATTTGAAATATGATATCATATGAAGTGAAAATCTTTCCTCGATGGGATTTTGGGAAAAATGTTGATTGAAACTAAAAAAAAAAAAAGTGAAAATGAATTGTTTTAGTGAATGAGAGATGAAGTGAATCTCAACCATTGTTTTAGGAATTGCACAAGGAAGTGATTTTGACCCCTACGTGGAAACCGAACCTTATTACTTCGGTGAGTTTCCATGCTTGTTATGTGTTTAAGTGATATGATTGCAATTGTAATTAATGTAGTGATTGTACAGTGAAACATGGTTTTGAACCCTCAGATGAGGTAGTGTGTACTTTATCGCACTTACCTTCATCAGAGTGGAAACAATTATGAAAAGTGTTTTGTTGCGAACGAACGTGAAAGTGTAGTGAAGTGAATGATTGTTACAGTGTTATAAAGTGAATGCATGTGTTTGAAAAGGTCAGGAAATTCCTGAGACCTATCGGTGAACCCTTCGACTCGAGCCGGGGGCTAGGCCTAGGTTGAGGAGAAAGGGAAGAGCCATAGGGTTATTTAAAAGTCACAAAGCCCAGTGACTCAGACCAGTGCTATATGCTCGAGACTTGGCTTATGGACCAGTCTCCAAAAAGAGCATCAAACCAAGTTATTAACTGATATATGCTCGAGATTTGTTCTTGAACCTATCTCCAAAAGAGCATCAAACTAGTGATATATATACAAGTGCAGTGAAGTGAAATGATGTGTACTCGAGACTTGGCAGCGGACTTGTCTCGAAAATGAATACAATGTACACAATCAAAGTGAAGTGAAAAGTTTTAGAAAAGGGTGTGGGGGTTACGGAGGAGTAAGGGGTAAGAGAAGGTCTACATGGTCAATTGTGGGCTTGACTGAGTGTCAACTACTTGGTTCGTGGACAAGCTTCATGGAACTTCCCGAGGGCCCCCAGATCCCTACATTGTATTGTTAATCGCCTTTCTATTTGTTTAATTTCCAAGTGTACTTATGAAGTGAATTTTATTTATGCGCTAAGTGATTTGCATGCTTTGGGAACTCACGGGGTTTTTAACTCACCCTTTCCATTTGTTTTCCTTAGCAGGAAATGAGTGTCCAAATGGAGTGGAGGAGCCAACCCATAATGTTAGGGTTGCTTATATTGAATGTTTTGAAAGCTTTTGTAAAGATGTTTGAAATCTTGAACTTGCAAGTAGTGAGAGCTTTTCTATCATAATACTCAGCTGTATGGAGGAATGGTTTTTGTACTTTGGGTTTGTAATTTAAAGTTATGATTTTGTAATGCATTGTTCTTTCATGTTGTATTCGAAGTTGTAGTTGGATAAGTACATGATTGTTTAAGTGAGTGAGTCCTGGCGAAAGTTGGGTAGGCGGTCCGCCGACCCCTTTGGTCCGCCTTAGGGGAATGTGGGGTCGTCACAACCTGCACACCAAAACTCATCATATTTTTAATAAGACAATAGATAGATAGATATTGCCAAATTGAGGGGTTCTTACCATACATTTTTTTCACTCAAAAGTAGCTCAAAATTGACTTCATAGCGAGAGGTTCAGACCGAATACCATTTATAAGTTTATATCACCAAGTGCCAAATCGAGGGGTTTGGACCATACACTTGTTTCACTCAAAAGTTATCTCAAAAATGATTTCAAATCAAGTTGTTCAGACCGTACACTTGTTTCACTCAAAAGTTGCTTGAACCTTTAGCCAACTATGGGTATCAACTCAAGAAAAAATTGGCATTTTACAAAAAAAAAAAAAAAAAAAAAAGGTATTTTCTTACTAATGAGCATCAATATTTCTTAATAATGAACATGTGTTTTCGGGTACGGTCGGTAAATTCCACGTCTCCACATTCTAAATCCATACCCATACAACTAAGGCCCTGTTTGGGAGTGAAGTTTTTTGGGTGTTTGTGTAAAACTCTACTGTAATCTACTGTAGACGTTGTAGAAAAAACTTTTGAGAGTGAAGATTTTTATGTGTTTTAGGGGTGGCATATTAAAAATTTTGGGAGAGTTTAGAAAATTCTTATAACTAAAGTAGGAAACAAACAAGTTTTATAAAAATTTGTTAAGAATTTGAGATAAAATTTTGGGAGTTTTTAAAGGGTTCCTGTAACTAAAGTAGAAAACAAACAAGTTATATACAAATTTGTTAAAAACTTGACCTACCAAACAGGGCCTAAGTTGATCAAAAAACTCATAGCATTTATAGAGCTTGGTAGGAACTTTTTCAATAAAAAATAAAAAATCAGTTTTTTTGGTGAAAATAGATGGTGCTTGTGAATTTAAAATTTACATCATTATGAATGGCCTTAAAATTTCTGACATTTTTTTCATTTACATTGATAGAATTTACTTTTTTTCCCTCTTATTTAGTGGTGAGAATTTTTTTTTATCTCTTTTTATCATGCAAGAAAAGATGAGAAATTTTTTTTTTAAAACTGTGTTAAAAATTTTTTTGACCTTTTTGGTGTGTTGCACTTCAAATTTGATTGAAATATAATTTTAGAAAATATTAGTGGATCAATAATTAGGATGATCGTATCAAACAATTTCAATTAATTAAAATTTAAATTTTATTTTTTAGACATCTCTTGTTGTATGAACAAACAAGTTTTTATATTGGAAAAAGCTTTTAGCAAACTCCTATGGGATTTATTATTATCTTAGTCCTAGGAGTGTGGAGTTAGACTAGGACGCGGTGAATTTAGCCCTACCTTTTTCTATATATTACCCGCTGAAGACTACAATAACACATTTATTATTTCATCGATCTTAGGTAGACAGCCATATCTGAACATGATTCCTCCACGAATAGCTTGCTTTCACAATAAAGATGAGGGCTCCACACGTGTAATTCACTTGTGAAGCCTGCCGGTGGGGCCCAGAGTAGAGCTGTTAAACGAACGAGCTGTTCGCGAGCTCGGCTCGTTTAAGTTCGTTCGAGCTCGCTAAGAGCTCGTTCGAGAAGTTAAACGAGCCGAGCTCAAACAAAAAATATGGCTCGATAGCTTATCAAACGAGTTCGAACTTTGTTCGCGAACGCTCGTTAGTGTTCGTGAACAAAGGTAAAATAGTTTTTTATTTAGAGTTTTGTTCGCGAACGCTCATTAGTGTTTAGACATAAAATTGGCTCGTTCGTTTGGCTCGTTTGTTCGGCTCGTTTAGGTTAAACGAGCCGAGCTCGAGCTCGAAATTTAATCAAACGAACCGAGCTCGAACAGTATTTTCGGCTCGTAATTCTTAACGAACGAACACGAGCCGAACACGAACGACAAAGGAACAGAGCTCAAACAACAAAAGTTCGGCTCGATTCGGCTCGTTTACAGCTCTAGCCCAGAGTTTACTATAGAAAAATATTTTATTCTCTTTTCTACGTTACAGGATTTCCATCATTGTGCAATTTCCTTGAGTTTCACCCTTGTCATGTGGGGTTGACCCAGTGAAACCCGAGATTCATACGACTCTCGAAGCAACGAGAGACCTCTCAGCGTGCCTTTCAACCTCCCCTCTTAAAACGATCCAAATTCCAAAGTAGTAAAAGAGGAGAGAATTTCTTCAATAAGAAAGCATATTCCGCAGAAAGAATGAAAGTGAAATCGGACCAAACAATCAAGCAAGCGATCGTAGACGGGGAAAGAATAGGAGCAGAAAGTGATGGCGAAGAGGACCCTGTTTTTAGAATCATATTGGAGCATTGACAGAGCCACATGCCTCCAAGTCGCGACCCACCCTATTTAAATTTCAAAAAATTACACACCACACACACATATATACGTACATTGGAGGGCTAAAGGCCGTTTACGAATATGGGGATGACAATGGGGCCGCGTATTTAGCACCCATCCCCCACCCCATGCTTTAAAATCTTTCCCTGCCCCTATCCCTGCCCCAGGCCTCACTTTTTTTAACCCTGCCCCATCCCATACTCCTCGCATGTGCTCCCAGGACTGTTTAATTGTAGTTTTTATTTTTTACTTTAATATTATTGTTTTATATGTGCAACATCGATAATAAAATTGTAAATCACGTTTTTATATTCTTAACTAAATATTTAATGTGAAATCAAAGTTAACAATTACTTTGATCTTTTTTGAATTCATTTCTCTACTTTTAATAAAAAATCTAAACTTATAATAATCATATTTGTTTGAACAACTTATAATATATAAAAAGAAAAAAAGATTAAATTAAACTAAAAATAACCAAATTATCATCTTATCTAAACATTATGACTTTTTTAGTTCTTAAATTATAATAGATATGCATATATCATTGATAAATAGCTATAATGTGTATTAGCAAATCTATACTCACAATTATCATATTTATTTTTATTTTTTGTTAAATTACTTACAATGTGTAAAATATTCAAATAAATTAAAAGTAATTAAGTAATTATTTTATCATAGGAATTTTGATATATGCATATATTATTGATATATAATTATAATGTGTATATGTATATACAAATATATGAAAAACTATAGAGAATATTTTTTAAATTTTATACTAGTACAAGGAACGAGGCAGGGGTATCCTCCCCCCTCCCCCGTCCCTTTTGAAACAAGGGAAGAAATATCCCCAGCACACCCGCACCACCCTTGCCCCACCCACTACACTATGACTACCCGCGAGGAAGGTTGCCATCCCTATTTACAAAACAACTAAACGTGGGGATGGGACTCCCCTCATTTCATTGTTAAGCACCACATGCATTTAGGTGCCTTCTTTTCTCCATCCATTGTTGTCAAATAGAGATTAATACCAGGTCTCCTTTGTCTTCTTCCTCCATTTTTGTCAAGTAGAGATTAATACCAGGTCTCCTTTGTCTTCTTCCTCTTATTATCTAAAGTGTCAAAATATGTAAAAGAAGAAAATACGTAGAGGAGAGATTTAGAATAAGGGAGTTTCTAATCTATGCCTAACCAAAGGGCCATAGTTTGATAGAATACCACAGGCTATTTATAGGTTAGGTTAGGGACCCTTACTGGCAAATATCAACATCCCTGGGTTTTCTTCCATCAAAAAAATCATACCATAATTCATAATTGAAAATAATATCTTTGACTATTTGATTGATTTGATTGAGTGAAATATCAATCAACAGAATATACCAATCAATTACCGTTAAATGGGAGATATTCAATCAATGATTGACAAAATATCAATCAATTAATCAAGATATCAATCAATTAATCAATCAACCATGTGGGTCATAATTGCCTCTAAAAGAGGCTAGTCTTACATTCTCCCACTTGACCCACATGTAATAGTCAAATAACTTTATGAGTGACCAGATATTTAAAATGGCCATAAATCCTCATTGTCACTCAATAAATTTAACAGTTATGTAACAGTTGCTTAGTTAGAAAGTGATAATATTCGAATCATGGCGGTTATATTCGTAGCACGAACACTTCCTTCCATGTATTACAATATATCACACTTCCTAATTAAGTGCTTAAAAGAACTTTATGAATAACTTCATATAAGTTATTCAGGGTCCACATTTATGGATCAAATAATCCTTACTTTATACATGAACAACAATGTGCACAAAATCATGTCAACATAAGTATCTCGAATGTCTAGACAACAATAATAGTTAAAAGATAACAGCAAAATACTAGATAAACTATTGAGTTCCGTATGAGTTATTTGATCACTAACAACTTAGTCGGCAACCTTTAGTTATTAGATCAATAATAATAACTCCTTACTGTATATTCAATAGTTATCTTTTACTTTCTAAATGTCATCTTCAACCATTTAAATACCTTATGTCGATTTACTTGCCTTGACTCCCACTCTTTCACACATACATAATGAAAGCGCATAGTCAAGTCCGATATCAATAATGGCCAAAAACGTAACATCCACAAACTTTAGACCAAACATTCGATGCCTGTGATATAACTTTATAGTATCTTTGAAAAATTTATACTCATTCCAATACATGATGTGAACGTTTGCAATTGTTCACTATTATTACTTGAAAGTAATACTTATCCCTTTATTCTGTAAAAATTCTTGCATGAATGTCTTAAGATAAATTAACTATCCTTTATATTCCATTTTGTGAATACCAATGACAGAAGGGTTTCACAAATATCATGATTGAGTTGTTGAGAGAACTTTCATAGTATTACTCTCAACAACCTTGATATATATTAATTTACTGGAAAAAATTCTTCTAAGATCAAATGAAGAATCAATAAATTAATATACTATTGAAAAGCAACAATTTAGCTTAAATTACATTCTCTTAAAATCATGGTGACACACGTGTATATCTATCTAATAAGAGATAGTAAGGATATCAGTTTTTCGCATTTATCTAATGTAACTCTAATAGTGAGTTACTAGTGCCATAATTACCCTAAATAAAATCTTTTAAAACTTAATAGAGATTTTATGGTAATTAATATATTTCCTATGAAACTAATCTAAAATATGGAGTCTTCTCCATTTGTACTTTATGAAAACATTATCCTTAAAATTCTTGAAAATATACAACACAGTCACTAGCGAATTTGAATTTCTTTTATAGATCCTCCCACTATTTCAAAGATAGTAGGTATAGAGTGGGTTATTTTCATGTGTTCATTTGATAAGGAGTTTTTCAAATGATTGCTTATCGAAAATAATTTATATAATTATTTTGAGAAAAGCCATCAATTTTATATATGTTGAGGAGTCAAATATGAATCCTTACCTTTTCAAACTCCATTCTTAAGTCAAAACACTCCTACTTACTTTACATTCTTACGAAATTCAAATATCCAGTTCTAATAATTTTGAAGTGAAAAGCATCTAAATTTCTTGGAGTTAACAAGATAGCCTTGTTTCTTTTGTTTAGCCCTTTTATGTGTAGGCTAATTATCCTCACAAAACTAAACATTATACATTAAATGTGATTTCCATCCATACCATAATTAATATGGTGTTTAAACAATATTGGAGGAAATTGTTTAAATATATACTTCAATCCCAAGACTTTACTCACAAGATAAAAACTGCCAATATGCTATATCTATACATATCTCATTATTTCCTTATAGTACATCATTTAGATGTAATCAATCAAGCATTGATTTCATTCATTAGCAATGCTTCTCAATTAAGGATTTCATAAAATGAGTATGAACAAAATAGTCCATTTTGTTTATGACTTCATTTTATTTTCTATCCCTTAAATTTCAAGTTTTCTTTCTCGTTTGGACACTTGTAAAGGTATCAAATATTAATCCTTTATCAAACAAGAAAAGAAACTTTATAATGATTGAGTAGTCTTATGGCATTCATAATGATTGAATAGTTTTCTTTCACATAATTTTTCGTGTTATAATGAAACTCTTATGGCATTCATAATGATTGAGTAGTCTGCTTTACTTATGCAGTCTACTTAATACACCACAGTCAATAAATCTAAAATCTTTAAAGATTTATAATTTATCAACTCTTTATATTCTCTATGGAGATATATCTCAATCTCGTATGCCAAAGTTAATGAGTTTCTCTAAATGATAAATATATACTCGCAGTTAATATAATTATTGTGATCAAGTGTTGTATATTGCTCAATTCAAAAGACTGCACTAAAAACTTTAGAATTAATAACTTTACTATTTTCAAAGTATACTACTGGATAATGAGTTCCAGAATCATGTCCAATAGTAATTGATTTGAAAATAAAAAATTCTAAAGTAAAGAGAAAATAATGTTTTAGAGAAAAATATTTTTTTTCTTTAAATGAGCAATAATATACCACTTATCTATATGTGAACATATTTAGTTCCTTTGTTCACCTTCCATATGTTTCTATGTAATTAGAAACTTATTACACTGGCAATGTGAATTGATAAACCGTAATCAATTCATCAAATATATCACAACATATAACACTTGACAATTTGAGATTTTCTTTAGAGTTAAATTTTATTCTCTTACAAACAACATTGGTCTTTATTGTTGTTTGACTTAATGAGACCAAAATTTTCTTTATTTGCATTTCTACCTTCACGAAACACAATTAATACTTAAGTGTCTCACATGTTTCTCATATTTCTTAACCCCTTTGTCCTTTCTAATACACATGGTTAAAACAAGTGATTAACCATATATCTTTATGTGTATTATAAAAGGTTTGTATGGATAAGAAATTCTTTATGAGAAAATCAAGAATGAAATGCTATAGAAATAACTCAATCTCAATTTAATGGGACTTAAACTAATGATATAGCAAAATTCTCATTTTCTCCAAAAATAAGTTAAAGCACACTTCAATAGTTAAGTGTCACAAAAGAAAGCCTTTTAAGGGTGCTAGTTAAAACTTGCAACAATTTCTTTATGGCTTTCATGCAAGATTTAACTATAAAAGAATTAGGGTTTAAACCTTACTCTATGTGAATATGAGACTGGATGAGCAAGATATTAAATTGGTCCTAATTTCCATATTCAACCTCTATATTAGCAAATATAACAAAATTATGAGAATAGTTTGTTCTCATAGAAATGCTAATTTAAAACTTGCACCCAAAACAAAGAGAATGAATTCAAAAGTCACGCTAATAAGAGCCATAAAATCATTGGAATGAAACGATGAATATAAATTATCAACCAAAAATCATAACATAGGAAAGTTATGAAGTTTTAACCTTGAGTTTGAATCAACCTTATGTTAATTCAAATAATAAATTCAAATCTTATTGTAGACAAAGGTTGCAAAACATGCATAGAATTTACGTCCTTAATCATAAGACTAGTAATCTAAAACAATAAATTGAAGAAATAATTCGTACCTATGGGCATAGAAATATTTCTTAATTAATTGTCTAATTTACTATCTTATGTCAATTAATCTCACTAAAATAATTACCTCCCTGTGAGGCCAAATAACTGTCTTAGTGAATTAATTGCAACTTAATCTAGATGCCCTTTTTTTTTCCTTTTTTTTAATCACTCAACAATATGTGAAAAGGAAATAAAATATTTTTTTCCTCAACCACCAATGTACTTAAGATGCTGTAGCTACTCTTAAACATATGATGTTATAAGGAAACTTATTAAAAATGTCAACTATTCAATATATTGACTAAAACCCATAATTTCAATCACCAATCCATATGTAATGAAAATCATTTCACATCAAATATTTGATATGCTATGCCTACTCTCAAATATATGATGTAAAGGAAAATTCTCAATATGGCATCTAGTAACATTTGAATAGTGAAAAAACACATGCTGACTAAAAAATTCATTGAATTTCCTTTCATGCAATCACTTAACTTTATATGATTAAAGTTTTTCACGCTCTATATTTGGGATGCTATGGCTATTTCCAAATACAGATAAAAAAAATATCTTTCTAATAGAAATTCATAAGTCAACTTATTGACTAGAAGTCCTTGATTTCAATCACTTTGTCATATGTGATTAAAATTTTTCTATACACCAAATATCTGATATGCTGTGGCTACTCTTAGATGCATAGTATGTTAGATTTTATAAGAACATCAAAATAGTCAAACAATCTGTATGTTGACAAAAGAATTTCTTTATTTCCCTTTTCATTAATTTTAATCACCAAACTTAATGTGATTAAATACTTTATGCATCAAACAATTGAGATGCAGGGAAAAACTTTATAAAAAAATTTTATGAAATTCAAATATAGTTAGCAACTTTCATCAAATAACCAGTAAACCATAAAGTTATGGGCTAACAACATGGTTAGAAGGTGGCTCCGATACCACATGTAAAACTATATATGTACATTTAAATGTACTACGCAGCAGAAAACTAAACGACTTACCCCTAACCATTGTTGTTAAGTACTACATGCATCCTAGGTGTCTTCTTTTCTCCATCCATTGCTGTCAAGTAGAGATTAATACCAGGTCTCCTTTGTCTTCTTCCTCTTATTATCTAAAGTGTCAAAATATGTAGAAGAAGAAAATACGTAGAGGAGAGATTTAGAGTAAGGGAGTTTCTAACCTATGCCTAACCAAAGGGCCATAGTTTGATAGAATACCATAGGTTATTTATAGGTTAGGTTAGGGACCCTTACTGGCAAATATCAACATCCCTAGGATTTTCTTCCATCAAGGAAATCATACCATAATTCATAACTGAAAATAATATTTTTGACTATTTGATTGATTTGATTGAGTGAAATATCAATCAACAGAATATACCAACCAATTACCATTAAATGGGAGATATTCAATCAATGATTGACAAAATATCAATCAATCAATCAAGATATCAATCAATCAAGATATCAATCAATTAATCAATCAACCATGTGGATCATAATTGCCTCTAAAAGAGGCTAGTCTTACATAGGACTTGATCAAAAATGGTCAAGAGTCTGGTGAGGCCCAAAATTGGGAAAAAAAAGTGAAACTTTTTTTTTAAATTCAAATTTATGTTTTTCTTCCAAATTATCCAACCAGATCTTGATTGTGGGTCAATGGAGATGGTGGCCGTGGTGGTGATTTTTGTGAGCACCTGTGTAGCCCACACCTCACCGGTCAATGTACATGTAGGTGTTATATGAATGAACGGCCGTTTTTGCCTTACTTGATCGTATTCGTTTCTTACTTGAAAATATGGATTCTTGTCAAAATTTTAGACACTTGTTGCACCTATTTATGGTGCTAAAAAGATTATCAAACGCCTTTCAAAAGGTGTTAGAAAATATGCGTGGAACAAAGCATGCACACAATTAAACTTCAAGGACCCGAAAATAATTAAATTTTTGCAACTAAGCTCTTTTCTAAAAATAGCAAAATCCTTGTCTTATTTCTTCCATTGTTGGACGAAATTTCAGCCACAAAAATAACAAAATAAGTTCAAGATATTTTCATCCAAGAAACACGACACAGCAGCTTGAGCCTTGTCGTGCTTGTTCCTTGATCCTTGTCATGCTTGCTTCCTAGTTTATAAATACAAGCAAACTTCAGCCATTTTTGCACCTTTCTTTGGACGAAAATCTTGGCTGAAAACCACCCACAAAACACTCCACAACCTACTATAAATTAGCCATAGGAATCAAGAACAACAAGAAGTAAAAAAGGCTTGAAGCTTGGGCCGATTCTTGCTTGGCTTCCACATATTTCTTGTGCAAATCTTCTCAACGTTTTCAGCACTTGTTGAGGTAACTTTGAAGCTGAAATTTCACTTGAAATATGGTTCAAAATTTCGTGTAACATGCCAAGGAAATCTATGGTTATATGCTGAAAATTTTGTCTATATGAAGACAACATGCTTGAAGAAATTTCCAGCTTTTATGTGATGTTTTGTATTCCATGATTTGATTGATTCTTGCTAGAAATTTGATTAGAAACTTGCTATATATGCTGAACTATATGTGTGGGATATTGGTCATAAGTTTTAAGCAAAAATAAGACCCCTAGAACAAGTAAAATCCACGTTTGTGCCAAGAACTTATATTTTCGGGTAATCACAGTCCACCAGAACCAGTCTTGGTATTTTGGCCATATCTCACTATAGGAATATCAAATTTGAGCGCCATTGGTGGCGTTAGAAACTAGATTCAGAGAGATTTCCATTGGTAGGTCGCACATCCTCAGATTCTGATTGTACAATCTGCAGCATCTCTGAGAAGTTGACTGTTTTTCTGAAACTGATAAACTTGAAACTTGTTCTTGCTGCATGTTTGAACGGAAATTTGAACCTATTATAGCCAGAATCTAGAAATGTTGTCTTCTGAAAAGTTGCAGGGCTCTGAATGCCGTTCCCAATGGTATAAAAAGGCCAAAAATGCACAAGTAGATTCTGAGATATGACCTGATAAAGAAACTGCAACGGACGGGCGGGCTGTCGTGCGATCCATTAGCGGATTGGCAGCACCGGCACGCCCCTGTTGTTGCCCGTGTATGCGTCCATTAAAGGACTTGCTGCCGTGGGGTGCAATCCGTTAACAGATAAGCCTAACCCGCACGCGTCCGTTAGCGAAAGTGTCGAGCCGACACGCGACCGTTAACGGAAATGACAAATCGTCGTGCGATCTACTAGTACGACTACCAAGCCTTTGTGCGATTCGTTAACGGACCGTCGAGCTGTCATGCCAACCCGCTAGCGGATTGCCTAACCCTAACTTGTCAGACCAGGACGGATTGCCTAATCGTAGCACCCTAGCCTAGTCAACTTGCCCCGGCCCTAGCCGACCCTTGTACCCTAACTGGTTAGCGCATGTGTTGAATCCGTATGCATCTGTTAGCGACTGCCTAGCCCTTAGCCAACATGCCCTAACCCATTAGCGGATGCAGACCCTAGTGCCAACCCCGACAGCAACCGACCACCTAGGTCTATCAACACGACCGTGCTTGAGAGGCTTATCGGCAACCCATACTTGAACATCGGCTAGAACGGAACCCTAAACGGACCCAACGTGCCGACACCTTCAGTACCCGACCTACACACGACAACGGAACCGGCCGTTTTCACACCTAACCTACGGAATAGTCACCCGACTAGTGCCGGTAAGGCCCGGCACCGACACCCGACCAGGCAACCATTATAACAATACGATACTAGTAGCTAACGGTCTTAGTAACTGTTAGGTCTAACTGTGACTCGTGCCCTGACCACCCGCTAGCCTGCTCCGTGCCTTACCCAACTCTATTGCTAGTTCGTCGTTAAACTCAACGTACACCTTGTTCCCGACCACTAACTGTAACACCACTCATGTCCTAACCACCGACCATTTCCGTTCCCGCACGATCCAATGCCCAATCGCACTCGAGAGACCCCGACCTGTACCAGCCATACCCATTGTCCTCACACCATTACCAGTCACCCTCGACACGACACTAGAACGAACTTTGTGCGCACGACCTGCGCCCATAGACACCAACAGACGAAAATCCGTACCAGTCTATCCCCGACCGGTACCAATGCTGATAGAGAGATATTTGTGTAGTTTATTTGAGGATATTTGGATTAAATTTCTCCCATTTATTGGGCAAGGAATTGGTTTACTGCTTATATTTGGGTTTTGTGTCAATTATAGGTACTTGATATAAAAAGTGGTGTTTATTGGCAAAAAATTCTTAAGACTTGTAATCTCCAGGTGACGTGCCTATACTTGAGGAAGGGAAACTGCATGTAGATTGAAGACCCCCGTAGAGCCCAGCGCATATTTCCTGGTCTTGTTGACATATTGAACCAGTTAGAGAAAGTCCTAAGGACGATGGAGACCTGAAGGGAAAGTCAAAGCTGTTTCCTAGTCATGGTAGAACTCCAGAAGCAAGATGGATTCGGACTCTTGTGTTCCTTGCGGGCCCGATGAGTAGCAGACTAATATATATAGTTACTTTCTTTAGGGGACAAGGTGTGGCGGAGCCTAGGATAGTTTTTTTTGTAGTTTCTTGCTTTACTTTGTCCGCCGCCAGAGACAAGAACAATATATTATATTGCTTTTAGTTTCTCTCATTTTTTTGGGCCCTTCCGTCGTTTTCTTCCTTGTTGCACTTAGTCTAGATATTTAATTGATAGTTGTCTTATTTTGTTTTCTTCTCACCCTAGAGGTTCATACAATAGACTAGTAGTTATTTGTTGGTTTTCGTTTTTCTCTCCAGCAATTTTGCCTTATTGAATTGACGAGTTCCGTTAGTTGCTTTAGCTTCCATTCAAGCTGCATGACATTCATGAGTTGCCTGGAAAAGATGTCAAGGCGTGGCTAATTCCTTTTCTAGTTGAGGAATAATCAAGGCTCGGGGCACCATAACTGTGAGATCGTTTTGTTTATTAATTTTAATTTATATGTTCATGGGTATTTAATTATTCTCTGCTTTCCGCTAATTATTATTTGGGTTTATTGGATAATTAGGCCTGTTATTCAATTGTCTAAATAATATATAGTCAATTAGGGTGTTGGCGTCCTTTAAGCAACCTAATTAGTGGCACAAGACGCTTCATCGCCTCTAAGTGGTCTAATTTGTATCTGGGATAATTAACCTAGTCTCAAGTAAACCCGCATGTGTGTTTACCATCTAGAATTGGGTCTTTCTAATTCCTAATGTGATGCATTAAATCCTATGCGTATCTAGGGTTGTCCAGTTCACAAGAGGGTAGTCTATGAGCGTCTCTGGGCTATTATAAAATTAAGGAAAGATTGGTGGTTGGGCGCGTCGCTTGACTACTATAACCAATTTATTCATAAACATGTGAATATCTATTTGGATCTATGATGGGTTATTGTAGGTGCCAAGATTAATTCCTTAACTAGATTGTTTTAATTAATTGTTTCTTGTGTTATTTGATTCTTGCATACTTGCTTGCTTAATTTAGAATTTCAGTTTTTATTTCTTTTTAATTATTTGCTCTCTTTTCCAAAACCCCCCAAATTCTCAGAGGAGATAAATCACACAGTCCCTGTGGATACGACCCTACTCACCATTATACTTGAATTTATATTCTTAGAGTAGGTATTTTATTTTTGGAGGTTTGACACCCACCAAATTTTATGGACCGGTGCTTGAATTATTTTCTCAGAAAAAAAAAAATTTCTCCTTTATTTCTCTTCTATTTTTCTTACTAGTTGATGGCTACTAATTTTCAATATTTTGGTGATAGATTGGACTTTGTTCCTAATTGGGTTAATGAGAGCTATTATCTTAGTGATCCTTATTCAGATAATCTGGCTTTTCCTATGCAACAATTGAGTGATGAACAGAAACCACAAGTCAACATTTGTAGAATTTGTCAGTTAGATCATCTGACTGACAGGTGCCCACTACTTCTAGTTGACGTGGATGATCCAATTGGTGATGTTGGAGTATTCCAAAATCTATCTCCACCAAATTTTGATACTTATCAAACATCGATGTTTGATACTTATTCAAATGTGTGTGGTCAAGGATGGTGGGATTACCCCAACTATAACTATGAAGTGAGTCCGACATCTCAATCCTCATCCTCTAGCGGGGGGAGTTCCCTGGAAGATCTTGTTAAGAGTCTGGCCACAAGCACTGCTCAACTCCAACTTGAGACTGCTCAATTTCAGCTAGAGACAAAGACAAGCCTTCATAATTTGGAGAATCAAATGTGTCTACTGGCAGCTACTGTGAGCCAATTGGCGTCTCAAAATTTTGAAAAATTGCACTCAGAGACCATTGTCAATTCCGAACCAGATATGAGTGCAATTACCTTGAGAAGTGGTGACGAATGGCAAGAGATTCAAAGGGAAGAATCTACTTATGTGGTTGAAGAGCAAGCTGAAAAAGAACCAAAGGGATCCCAGCCTCTAGTCTCTCCAGTCGAAAAGTCCAATGAAGAAATCCCAACTGTGGTGGCATCTCCTTCATCCCTAACTCTTATCTCACATTCTATAGTTTCTGTTGGTGAGATTGATTTTGTTATACCAGAAATTTTTGAGTTTCATGATAGAGATAAGTTAGGGGTTGCAATGACTATTAGGTTATTAATTAATTGTGATGAAGGAGTTAATAAAGAATTGAAAGCATTACTTGCATGTTTGCAGCCATTCGCTAGTCAAAAGAAGAAAGTAGCTCACGTGCTTAAAGATTTCTCTATTTATGATAAATACCATGAGTATGAGAACGATGTAATGAAAAGAGCTATACGATTTTACCCTCCATGACCAAGCATGGAAATGTCTAGCCAAAGACATTAAAGAAAGGCGCTGCTTGGGAGACAACCCAAGAATTTAATTTTTTGTTCTTCTTATTTTTAGGTTTTCCTTTATTAATAGTTTTTTTTTCTTTTTCTTTTCTTCAATTATCTTTGAGTATGTTGCAGTGGCAATATCTTGGGCAGAAGACGTCAGCTTCTCTGGCGTGCCCACGCCAGAGAGTCTGTCGGAAGGCAAAAGCAAAAAGGTGATGATCAGAAGACTTCTGCTTATCTGGCGTGCCCACGCTTTCTAAGCGGATGTCAGACACTCAAGCTTGGACAAGGATCAGAAGACTCATGCTTCTACAGCGTGCCCACGCCTTACAAGGGATAGGGTGTAAAAAAATAAAATCCTCTTTTATTCTAATTCTTTTTATCTTATTCCTTGTAGCATCTAGTGTCCGTACTCATTGCTTACTATGGCTCTCGGTCTCCTGTGCTCTAAATGTCATGGATGATTGGACATCAACTCAAGCATTTTCATCCTTCAACCTCCTCCGGTGCTTAATTCTCTAATTAGGGGAGTCCTCTTATTTTCCTTTTACTTTTTATTTTCATCCATTGAGGACAATGTCTGATTTAGGTGTGGGGAAGGGGATATTTTCTCAGATATATATATTTTTCAAAAATTTTTAGTTTTTCACAAATTTTTGCAATTTCTTAGGATTTTGTTTTGTTGTGAAAAGCAAGAAAGATGCAAGTATAATTAGTGAAATTTTTGCTAGCATGAGTATTATATTTTTCTTGCAATTGATTCAATTGATGGATGTGCAAGATTTGACAAATTTTTAGCAATTGGTGAGCTTTTGAGCCTAATGAGCATTTCATTCATAAATTGCTCTAATTTCTTTTGCTGAGTGATATCGCACATGGTTAGATTATTCTAGAACTTGCTTTGTTATGCATGTCGAGACTACATTGTTGAATTTGATGCATGAAAATGATAAGGGCACTTAGGTTTAACCCCTTTGACTTTCTAAAAAACCTACCCTTATTATATTCCCCTTAGTTGACCATGTTTGAGCCTAAGCCTTTTCTTTGTTTAATAACCCAGTGTGTTACCCTTAATCCAACTTTTGTTTGTATCTTCTTGTTTGAACCTTGTGTCAAAGGAATACCTTAATTTTATTGCATGATGATTTCAATTAGTGGTGCAAGGGTATGGTTGAAGCTAGCAAGTGTGTTTATGTTTTATTATTAGTTATGTCTTGTTGAAAAAAAAAAGAAAGAAAAAAAAAAGCAAAATGCAAAAAAAAAAAGAAGAAAAGAGAAGAGAAGAAAATGAAAAAAAGAAGTTGTGAAGTGTTCATATATATATATATATATGTTGTATTGTGGTAGTTAAGCAAAGTTCAAATGGTGTTATCACTTGCAAAACTTAACTTGATATGCCTTGGAAGGATCATCTGGATGAAGAAAGGTATTTGAATTCATGCAATGGGTTGTTGGTATTTCCTTTGATGTGTTTAGCCTAAATGTTCCTTTTTATCCAACCCTTTACCTAAGCCTCATTACATCCCTTGTTAAAGACCTTTTGATTTTTGTATTGAATTCATTTTGAGCGGTGGAGATGTGATATATTAGCAAGCCTATGGTAATATCTTTCCATGTTGGTGATTTGAGCATATATGTCCCTTCAAATACTTTTGAGTGGTAAGAGATACACTAATATCCATGTGAGAGTTGAATCTTTTGCATCCTAATTTTGATGAAGTTGTTGAGAAGATCTGATACTTGTGTTAGTTTATTGTGCTATGAAATACTTGTTCTCTTGATTGTGATAGTGAATGCTTGAGGACAAGCATTGTCTAGGTGTGGGGGAATTTGATAGGGAGATATTTGTGTAGTTTATTTGAGGATATTTGGATTAAATTTCTCCCATTTATTGGGCAAGGAATTGGTTTACTGCTTATATTTGGGTTTTGTGTCAATTATAGGTACTTGATATAAAAAGTGGTGTTTATTGGCAAAAATTCCAGAAGACTTGCACTTCCAGGACGTGCCTATACTTGAGGAAGGGAAACTGCATGTAGATTGAAGACCCCCGTAGAGCCCAGCGCATATTTCCTGGTCTTGTTGACATATTGAACCAGTTAGAGAAAGTCCTAAGGACGATGGAGACCTGAAGGGAAAGTCAAAGCTGTTTCCTAGTCATGGTAGAACTCCAGAAGCAAGATGGATTCGGACTCTTGTGTTCCTTGCGGGCCCGATGAGTAGCAGACTAATATATATAGTTACTTTCTTTAGGGGACAAGGTGTGGCGGAGCCTAGGATAGTTTTTTTTGTAGTTTCTTGCTTTACTTTGTCCGCCGCCAGAGACAAGAACAATATATTATATTGCTTTTAGTTTCTCTCGTTTTTTTGGGCCCTTCCGTCGTTTTCTTCCTTGTTGCACTTAGTCTAGATATTTAATTGATAGTTGTCTTATTTTTGTTTTCTTCTCAGCCGCTAGAGGTTCATACAATAGACTAGTAGTTATTTGTTGGTTTTCGTTTTTCTCTCCAGCAATTTTGCCTTATTGAATTGACGAGTTCCGTTAGTTGCTTTAGCTTCCATTCAAGCTGCATGACATTCATGAGTTGCCTGGAAAAGATGTCAAGGCGTGGCTAATTCCTTTTCTAGTTGAGGAATAATCAAGGCTCGGGGCACCATAACTGTGAGATCGTTTTGTTTATTAATTTTAATTTATATGTTCATGGGTATTTAATTATTCTCTGTTTCCAGTTAATTATTATTTGGGTTTATTGGATAATTAGGCCTGTTATTCAATTGTCTAAATAATATATAGTCAATTAGGGTGTTGGCGCGTCGCCTTTAAGCAACCTAATTAGTGGCACACGAGACAGTTTCACCGCCTCGCAAGTGGTCTAATTTGTATCGTGGGGATAATTAACCTAGTCTCAGTAAACCCGCATGTGTGTTTACCATCTAGAATTGGGTCTTTCTAATTCCTAATGCTGTGACTGCATTAAATCCTATGAGCGTATCTAGGGTTGTCCAGTTCACAAGAGGGTAGTCTATGAGCGTCTCTGGGCTATTATAAAATTAAGGAAAGATTGGTGGTTGGGCGCGTCGCTTGACTACTATAACCAATTTATTCATAAACATGTGAATATCTATTTGGATCTATGATCAGTTGTGTGCACCGGTGTCAAGATTAATTCCTTAACTAGATTGTTTTAATTAATTGTTTCTTGTGTTATTTGATTCTTGCATACTTGCTTGCTTAATTTAGAATTTCAGTTTTTATTTCTTTTTAATTATTTGCTCTCTTTTCCAAAACCCCCCAAATTCTCAGAGGAGATAAATCACACAGTCCCTGTGGATACGACCCTACTCACCATTATACTTGAATTTATATTCTTAGAGTAGGTATTTTATTTTTGGAGGTTTGACACCCACCAAATTTTGGTACCAATGCGCACCAACAATAACCAACCGATACCGACCGTTCCAGCCCAAACCCATGCACCCGACACACCCCGATCGGTCCAGACTGGTGTCAACTTGGACCGACCATTACCGACTAACCTCCGAACCACAAGAGACCGGTCCAACAAGTGTTGGACGCCCACAACTTGCTCCGCAGGCACCGACCAGTGCCAACCTGTACCAAACGGTGCCGATTGGTGCCGACATACACCAACAAATACCGGACGGTGCCGACCCATGCCAGATGACGCCGACTGGTGCTGATGTGCACCAACTGCTACCAGCTAGTACCGACCTACACCCGACCGATCCCAACTTGCATCAATTAGTCCCGACTTGCACCAACGGGTGCCGGTGTGCCCCGACAAGACCCGACCAGTGCCAACTATTGCCAGTCATGCCCAGAACCTACTAACCTGTGCTGACTGTTGCCGGTCGTGTACCAAACTCACCAATTCGTGCAAGAAATTGCCGATTACACCTAAACTAGTCAACCGATGCCTATCACTACCCCACTCACGTACAAAACATACCAACTAGAGCCGAAACATAACGACACTATCACCCGCAACCTATACCCGTTCTGATACCGATCCGAACCCCGAACTGAGTCCCAACCTTTAACCCTAACCTAACTTGCACTGTTAGCTTGTTAAATAGGAAATTGCCTAAAATAGTAACTAATACCTAAATGTCCACAGGATCCATGAGGGAGTAGAGGACTTGCCTGGATCAACAGACCCGATTTAAACTACTACAGGTGAGGGACCCGTCTTGTTTCACTATTTACTTGTTGTTTAATTTCCAACGTGTTACTTGTTTACTTGTATACATGTAAATTATCAATTACGTAAAAAGGGTGAGTATGTATTTTATCGCACTCTACCTAAACATGAAAAGTAGTTGTGCATGCTTAACTGCACCATTGTGTACTTTACCACAATTGGCAACCACTGTTCCAAGATCCTAACCCCATCGGCATCGGGTTAGGTCGGGCAAGTTAACAAAACTTGGGTACTGTTAAGGTTTACTCATGAGTATTACCGCCTACTGCTTGTTGGTGTTCGGGCTCGAAAGTTGGGAGTAAGGGAACTGGCGACAAGAGACTATTAAAGCTGCATCAGCAATTGTACCGGACCGTATCCTTTTATTAAAAGTGTTACTGTTTACTTGTCCAAAACTAGTGGAATACATGACTCATGATACTGATATATGACCTCATTTAACGGGTTTACATGATATGCTATTGATCCTGTTTAACAGGTTTACATGCTAAATGATGACGTGCCCTTTTGGGAATCGTGTTACATGTTAAATTAATTGTTTTCGAGACACTCACTAAGCATTAGGTTTACCCCTTTAACTGTTTCCCTTCTCAGGTTAAACATTGGTTCGATGGTTGAGATCTGTGGCAGGCAAACCTCCGTGGACAGATTTTTGTGATCTTAAGTACTTGTACATTACTACTACAGTTTTAGGATTTGAACTTAGTTTTGGGTTTGTAAAATGGATATGTATAAGTTTGAATTTTTCCTAAGCATGAATTACCAGTTATTTTGTGGTATTTACTCGTGTAACTTGTTAAGTGATTGAGTGAGTGCCGGTGAGAGCCGGGCAGGCAGTTCGCTGACCCATCTGGTTCACCTTTGGGAAAAGTGGGGCCACCACAGGTGGTATCAGAGCTTAAGTTTTAAGATAGCTGGACTGTGGAGATTTGTCACTGTTAGCTTGTGATATTAGAGTTAGTTTGCTTGGAGATGTCTCAAAACCTATTAGGTCTTTAAACTTATTTGGTTTTAAATCTCTAGATTCATTTGGTCTCAACTCTTTAAACCCGTTTGTTTTCAAATCTCGACACCTAATTAGATTTAAATCTCTAACTTCATTTGGGTTTAAATGTAAGAAATGGATGGGAGTGGTGCAAATGAAGGGACTAGTTAGACCAGGAAGCCCTTGCCTAGAATCAAGTACAGGATTAGGTCAGGAGGACTTTCGTTGTACTAAAGTTCAGTTGGCATGACTAGGAGGTAAAAATGCTCGGAGACTTTACCTAACCCAATGAGCTTGTATTGGCAGTGATTAAGTGAGAGAGGGAGAGCTTGTTTAACTATGTTCAGAGGGCTAAGATTAAGATAGCAGGCATAAGGAAACTTGTGGAGGTTTAACGAGTTAAGGTAGTCCAGTTAAAGGACATTTCCTATTATTACTCAAGTATATCAGGTTTTTGTACGAGATCACACTGAGAGAATTCTTGCTGATTACAAGATACTAATGGAGGAAGTTATAAGAATTTAGTTAGATAGGTAGGGTAAGGAAGGCTTGAATATCGAACAGCGTTCAGAATCCATGAATAATAAGAATCCGGAGCAAGAGTATTTTTGCCCTAAGACAGATCTTTCATCCTAATTATTATGGCTTCGAGCAGAGTAGGCAATAATGCCTAGTGATGTCCCGATTTTTATTGCAAATTGTACATGTGAATGTTTGGTGTTGCTCTGCTTGCCTAAGGGTAGCAATTATGTGTAAAGCATGTTTTGTTATCCAATGCAACTAAAATTTGTGTTTTTATCATTCATAATAGTTATCCAAAATTGTCTACTTTCTAATTGATATTTTACATTTATAAACATAGACTGGCATAGAGGGAGAAGGGAGGCAACGGGTAACAAGGAGTAGACGTTCCCGCATCCAAGAAGAGGGTGACACCTCCGCCACCCAACAGGATCAGGAACAAAACTACCCTAAAACAAACCTTATAGCGGAAGCTTTACATAGGGTGACTGATCTACTAGCAATAGTGACCAACCAACAAGGGAGAGTAGGTCAGGAAAGAACGGAACTCGAAGAAGATCGAGCCCTAGAAAGATTTCAAAATTTTCACCTCCCAAATTTTCTGGAGAGCCTAACCCTGAAGTGGCAGAACGGTGGTTGGAGAATATAGTGAACATTTTTAAGGTTTTGAATTACTCCGAAGAAAGGCAAGTAATTTTTGTTGTCTTCCAATTTGAGGGTGCAGCAAGGAATTGGTGGAATGTAGTTAAGGAAATGTGGAATAGGAATAGAATGCCGAGGACCTTGGCCAACTTTACTAGTGAATTTAACAAAAAATACCTTCCGCCCCTAGTCCAGAAAGAAGAGAGGATGAATTCATCAGGCTACGCCAAGGACCTATGAGCGTAGCCAAGTATGAGGCACAATTTACTCGCCTTTCTAGATTTGTCCCAGAGTTAGTAACGACGGAGCCTCGAAGAGTGAGACGCTTCATCCAAGGTTTGAAACTAGAGATACAAGAGGCATTAGCTATGGCCACATTTGCGGATGCATTAGAAAAGACCCAGAGAGTGAAAAGTGCCAAAGCCCAAATAAAGGCTTTTCAAACTAAGAAATGGGCAGCACCGAGTGATAATTTTGGGAGAGCAAGGACTAATTCCGTACCTCAATAGACCGGGAGAGAAGTTGGCAAACCAGGGAATGATTCGGGGTAAAACCAACTAGGGAGAGATCAGAGAAGGGGAGTATCCCAATTTAGACAAAGTCGAAATTCTCGACTAGTGTGTGGATATTGTGGCAAACCCAACCATGCAGAAAGGGATTGTTGGGTAAAAGCTAGAAAATGTTTAGTCTGTGGCAGCGCAGAGCACAATATTGGCAATTACCCAAATAAACGGGATCGTGAAATGGCAACCCAACCCACCAATCAGACAAATCCTAGGCCAACCACAAATCAAGAAAATAGATCTCGAGTGCTTGATCGAATTTATGCAATCGGCCAACAGGAAGTTCCAAGACCCTCAGAGGTGATTGAAGGTACCACCATTTTCCTTCCTAAATTGGCTAAAGTTTTAATCGATTCTGATGTCATTTATTCTTTCATATAGCTATTGATTTTGTGTATGGTTCGGTAGTTCAACCTGAGTATTTGCCTTACGATACAAATCCCTACCGAAAATCATACCTTGATAACCAATCTGGTATATAGGAATTGTGAGAAAGAGGTAAGGGGAAGAAAATTATTAATTGATCTAATTACCCTATTAATAAAAAGTTGTGACATCATCATTGGGATAGACAGCCTAACTCATTATAATGCCTAGGTAAATTATAGAACCAAAGTTGTTAAGTTTCATGTCCCAGCAAAGTTGAATCCTTTACATGTAGAAAGGGAAATAGAGTTTAAGATTGAACTCATATTGGGAGTAACACCAATTTTCAAAATCCCCTATCAAATGGTTCCCGCTAGACTTAAGAAGTTAAAAACACAGATACAGGATCTGCTGGATTAGACATTTTTGTTATAATTAAATGAATCGTCTTAGGGAATTTCGATCCTATTTGTTAAGAAGAAATTTGAAAACTTGAGGCTTTACATAGATTATCGAGAATTGAACAATCTTACTATCAAGAACAAGTACCCATTGCCCCGTATCGAGGAATTATTTGATCAATTACAGGGGGGCGATAGTATTTTCCAAAATCGACCTTAGACAGGGATACTATTAAGTGAGGATTAGAGAAGAAGATATTCCGAGAACTACTTTTACTACCAGATATGGGCATCACGAGTTCCTAGTTTTGCCATGTGGGCTAACCAATGCCCCAACTGCATTTATAGATTTAATGCATAGAGTTTTATGCCCTGTCTGGAGAAATTTATGGTGATATTCATAAACGACATAGTGATTTATTCCAAATCCTCGGAGGAACATGCCCAACATTTGAGAATAGTGCTCTAGACCCTGGAGAACCATAAGTTACATGCCAGATTCAGTAAGAGTGAATTCTGGTTAGAGGAAGTATCCTTTTTAAATCATGTAATCACTTCAAAAAGGCATCACAGTAGACCCCGCCAAGTGAGATCAATGGTAGACTGGAATTACCAACCAACATGTCCCGAATCCATAATATCTTCCATGTCTCATGGCTAAGGAAGTACTATAGGGATCCAATCGCATGTGCTGTCACCAATAAATATGGAATTGGATGAATCTCTTACCTACAAAGAGCAGCCATTGAAGATCCTCGACAAGAAAGTGAGGGTTTTTAAGGAACAAACAAATTCCTCTAGTAAAAGTGCTATGGAGGCATCATAATCTAGAGGAAGCTACTTGGGAGTTAGAAGAGGAAATGAAACGGAAATACCCCGAATTGCAGTTATAAATAAATTTTGAGAATGAAATTTCCTAAAGGAGGAGAGAGTGTGAGCGCTCGTGTAACCCACACCTCACCGGTCAATGTACATGTACGTGTTATATGAATAAACGGCCGTTCTTGCCTTGCTTGATCGTATTCGTTTCTTACTTGAAAATATAGATTCTTGTCAACATTTTAGACGCTTGTTGTACCTATTTATGGTGCTAAAAAAATTATCAAACGCCTTTCAAAAGGTGTTAGAAAATATGCGTGGAACAAAGCAGGCACACGATTAAACTTCAAGGACCCGAAAATAATTAAATTTTTGCAACTAAACCCTTTTCTAAAAATAGCAAAATCCTTGTCTTATTTCTTCCATTGTTGGACGAAATTCCAGCCACAAAAATAACAAAATAAGTTCAAGATATTTTTATCCAAGAAGCATGACACAACAGCTTGAGCCTTGTCGTGCTTGTTCCTTGATCCTTGTCGTGCTTGCTTCCTAGTTTATAAATACAAGCAAACTTCAGCCATTTTTGCACCTTTCTTTGGATGAAAATCTTGGATGAAAACCACCCACAAAACACTCCACAACCTACTATAAATTAGCCATAGGAATCAAGAACAACAAGAAATAAAAAAGACTTGAAACTTGGGCCGATTCTTGCTTGGCTTCCACATATTTCTTGTGCAAATCTTGTCAACGTTTTCAGCACTTGTTGAGGTAACTTTGTAGCTGAAATTTCACTTGAAATATGGTTCAGAATTTCGTGTAACATGCCAAGGAAATCTATGGTTATATGCTGAAAGTTTTGTCTATATGAAGACAACATGCTTGAAGAAATTTCTAACTTTTATGCGATGTTTTGAATGGCATGTTTTGATTGATTCTTGTTGGAAATTTGATTAGAAACTTGCTATATATGCTGAAATATATGTGCGGGATATTGGTTATAAGTTTCAACCAAAAATAAGACCCCTAGAACAAGTAAAATCCACGTTTGTTCCAAGAACTCATATTTTCGGGTAATCACAGTCCACCAGAACCAGTCTTGGTATTTTAGCCATATCTCACTATAGAAACATCGGATTTGAACGCCATTGGTGGCGTTAGAAACTAGATTCAGAGAGATTTCCATTGGTAGGTCGCATACCCTTAGATTCTGATTGTACAATCCGCAGTATCTCTGAGAAATTGACTATTTTTCTAAAACTGATAAACCTGAAACTTGTTCTTGCTGCATGTTTGAATGGAAATTCAAACCTGTTATAACCAGAATCTGGAAATGTTGTCTTCTGAAAAGTTGTAGGGCTTTGAATGCCGTTTCCAATGGTACAAAAAGACCAAAAATGCATGAGTAGATTCTGAGATATGGCCTGATAAAGAAACTGCAACGGACGGGCTGGCTGTAGTGCGATCTATTAGCGGATTGGCAGTACCGGCACGCCCCTATTGCTGCCCGTGTACATGTCCGTTAAAGAACTGGCTGCCGTGGGGTGTGATCCGTTAACAGATATGCCTAACCCGAGTGCGTCCGTTAGCAGAAGTGCAGGGCCAACACGCGACCGTTAATGGAAACGACAAATCGTCGTACGATCTGCTAGTTCGACTGCCAAACCTTTGTGCGATTCGTTAACGCACCGTCGAGCCGTCGTGCCGACTCGTTAGCGGATTGCCTAACCCTAACTTGCCGGACCATGACGGACTGCCTAACAATAGCACCCTAGCCTAGTCAACTTGCATTGGCCCTAGTCGACCCTTGTGCTCTAATTGGTTAGCAGATGTACTGAATCCGTATGCGTCTGTTAGTGACTGCCTAACCCTTAGCCGACATGCCCTAACCCATTAGTGGACGCAGACCCTAATACCAACCCTGACGGCAACCGACCACCTAGGTCTGTAGACACAATCGTGCCCGAGAGGCTTACCGGCAACCCATACTTGAACATCCGCTAGAACGGAACCCTAAACGGACCCAGCGTGCCGATACCTTAAGCACCCGACCTACACATGACAACGGAACCGGCCGTTTCCGGACCTAACCTGCGGAATGGTCACCTGACTGGTGCCGGTAAGGCCCGGCACCGACACCCGACCAGACAATCGTTACAACAATACGATACAAGTAACTAACGGCTTTAGTAACCGTTAGGTCTAACCGTGACTCGTGCCCTGACCACCTGCTAGCCGGCCCCGTGCCTCACCCAACTCTATTGCTAGTTCGCCACTAAACTCAATGTACACATTCTTCCCGACTACTACCTGTAACACCACTCATGCCCTAACCACCAACCATTTCCTTTCCCGCACGATCCAATGCCCAACCGCACCCGAGAGACCCCGACCTATACCAGCCGTACCCATTGTTCTCATACCATTACCAGTCACCCTCGACACGACACCAGAACGAACTTTGTGTGCACGACCTGCGCCCATAAACACCAACCGACAACGACCCGTACCAGTCTATCCCCGACCGGTACCAATGCGCACCAACAATAACCAACCGGTACTGACCGTTCCAGCCCAAACCCATGCACCCGACATGCCCTGATCGGCCCCGACTGGTGCCGACTTGGATCAATCATTACTGACTAACCCCCGAACCACAAGAGACCGGGCCAACAAGTGCTGAGCGCCCACAACTTGCTCCGCAGGCACCGACCAGTGCCAACCTGTACCAAATGGTGCCGATTAGTGCCGACGTACACTAAAGACTACCGGCTAGTGTCGACCCGTGCCAGACGACATCGACTGGTGCTGATGTGCACCGACGGCTACCAACTAGTACCGACCTACACCCGACCGGCCCCGACTTGCATCAATTAGTCCCGACTTGCACCAACAGATACCGGTGTGCCCCGACAAGACCCGACCAGTGCCAACCATTGTCGGTCATGCTCAGAACCTACCAACCCATGCCGACTGTTGCCGGTCATGTACAAAACTTACTGATTCATGCCAAAAATTAATGATTACACCTAAACTCATCAACCGATGCCTACCACTACCCCACTCACGTACAAAATGTACCAACTAGGGCCGAAACGTAACGACACTATCACCCGCAACCTATACCGTCCCGATACCAACCCGAACCCCGAACTGAGTCCCGACCTTTAACTCTGACCTAACTTGCACTGTTAGCTTGTTAAATAGAAAATTGCTTAAAATAGTAACTAATACCTAAATGTCCACAGGATCCAGTAAGAGAGTAGAGGACTTGCCTGGACCAGCAGACCAAATTTAAACTACTACAGGTAAGGGACCCGTCTTGTTTCACTATTTACTTGTTGTTTAATTTTCAACGTGCTACTTGTTTACTTGTATATATGTGAATTATCAATTATGTAAAAAGGGCGAGTGTGTACTTTATCGCACTCTGCCTAAACATGAAAAGTACTTGTGCATGCTTGACTGCGCCATTGTGTACTTTACCACAATTGGCAACCACTGTTCCAGGATCCCAACCCCATTGGTGACGGACTTGACCTTGAGTCGGCATCGGGTTAGGTTAGGCAAGTTAACAAAACTTAGGTACTGTTAAGATTTACTCATGAGTATTACCGCCTACTGCTTGTTGGTGTTCGGGCTCGAAAGTTGGGAGTAAGGGAACTGGCGACAAGAGACTATTAAAGCTGCATCAGCAATTGTACCGGACCGTATCCTTTTACTAAAAGTGTTACTGTTTACTTGTCCACAACTAGTGGAATACATGACTCATGATACTGATACATGACCCCATTTAACGGGTTTACATGATACTGCTATTGATCCTGTTTAACAGGTTTACATGCTAAATGATTGTGCCCTTTTGGGAATCGTGTTACATGTTAAATTAACTGTTTTCGGGACACTCAATAAGCATTAGGCTTACCCCTTTAATTGTTTCCCTTCCCAGGTTAAACATTGGTTCGATGGTTGAGATCTGTGGCAGGCAAACCTCTGTGGACAGATTTTTGTGATCTTAAGTACTTGTACATTACTACTACAGTTTTAGGATTTGAACTTAGTTTTGGGTTTGTAAAATGGATATGTATAAGTTTGAATTTTTCCTAAACATGAATTGCCAGTTATTTTGTGGTATTTACTCGTGTAACTTGTTAAGTGATTGAGTGAGTCCCGGTGAGAGTCGGGCAGGCAGTCCGCTGACCCCTCTAATTCGCCTTTGGGAAAATTGGGGCCGCCACAATTATGATTCTTCCAACATTCAAATATTGCAAGATCTAAAACTAAAATAAAGAATTGAGGAAAGATCATAAAGATTTGAAGAAAAAAAGAATATAAAAATAGGAATTGCTGTTTTCTTTTGGCGAAGAAAGAAAAGACAAAACACTTAAAAGTTGAAAGTAAAAAAAAAAGGGCAAAGAAAAGAGCAGAGACAAAGAGTGATTGAGTTGGGAGTTGGAGTTATAGGGGTTCACCTGAAACAAAAAGGATTCATGATGTTGGACCAAGTTTTTGATCGATGGAAGACGTCCATCTTGTCAACGTTGTCACATGGTCACTATTGAGTCCCAGATGAACCCTTTTTTGATTTGAGACAGATGAATACCAAAGTTCCTTTTACATTTCTTGTGCCTCAGCATTGATTTATCTATCTATATTTATCTCTATATTTTATAGAAAAGTACCATCAATCTTAATAGTTTGAAGTGTGAGTGTAAGTATTGTTGTGATCTTACTTTTTATTATTTCAATTATGCCATACTCAATTTGATGTTAAATTCTTATATAATCTTAATTATAGGTTTAAATTTCACTATGAATTTTTTATGACCAAAATTAATTGTATCATATACACTTGATGAGAAACTAAAAAAAACTAAGAATAGCAACAATCCCTCAATACAAGGAAAACTAAAAAAAAAACTGAAAACTATTCATAAAATGGCATCAAGTGAAAAGCAGATGAATTAAAAATCTGAAATTACAATTGAAGTGGCACTAAAGACAACATCCAAATCACTCAAATCCCAATTCATGTCACTGAAATTCAAGGAAAGACAAACATTTTTATTGGTAGTAATAGAGTAGTGTTTCATTCATATTACTAATTATCATATATGCTTGATGAAAAACTAGAACAAAAAACTGAAAATAGCAACTCATCTTTATCATACAGCCCATCATTATCAATAATAGCAGTCCCTCAATACAAGAAAAATTGAAAAAATTGAAAACTATTCGTAAAATGAATGACAAATGAATTAAAAAGCTGAAAATGTAATTGAAATGATACCAAAGACAACATCGAAATCACTCAAATCCCAACTCATGTCACTGAAATCCAAGGGAAGACAAACATTTATACTGGCTGCAATAATGTAGTGCTTTATTTGTATTACTAATTGTATCATATTGAAAAACTGAAAGTAGCAAAAACCATCATTATCATAATTCATACACCCCATCATTATAATTAATAGTAGTCCCTTAATACAAGAAAAAATGAAAACTATTCATAAAATTACATAAAATGAATGGCAAATGAATTAAATAGGTGAAAATACAATTGAAATGATACCGAAACCAACATCCAACTCACTGAAATCCCAATTCATGTCACTGAAATCCAAAGGAAGATTAACATTTTTATTAGCAACAATAGAGTAGTATTTCATTTGTATTACTTTGACCGGATCAAGTCCATGAGACAAGCCATGCAGAAGCCATGTCTAATGGGCAAGGAAAAGGAGAAAAAGAAAAAGTTAGCATATATAATACTCTAATTTGTTATCCACCTTTGGTATTTTGTGTATAGAGACTAATTGAGCTCAAACTATGCTTAATTTAGCATGTAAGATACATCTACATTATTATTGTTGGTGTCTAGAAAATTCTATTAGAGGGCATTTTGTTGCAATTCAAATAAAAGGAATCTATTGGTAATCTATAGCCACTAGTTCATGTACACACCTAACTCTAAAAAGACATTAATATTTCTTCACAAGTTTTGCAATAATCATAGCACAATGTGAAACATAGGTAGCCTCGAACTCTTCAAAATGTTGATAACTAGGGATGGCAATTGGGGTGGATGCTCGCGCGAGGTTAATAGGGAGGGGATGGGGCGGGGGATAAGACAGGTAGCCTTGAACTCTTCAAGATGTTGATAACTAGAGATGGTAATTGGGGAGAGTGCCCAGTTAATAGGGAGGGAGCTGGGGCACACCCTAGCCCCCCAACTATATATATATATATATATATCCTTATATACTTACTTATATGCTTATACATACTTATATACTAATATATATATATATATATATATATATACTATATTTAATTTAATTAGTTATAAACTTACAATAATGATATTATTAGTTATAAGTGTTGTATAATATATTATTATATATAATATAATTAATATTATCAATTATACTAATAATTATACATGCATATGAATAGAAATTATTGACTAGTTATGCTAAATTTACTAATACATTTGTACTAAATTCCTAAGTGAACTTAACACAATAACACTTTTGTTCGTTTACACTTAACACTTAACATTTTATTCTTTTATTATTTTACAATAACACTTTTATAACTAATAATCATGATATTATTAGTTATAAGTATTAGACAATGTATATTAGTATATATAATATAATTAATGTATGCGATAAAATTTCAAGTCTGCAAACAGACAAGAAAAATATACGACAAATATGAAATATAAATTTAAAAGAGAGGTGAATACAATCTCCGAGATTTTCTCAAAGTTGTAGAGAAACTCCTTCGATTATTCTCTTCGAACGCTAATCCAAGAGTTTTGTAGCTTGATCTTGGATCGATCGTTGACTTCTTCAAACCTTGATATGGAAGGTTTGAAGAACTTGATGAACACGAAGAACGCTTCAAATCTTCATATGATGAAAATTTGAAGTCCCTTAAAGATTCAAGTCTCGATATGAAGAAGACTTGAAGACCTTGAAGTTGCAGAGCTTTTGTGGCTTTGAAGTTTCAAGAAGACTTGAGACGTGCGATGCTTAATGCTTGATCTCTCTTGATGTGATGTGATCTCTACTTTGGTGGAGAGACCCCCCATTTATACTTGTAAGATATGGTAGAGGTTGAGAACTCATGTACCACTTTACTTGTCTTGCAAGACGTGCAGTCATATAAGGATTGTATCACCTTGAATATTATTCCTTTATTTTATAAAGAGACAATGCTCACATGTATTTTCTTGATTGGCCAATTCGTAAAGACATATGACATGGTGAGATTTAATTAGCTGAGCCCTTGCAGTATATAAGACATATATAAGGACTAAATAACTCTAAATATTATCTCTTTAATAAGAAATAAATATTTAGACATTTATCCAAATTTGCTTAGTCATGAAGACATACGACATGGCGCCATTTGATTGGGCGAGACACCCCAATGTTTTCACTGGTCAGAGCACCTTAACTCAACATTTTGAGAAATATAATTGGCCGTCCAATAACCAAGTTTCCACGTATGCATGACATATGGCAATATTTCATTAGATAAAAATATGCCATGGAAATAATTTATAGACCAATGGAATTTTAGAAAATTAATTAAAATTCCATCGTCCACAAATGCCCCCTCGAAACTTGTTTGTGAAAAACAAGATTTGAGCAAACAAGTCTCGACATTTTTTTCCAACTTGAATGTCATCAAAATATCAATTTTCGAGCCAAATCCACAAATGGATCGAGACTTGCAGCTTCATGTAATTGAGTGACTTGGGACTTCCACCACCGCCAAGGACTTTATGCACATTTAAATTGGTATTGTGTGAATGTGGGATTGCTATGACCAACCTAAGTCCACTAAGCTTTTGGAATTTGAACATTCAAGGATTCAAGATGTCAAGCTCATACAGTTTGTAGGATTCGATCACAATTCGGAAATGAGAGTACTTTGAATCCAAATCATATCTTTCAAACTCCTATTTCATATGACGACCCAAATTCCATTCCAGGTTGAGTTCAACTTTAGAATCATCATCATGATGAGCTTCCCGATCCCTTTATAACATGAATACAACCAATCAAATTCGCAAGGATAGCAAAGAGAACAATGAAACATACTCAAACTCTAGTTCTTAGGCGTGCATGCTTCCCGAAGCCGTGTTGAGATCCATCCAAATAAGACCAATTAATCCCACATGGAAAAGGATTCCATTTTCACATGGCTTACTTCGGACCTGAAGCAATGCTCATGCTTATAAATAGCAAAGAATCAGAGCATGAATCTTATGATCAAAAGCTAGAGCAGAGCTCTGCTATACATATACTTTCATCCTTTACTGCCGTGGCTCGTGATCACACAAGAGTTTCAATTGCAGCTCCACATTACCTCCCGAACACACATCTTGAGCTATAATCTTGTAAGTATCCGCATGTGACCCTTGCAAATTTTGTTGAAAATCTTAGTGCTTTGAAATTGTTCACGATATCTTCACGTAACTAATTGCTGCCATTGATTGACCATCGCCTCTTAACACTGGATCAATTCTTTGCATGGCTTACTACACTGCTAACTCCACCAAATAACTCCTGCGCACACGCACTTCACGTTACATGATAATTGAGAATCATAACAAATCTGGCCACGTGTACCATTACCTACTACTAACCAGGTATTTGAAATTCTAACCCTCCACTGAAATTTATTTTTCTTTTCTTTTCTTCACGAAGGAATTCCGAATTCCTGGAATAATCTTCTTCATGTGGTCTTACTTCTTGGAGTCTTTGCATTTCTATTGCTACCGTGACCATTGCTATATGATTTAATATTGAAATAACATTGCCAAGAAGCCTACTTGACTAGTAAGCACACATTTTGTAGGAAAACCCGACATTCACTTCATCGACTTCTAAGCTTCACTCGTGAGAAATCCTTTGCTGCTTTTGCAATTTACATGTCCTTGATTTTGATGATTTCCTTTTCCATTTTCTCATAAGTAGAAAGTACAACATCAGGGGCTTGATTAAAAAAAAGGATAACGAGCGAGGGAAGTCACAACCAGTGAGGTAACGCAATTAGCAAAATTTTGCAAAAATCTCTTTCCATCGACTTAGAATTATCTAACCCACAAAATTTCAGTGACCATGCAAATCAAGGACTACGCCATGCCACTACCACATATCACCTTGACGAACGAACGTGGAGACTCTCAATCGAAAAGCTTATCATTGTATGTCAATAAATCGGCATTCGGCAGCCTTGCTGAGTCTCTCATCCCTCTTAGGGGTGGCAATCGGGTGGGGTTCGGGTTGGCGGGTCGGGTTGAGAGACTGGTATAACACAAAAATCACTGACCCGAACCCGACCCGCCAACCCGCCAACCCGAAACTACCCAACTTGAACATGACCTGATACGGGTTGGCGGGTTGGCGGGTCCCGAAAATGATCCAAAATGACCCAAAAATGACCCGAAATGACCCAAATGACCCGAATTTTTTGACCTTTAATAGGTCAATTGGGTCAAACGGGTCAACCTGTTAATGACCCAACCCGACCTATTTGTTTTCGGGTCAGTCGGGTTCGACCCGATTCTGACCCAAACCCGCCAAGTCTTGATCCAAACCCATTATTTTCGTGTTAGATTCGTGTCGGGTTTTCAGGTCGTGTAGGAATTTGCCATCTCTAATCTCTCTTGATGCATCCATGTATCTTGAGGACTGGACTAGCAAGTGGACTAAAGAGGTTATAGTACCGTCGACTTATTCTACAACACCAAAGAAAGAAGAAGTCATTGTGCTAAACTCGTCACTTCATAGTGGAGATCCAGGGATAGTGAAATTCATGCTTCCGTTCGTGAGTTTCAATATCGACAAAGTTACATAGAGAATTCCTTCATCTTTCTTTGGTGAGGCGTGCTACACTTCCTATTATTGGGAATGGACCGAGGACATCCTTGGAAGATATAAGGAAGTGCTCACACATGCCGGTATATTTGAAGCCGTCTATGCATCAAGATTTTCTTATGATCGTTGCGAGAACATCCTACGAGCCTTCCTCAAGTATTGGTGTCCTTTTATGAACACACTTCATACATCCATTGGAGAGATGTCCATCACGCTTTGGGATCTTTATCGACTTGGTGGCCTATCAGTTGATGGCATGTTCTTTGATGAAGTTGTCCCTTCAGTAGTGGAGCTTCTTTCCATAGATAAAGAAGGAAAACCACTTCTCCATGCAAGTTGTAAGCATCTCTTTTCAGCTTACTTTCATCTTTGGACAAACGACCAAGGCGTGTGGATGAAAGATTGGATTCGTTTCTGGTTCAAAGGAGAGGCTAGATATAGGGTTCCTCCTGACAGGGCAAGCAGGAGAAAGACTATGTTTAAACCAAAAACAACGTTTAACCTTTCTGGATATGTGGAGCCAAACACCATCTTGCTGACACGAACTTTAGCATTCCTTTCGACACCTTAAATATTCAAGGGTCGTTGAGAAAAGAGACCTACATAGCGGCATTCATAGCATGTTGGATTTGCAAATTCCTCTTGCCGAGCAAGAAAGTTGATCGTATTCGTCCAAGTGTCTTCAAAGTTGCACGCTTAATGGCGATAGGAACAAAGTTTTGCCTTGCCATCCGGGTCCTTGCAAGTATATATCATGAGTTGAGGGAGATCGTCCACGCCCCTAACCTAGGAGAATGTGATGTTGCTTTCCCAATTCATTATGTCTGTGCTTAGATTGGTCAATACTTTGACGTATATCATGAAAACAATCAACTGAGCAGTCACCACGTGTGCATGACAAGGTTTAGTGATGAGAGAATGGCAGTCTTCTATGATAAATCTTTAAAGAAGTAACTCCATTGACACTCTCCAAGCTATGTTGGATCGAGAATGACGAAAAACTATTGATCGACGACGGATCCTTATCACCAAGGCTTACGAGTTACTTCATCAGCCAACGATCTTGCGTCTTAACTCTACATAAGGATAATACTTTCATTATTGACAGATATAATCCGTGTAGATTTAGCAGGCAGTTTGGCTTTTGTCATCCAAACAACTTGAAGAAGATCACTCACACCTATACCTTGGGTGAGGCTATTCAACTGTGGGATTCCTCAATCCGTGTGCAAACAGGATCCAAGATGATTATACCCAAGCAGAGAAAGCACCCCTTGGTCATGAAGGATTATGATAGCTGGTGGTCAACACGATCAAATAGTGTTCCTTCCAGCTCTCTTAAGATCGCAGTCAAGATTCCTCCATAGTCATCCAAGAAGTGTATGACTACATCTACTGATAAGCCAACACATCACAGTGAGGCTATGGAGATTGCCATGGACCTTACTACATCTTCCTTGCCGAAGGGTAAAACCCCTAATGCTTGTTTGAAAAGCGTTCTCAACAAACCACAAAAGGCACGAAATGGGTGGTTCCTTCGAAGACGCGATTGACACTTCTAAAACCCTTAACAGCAGCTCCTATGAAAGAAGATGTCGAAATCGGGATGTTAGACAATCCTGATCTTGCCAAATCCACTGGAAAGAAAGCAACTCAGGATAAGTGTGCCGGATCTACTCAAGAAGGGATTCGTTCATCGGCAAGTGGTAGTAGCAACCAAGATCACCATTGGAACAGGTCAACGAAAAGGTCAAGGTCTTCCGATATGGAGGACACTTCTTTTGCATCATCATTGGCCAAGGTATCGCCGCTTAAGGTAATATATATAAACTTATATTACCTCTTACCTTCCTTTCCTTATTTCTTGATGTCTAGATCTTTTTCATTTCAGCCTGCTTTTATTGAATTTCGCTAAGAAGGAATCGAGAATGACTCACCTATTGAAGTTACTAGCATGACTTCAAATAAGAGAAATCATGAAGCCGCTGTCAATGGTCCAAAGCAACTTACCACCAGTGGGTCTACCTCGTCAATGCATAATCAAGAGTTGGCCAATTCACATAAAATTCGAAAGAAGCCTAGAGTGGCATTGGTGTCAGAATTTCATGAGCAAAAATTGATTCAAATACATCGAAGGAAGTATTTGCAAAGTCTTTGGATGGATCTTCGCGGGCAAATTCTCAACACTCCTATAGAGCAAATTTCTTCATTGAAGAAGTGTGCAGAAGAAGTTATTGGAGAGATCACAAAAGCGGACCTAACATATGGTCTTCCTTTGAAGGACTTATTGACAGAATTATTTGTGAAAATTGAAGCATATGATTCTTCCATATCATCATCATAGGAAAGGATGAGCAAAGAAACGCATGCAGAGCTTCTTTCTAAAGTGACCTCTCAACTTAAGGAAGTTAAGGGAGCAGAGAAGAAATTGACTTCTAAAATCCAATGTCTTAAAGAAAAGTTACAGTCCGTCGAAGATAAAAAGATACTTCTTCAAAAGGAACTTGTAGACTTGGAAGCGCAAAGTGTGGAGATTTGTTCGACCATTGACCAGAAGCAAGAAAGTCTCAAGCAAATCCAGGCCAAAGTAGCTCAAATCCATGATGACATTTCTTTTATTGAGAATGCCAATATCATGACTGAAGATGCGGCAAAGGAATTAGAAGACATGAAATCTTTTCTTGAATCATGCAAAGCTGCAGTAATAGATCATAAATTTGACATTTAGTCTTAACTTCTTTTTAAGAATTTTAGAGTTGGGATCACATTTTTTTTTTCATGTAGTGAAATTTTTCTTTTAAGCAATAAGACCCCCCCCCCTTTTTTTAGATGATTTTTTTCTTTTTTTTAAGAAATAAAAAAAAGCTTAAATTTCAAGCTTTTCATCAAAAGAATTTTTTTATAAGGAAAAAGATTTGGTTTGGGGGTGTAACTGAACTTAAAGGTTGTCTCTTAAACTACCTATGTATCCCAAAAAGGAAATCAAGTCACACGTAGTTCCTGCTGTACCATCTTAGATTTGATGGAGTGTTTCAGCAGTTTAACCACATGCTACACTATTGGTGGTTGCCATTTACAGTTTTAGTTCATACGGGTCAGGAACAACATGCAGTTTTGACTCATGCGTCATGGAGTCTTCAAGTCAAGCATAGTACTTCTTCAAGTATTTGCCATTAATGGGGCCAATCCTTAACCCATCCTCAGCAATCAATTTCTAGGATCCATTTGAATATACTTCTTGGACAACATATGGACCATCCCACTTGGAGGCAAATTTTCTTTGTCCACCATGAGTAAGGATGATTGGTCTTCGAATAGTCAGCACCAAGTCTCTGACTTGAAAAGAGTGCGGTCGGACACGTTTGTTGAAAGCTTTTGAAAGTCGGGCTTGATAGCACTCAATTCACTATTGAGCTTCCAATCTCTTTTCATTGAATGCTTCTAACTCCTCAAGGCGAAGGCAAACATTGTCCTCCTCATTGAGTCCTTCTTGAATTGCAATTCTTAAGGAAAGTATTTGACACTCAAGCGGGAGGACGGCTTCAACACTGTAGACAAGTGCATATGGAGTCGCTTGCGTAGGAGTTTGAAAAGTAGTTCTATACGCCCAAAGAGCTTCTCCAATTCGAAGATGCCAGTCTCTTTTTGACTTGTCAACAATCATCTTCAACAAGTTACACAAAGTTTTGTTGAATACCTCGGCAAGTCCATTTGCAGCCACATAGTACATAAAAGAATTGTACTATTTAAAATTAAATTTTTCACAAAGGTTGTTCATTGCAGCATTGCAAAAAGGTTTGCCATTGTCGGTGATAATACAACGTGGAACCCCATATCGATAAATGATATTAACGCGGATGAAGTCCACTACGTTCTCCTTCTTCACTTCCATTAGAGGAACTGCTTCGACCCATTTTGAAAGGTAATCCGTTGCAGCTAGAAAGAAGATATGTCCACCAGAAAATTTTGGAAGTGGCCCAACTATATCCAATCCCCAAGCGTCGAATGGCCAAGAAGCTACGGTCGGATGCAATGGTTCAGGAGGTTGATGAATAAAGTTGCCATGGAATTGGCATGCTTGACATTTTCTCGCAAAGCCAATACAATCTTTTACCATCGTTGGCCAGTAATATCCCATTCTCTTAATGTGAAAATGTAATTTGGGACTGGATTGATGAGCACCACATATCCCAGAGTGAGCTTTCTCTATAGCTTGTGTAGCTTCATCTTCTCCAAGACATCCTAGAAACACTCCATCAAATGATTTTCAATAAAGCATTTCCTTGTAGTAGATGAAACGGGGTGCTCGACAACGTATGTCAATTCTACTCTTGGGGTCATCTAGCAGCTTCCCATGGTTGAGATAGTCAATTATGGGATGACGCCAATCCTCCCTTTCAATTTCGTAGACACAAACATGGTAAACGTTTTCTACCTCATCATGGTTTTTTCATCGAACATTGGAGGTACAACCCAATTTTGGCATATTGAAATTTGATTTCGATGGAAAGGTAAAGTGAGCATAGAAGCTAATTTTGCCAAAGAATCAGCTTGTTGGTTGAACTTCCTTGGAATATGCTCTATAGTAACATTACCCAAATATCCCATGAGTTGCCTTGCATAGTTATAATATGGGACCAATTTAGGCTACCCAGAAGTTGATTCACTACTAATTTGGAGTCTCCATAGATCTTAAGATGCAATTATTTCATATCTACAGCCATCTCGAGACCAAGAATTAATGCTTGATATCGGCTACATTGTTTGAGCATCGACGTGTCAAAGTGAAAGAATATGGTAAGACGTCCGCTTGTGAAGTGTAAAAGACGACCCCGGCGTCAGCCCCATGACAATAAGAAGCCCCATCGAAATACATTGACCATGGTGATTCGACCATAAATACTTCTTCATCAGGAAGTTCATCAGTTAACTCCCACTCGACAGATATAGGATGATCAGCTAAGAAGTCGGCTAATACTTGTCCTTTGACAGCTTTGGCTAGTACATAAATGATTTCAAGTTGTTGAAATTGAAGGTACCACCTCGCCAGACGATCCGACAGTACAGGCCGTGTCATAACATACTTGATGGGATTGGCTTTAGATATGAGTCAAATAGTATGTGTTTGGAAGTAATGTTTCAATTTTTGGATAGCAAATATGAGTGCCAAGCACAATTTCTCGATGGGTGAATATTTCAATTCATTTGCAGTCATTATTCGACTCAAATAATATAGTGCATTCTCCTTGCCTTCATCATTTTCTTGAGCAAGTAAAGCCCCGATTGATTGTTCTTGCGCAGAAATGTAGAGGATCAATGGCTTTCTGGGAACTGGTGCAGCCAACACAAGAGGATTCATGAGATAAGTCGCAAAGGCATTTTTACATGCTTCATCCCACTCGAAAGGTACTCCTTTCTTCATCAAGCGACTAAATGGTTGACATCGTCCGGCCAAGTTAGAGATGAACCTCCGAATGTATGCCAACTTTCCTTCAAGACTTTTCAACTCGTGGATATTACGTGGTTCGGGCATCTTCATAATGGCATCAATTTTAGATTGATCGACCTCTATTCCACATTAATGGACAATAAAACCCAGGAATTTGCTAGAAGCCACTCTAAATGCACACTTTAATGGATTCATTTTTAATTGATATCTTCAAAGGCGTTGAAAAACTCTTCGAAGATCTTGGATGTGGTCTTCTCGCTTATTTGATTTTATCACAAGATCATCAACGTAGCATTCTACATTTCGATGTAGCATATCATTGAAAATCTTTTGCATTGCCCTTTGATATGTCACTCTGGCATTTTTTAATCCAAATGGCATCACCTTATAGCAATAATGCCTTTGGGGGTGCGAAAGGAGGTGAATTTCTCATCTTTTGCCGTCATGCGTATTTGATTATACCCAAAAGATCCATCCAAAAATGAAAGTGCTTCATGACCTGTTGTGGCATCAACTATTAATTCTGTGATGGGAAGTGGAAAATCATCCTTCGGACAAGTTTCATTTAAATCTCGAAAGTCTACACATATTCATATTTGTCCATTCTTCTTTTTGACAGGAACGATGCTTGAAATCCATGTTGGATATTTCACCTCTCTTATGAATCCAGCCTCGATCAACTTGTCCACTTCCTTCTCTATCAGAGAAATAAATTTAGGTCGAAAGCATCTCTGAGCTTGTTTAACAGGTTTTGCATCTCGTTTGATGGATAAATCGCGAACGGCAACTTTTGGATCTAAACCAGGCATTTCTGAGTAATTCCAAACAAAAACATCCTTGAATTCAAGTAGCAAATCAACATACTCCTTTACTTCTTCGGGAGTCATCCATGAATTTATGTAGATTGGGCGGGGATCATCACTTGTGCCAAGATTAATTTCTTTTAGCACATCAACTGTACTTTTTGCTCCTGCTTCAAATTCGGAGGAGGCATCACCCGCATATTCTTCTTCTTTAGGGTCATTGATTGTGATATGACGGTATGAAGCAGTGCTTTCTTGATCTTGTTCATCAATGACCGCTTCAATTCTTGCATTGAACAAATCACCGTAGTGTATGAAGAAGTTGGTGACTTGCTTCTTTGAGCTATTCTTTTTTATTGGAACATAATTCTCTTCTCTTTTCAAAATTTGTTGCTCTCGTTTGGAGGTGCCTAATCTTTTATGGATAGGTCGCTTTAACATCTTTGATTGTGAGCCAAGTCAGTCAAACACAGAAACGCGTTTTGAATTATTTCCCAATCTATCGAAAACGGATCTTCTTCGACTCATGACCTCTCCATCCACATTCACGTAATTACAGTTTGCTCTTTTAATTGCTATACGAATGGGAGAAGGCGGTTGATAGCCAAGACCCATGGATGGGTTTTCAATGCTATAACCCCTTTTTTTTAGCATTCTTTGAGTAGAGGTCAATCCGTGAACTTTCTCTCCAGTCATCTCAGGGAGTAGCTTGCCCAACGCGTTCTTCTCGTTTTGGCTATAACCGGCCTCAGCGAGAAGTTTATATGCATTTGGATCGAAACCCTCTTGTGTCCGAGTCGTGGGTAATGAAGTGTGTTCCACTGCGGGTTCTTCCTTTGGATGGACAAATCCTTTCAAAATGACTTTCTTGCTCTTGACAATTTCAATTTTAGTGAGCGGGACATTCAATGCAGCGCATCCGACAAAAGGAAATTATCTTTCATTTCTCTTTGATCTCGGAACATAGCACAAAATAGGTGCTTTGGAGTCTTGGATTTCTTCCTTTACCGATTCTTTTCTTCTTACCACTTCTTGCAAATAAAATTTGGCATCAGCAAAGTGTGATTCGGTTTCTGTAAAGGGTTTGTCATCAGCAACAACTTTCTTGACTACACCATCACGACATTACTTAAAGCATTGATGGAAAGTGGATGGTATAATCTCGTTTTCATGTATCCACGGCCTTCCTAAAAGTATGTTGTAAGAGATTTTGGCATCAATGATATGAAAAAGTGTGCTCGAAGACAAATCACCAACAAGCAATTCAAGCCTTATGAGACCAATTGCTCTTTGCCCCCATTGGTTAAATTCTTGGATCATGAGATGGCTTTGGGACAATTCATCAATTGAAATCCCAAGTTCTTTCATAGCTTGCGTAGGCATGATGTTGACAGCAGATCCTCCATCAATGATTGTTCGATTCATCTTTTGCTTTCGAACATACCCATTTACGAACAAGGGTCGATTATGGGTTTTGGAATCAATTGTCAGATCATCACTATCGAAAGTGATAGTTACTATACAATTCACAGGTATTTCATCAGTAACTTCAAGTTTTTCCTCAAATTCAGCACCAATTTGCGTGATTTGAGAATCTTTAGCTTTGATGAAATTACAGGAGGTGTAGTCATCATCATCATTGCTGAAATAACCTTTTGTCATGAATTCTTTCAATGTCACAGGCTGTCGAACCTTTTGAAGAGGTGGATCATTTGAAAAGCTAGAGCTATAGTTGCTCTTCTCGATTTTCTTGCCATACTTTGTTGCTTTTTTGTTACTTTAGGTTTTGTTGGACGAGTGCCTTTCGAAGAAGTACTCTTCTTCGTCCTTGACTTGCGAGTTCTTCTTCGAGTGACAAGAGTCCACCCTTCGTTATCATCCCCGATAGCATTTTCATGCAAAACTTTTTCAACTTTCTTCCTTATAGACGGAATATCACTTGACTCGAATAGATTGGAGGGGACTTCTATTGAACAACATAACGGACCAAACATTATGGTGGTTTGGTTCGCAGATACTTTATCTTCCTCAAGGAGAATTTTTCCTTGACGGGCTAATTCCATGACTTTGTCTTTAAAGACAAAGCACTTAGTAAGAGGATGACCGATCAAGCGGTGGAAGCAGCAATAATTAGGATCACTGACTTGACCGGCTTCATCAGGGCACTTTATTTCAGGAAGTTCAATGAGTTTTGCTTTGAGAAGATCATCAAACTTTCCTTGTAGATCAGAATCAAGGAAGGGATATTCCTTCTCTTGCATTTCCTTTAAAGTAGGCCTTCTTGTTGCTCTACTTTGGAAGGAATCCAATTTCTCGGTGACTTTTCGGCTCACTTTCGTGACGATCTTCACAGGAGCCGTATTTATTGCCATGGACTCTCTATTGTTGAGTTTTGAAAGAGGCTTGCCCCCTTTCTTATTTTCTTGCCTTTCATTGTTTTGTCGAGGAGATTGAACACGTGGAGCTTGAATGGGTAGGCCATCAGTTGCATTGGCTGCAATGCTCAACTCCATATCATGTGCTCGAGTAGCTAACTCCTCAAACGTGCTTGGACAAATGCCTTGCAAAATGTAGCTTAGACTCTAATGTATTCCTCGGATGCACATTTCGATGGCAGAAACTTCAGAGAATCTATCCTTGCAGTTGAGACTCAAACTTCTCCACCTATCAATGTAGTTGACCACAGGCTCGTTCTTCCATTAGCGAGTGTTAGTCAATTCTAGCATACTGACAATTCTTCGAGTGCTATAAAAGCAGTTTAGAAACTCTTGTTCAAGTTGTTCCCAACTATCAATAGATTCAGATTTAAGATCAGTATACCAATCAAACGGATTGCCCTTCAAAGATCGAACAAATTGTTTGACTAATAAGTCACCATATGTTCCTGCATTGTTGTACGTCTCGATGAAATGGGCTACATGTTTTTTTGGATTGCCTTTTCCATCGAACTGTTGGAACTTAGGTGGTTGATATCCAGCGGGCATTGCTAGGTTGTCAATCCTAGTAGTGTACGGTTTGAAGTAAGTGAAACTTGACCTCGGGCCACTTTCTTTCTTGTCCTTGATCACGTCTTTGACAAAACTCCTTCAATTGCTCCACTGGAATCGTTCCTTCAGCAGTTACGTACACCTCCTTCACCTTTTCTTTCCCTCTTGATGAGGAGCCCTCACGATCTTGGTGCTCTTTGGAGTTCATACGAATTCCTTTAGGAGCACCATCTTTTTGGTTAAGCAGTTGGGCGATAAGAGCATCTTGGTCTTTGATGTGTTTCATCATTGTTTCCATCATCTTGGACATGTTCAAGACTTGCTCTTCAAGGCTTGAAGCGTTTGTCATCATGACAGGCATTGCGACGGAAGAAGTAGCAGAATCCTCAATGAGAAACTTCGATTGAAGATTTTCATGAGAGAAGGCCGATCCAGTGCTTGACAGGTCATTATCATGCTTAGAAAGTTTGGATGCAGATCCAAATTCAAGCATGGCAAGAGTCTTCTCAATTGAATCTGGAACATCATCAGCCTTCAATATAGGAGAAGAAAACATTGGTGATGTTGAACCGAAGATGGGAGCTGATGCAGATGGAACCTCCATGCTATCTTGGGTGGAAGCTCTTGTCATGCTTCTCGTCACGGAGCCAACAGCACGGGTATTTGCAGCAGCATATGCAGTTTCATGAGCAGTTTTGGCATCAACAGCCTTGGAACTAGCAGTCACAAACTTGTTGTTCTTTGGTGCCATTAATCGATATGTGTAGTTGAATATGCAAAGAGAAGAGATGGAAGGCAAGAGTTGGTCCCACCGGGCGTGCTAGAAATTTGTACGTGATAAAATTTCAAGTCTGCAAAAAGACAAGAAAAATATATGACAAATATGAAATATAAATTTAAAAGAGAGGTACATCTCCAAGATTTTCTCAAAGTTGTAGAGAGACTCCTTCGATTCTTCTCTTCGAACACTAATCCAAGGGTTTTGTAGTTTGATCTTGGATTGACCATTGACTTCTTCAAACCTTGATATGGAAGGTTTGAAGAACTTGATGAACACGAAGAACGCTTCAAATCTTAATATGATGAAAATTTGAAAACCCTTGAAAATTCAAGTCTCGATATGAAGAAGCATTGAAGTTGCAGAGCTTTTGTGGCTTTGAAGTTTCAAGAAGACTTGAGACGTGCGATGCTTAATGCTCGATCTCTCTTGACGCGCTGTGATCTCTACTTTGGTGGAGAGACCCCCTATTTATACTTGTAAGATATGGTAGAGGTTGAGAACTCATGTACCACCTTACTTGTCTTGCAAGACGTATAGTCATATAAGGACTGTATCACCTTGAGTATTATCCCTTTATTTTATAAAGAGACAATGCTCACATGTATTGATTGGCCAATTCGTAAAGACATATAACATGGTGAGATTTAATTGGCGTAGCCCTTGCAGTATATAAGACATATATAAGGACTAAATAACTCTAAATATTATCTCTTTAATAAGAAATAAATATTTAGACATTTATCCAAATTTGCTTAGTCATGAAGACATGCGACATGGCACCATTTGATTGGGCGAGACACCCCAATGTTTTCATTGGCCAAAGCACCTCAACTCAACACTTGGAGAAATATAAATGGTCGTCCAATAACCAAGTTTCCACGTGTGCATGACATATGGCAATATTTGATTGGATAAAAATATGCCATGGAAATAATTTATAGACCAATGGAATTTTAGAAAATTAATTAAAATTCCATCGTCTACAATTAATATCATCAATTATACTAATATTTATATATGTATACTAATAGAAATTATTGACTAGTTGTGCTAAGTTTATTAATAAATTTATACTAAATTGCTAATTACACTTAATACAACATTTTTATTCTTTTACGTTTAACATTTCAATTGTGAAATTATAGCGGATAATAATTTGATGATGTGTTGGTATTTTAACTACTTGATTCTTGGCTAATATTGGCTAAAATACATTTATAAAATAAAATTTAATTAATCCCCGCAGGTGCCCCACGAGGGAAGTAGGGCGGGGCAGGGCAACGGGATTTGAGAAAAATGAGTCTTACATATCCTGGGGGAATAAAAAAGGCACAATTTTTAACTATGTATGAATCTGCAAATGAGAAGTTTAGGGCAACTTCTGTAGCCAAAATTTGATTATTTATTTAATTTGGTTCTGATAACTCTAAGTAAGTTGAGATGACTCAACAAATTTTGCTTCTTATTTGGTACTCAAGATATTCAATTAAACTACTCAAATAGAAGGGTTAGCACAAAACAATATAATACATCAGAATAAGCCTGTCTTTCTTTGTGTTTAGAATGATTGGTGAAAGGAACGAATAACAAAGATTACATGGTGATGAAAGAGGATAAGGCAACAATTAGAATGGTTCATTAACTTATGAACAACGAAAGTAGTACAATGAAAGATGCACTCAATCAAACAAGGCACAAAAAACTTCCTCTATGAATCCAACAACCAAATCCAAATCACAAGGCTAACAAGTTTTCTCTACAACTATTCTTTAATGGAAATTTTTGTGGTCTATTATATAGTAAGTATTAACTTTCCTTTTTTATTTTTTTCCCAGAAAAGCAATTCTGCTACATAAAATGGTGAACCAAATATCATTAAACTATTTCAGGAGAGGTCCAAGTTAATGAATGAGGCCGAAAAAGGAGCTGGTATGCTTCATTATTTGAACAAGAAAAACAATTGTTCAACCAATGGCATGCTAAGGCAAAGTAGTCTAGGAAAAAAGGTATTAATACTTTCACACATTCAAAAAATACAAACATTAACTTCCCCTTATTATTTTTTCCCCAAGAAAACATGCTAATGCATAAAATAAAATATCCATATATTATTAAACTTTTTTAGGAAAGCTGAAGCTAGTGAAGCAAGTCAGAAAAGGAGTTGGTATGCTTCACTATTCAAAGACGAAAAGAAATTGTTCAACCAACAGCATACTAAGGCAAGGCAAGCAAGAAAAATTCAAAATTGTAGCTATATAAAACAAGGCATATATCAAGGTATTAACAATTTCACATGTTGAAAATGGTTTAATTTGTAAAAATTAATTGATCATGGTATTTTTAAGAAGTTTTGAAAATTTTATGAATACTATATTTTCTTACAAAGTTATGTTTGATAATGTGTTCCAAATGCAAGCCAAGTTACACAAACAAAAGCAAAAAAGGACTAGTATGACTCCTTAAACAAAAAAAGAAAGCATGTATACAATCAGAGTTGCATTCAAAATCGGAAAGCAAGGAAAAAGTCTCGACTACTTGAAGCATTGCAAAAGCCATCAGAAAATAATGGTAGGAGGAAATCTATGCCTAACTAAATTTTCTATATGCAAGTCGCATAATTGGTAGGAGGAAATCTATGCCTAATTAAATTTTCTATATGCAAGTTGCACAAATGTAGAAAAACTAATAAGTTCACTTATTTAATCTTTTAAGGAGAGCTATCTTATGTATCAATCTGCTCTGAACTAAATGTCTTACAAGCCAAATCTTCTTGCAAACATTGTGGAGCCATGAGAATTGAATTCAATCCACTCTCATTTTATTGCCAAAATGGAAAAATTAGGTTGAGAAATGTTGAGTTTCTAGATGAATTCTACGAGTTGTACACATCCAATTCAGAAGAAGGGAAAATTTGTGCAAGTGTATATGTGCGTACTATAGTATTTTCTCATTTACTTTTTTTGGAGCAACATTGGACAAAGAGTTGGCATTATCTAAGCAAGAGGTCTACACATTCAGGGTTCAAGGACAAATCTACCAGCACCTACCTGATTCCAGAAGAGAATCTCCTACAGTACTCATAATTGTACTTTTACAACATAGAGAATGAATTGAATGATAGATTCAATATTCTAAAAGATGCCAATTTGAGTGAAAGGATTGTGAAAAAACGGATGAAAAATCTTGAAGGAAATCCATTTGTACAATTTCTAAGGAAGTTAAAAGACTATTCGTCCTTGGATACATCCAAACCCAAAACTCAACTGAGAAAGAAGATAAAAGTCGAGAAAGATTAAAACACTAATTATTATTCTTTCATGTTTATTGTCTCCTCTAATTGCCCATTTCACATTCAATAACATTGATTTATATTGCTTACTATTTCAAATTCTGTAGCATATTTTTCCCACTCTTAATTCTAGTCCCAAATCTATATTACAAAGGTAAGTACATTAAAAATTTATTAAAATACATATTATCCAACCACATGCAACGCATGCACAATATTACTAGTAACTTAAAAAGGCAGAATAATTGAGATGGAGAAGCAGCCGAAAAAGTTGAGATCTTTTGATTGAGCTCTTCTAGGTTTACTGGTAGTTTTGAATTGTCAAAATTTCACGGGTGATACCTATCGCTAGTGATAGTTGTTGGGAAAATCATAGCTGAACTGTGAAGCACTTAAAAAAACTAGGAGTATGAGAATAGGGTGTTCATCGGCCGATACTCAAGAATTCGGTAAAAAAAAATCAATAATTCAGAAATCAGTTTTTTTAAACTAATATTTGATTACTGTCCAAACAATAGTTTAACAGATTAGGTTGAAGAACTTGTAATTAGGTAATATTTGATTTCCAAAATGTTAATTGTGATTTGAAATATTTTAATTTTCTGTAAAAAAAAAATTGTGTAACAAAATAATATCCCATATATTTTTTTAACAAAATTCAAAATCAACTTAATTCAAACAAGCATGATATGCCAAAAAAAATTAGGCTCACAATCCTAAGTCTTAACTCATAATCTCAATTTTTAAAAAACATTGAAATAAACAATCAAATTGTCAATTCTTAAACAGTATTGAAATAAACAAGAACTCCAATTTTAATTGTCAAACTAAACTCCAACATGACAACTTCCATCAAAATTTGACTTCCAAGTATAGTTTTAGTTAAGTTAGCTAATTAGTAATTACTAATAAGTATTTAGTAAGAGGATTAGATTTACCCTTATATTTAATAATTATAAACTTTCAATAATTCGGCTAGTAATTGATAATTTGGTAATGTATTTTTAACATCCATTCCAGAACTGTTTTACTAAATAGTATATTTCAGTTTTTCCAAATTCAGTTTTTCTGAAATTTGTAATCCAATCTAGATTGGATCAGTCAATTTTTTTGACTTTTTCCAAAATATGAACACCCCTAGATGAGAGGCGAGAACGTTGTGTGGAAGTTAGAAGTTGATTGTTAAGGATATAATTGGCAATCCATTAAAAGTTACTCTAGCAAGAAAATTATTGTTTTCATAATATTATCACCCAATAAGAAGTAGGCTTATCATTATGGGATGGAATGTGTTTTTTTTTTTTCTTTTCCTAATTTCAGTTTTTTCTTCCTTCTTTCTTGTCTCCATTCTTAAATTGAAACTTTATGGCAATTAGAGTTTTGAAAACCGGGTCAAACAGGCCAGTTTGACTAGTTAAATTGCCAACGATCATGGCTCCAGTTAAGATTCCATATTTAATATAAGAAGACAAATGAATCGGTCAAATCTAATCAAGAACTGATTGAACCAATCAAAATTAGTAAAAAATTGGCATTTGAACTATTTTTCCCCTAAATATTTCTTTTCTTTTTTATACATTAACCAAGTACTTTAAAATTAAATAATTTTTAAAAAATTTAAATTTTTTGAGCAAATCAAATCGACTGAATCGTAAATTGGAAAGTCATCTGGGTCACCGTCCGGGTTTCAAAGCTAGAATTGGTGCCAGCCATCCTCCACCAACGACTGATAGCCGACTAGCTAGTCTTCCTCATAAATGCAAGGAGTGGCAAGTTGTTCCCTTCACGAGTCTAATCAGTCCCTATGCCTTGTCTCATGTTGAACAAATCAAATCGACTGAATTGTCAATTGGAAGCTCATCTGGTTCACGTACCAGTCTGCATTTCAAAGTTAGCATCGGTGCCGGCCTAGCCAAGTAGCAAGTCTTCCTCATAAATGCAACAAGCGGCAAGTTGTTCGCTTCACGAATCTAATCAGTCCCTATGCCTTGTCTTCTGGGTAGAGATAAGTACCAATCAGACTATCACGTCAACTCTATCGAGCAGACTTAAAAATAATAAAATAATAATAATAACCAAACCAGTTGCAACTTCTTCTCATCGGCCTTACTCTTGGTTGTTTTAAATTTTACAAAATCTGATTATAGAAACTGATTATGAAGAATAATTAGAATCAACAAAAATTTGTAAATAGAATATTAAAGCAATTGAGAATATCATAAAAACTAATTATCTAAAATCAGAATATGTAATTAGTTAAAATAATCAATCGGGTGCAATCCCATAACGAGACTTATCTCAAAGTTTAGAAATTAGTCCCTATCACATTAATTTTGAAATGTCTACATATGGGCTCATCTCAAAGTTTAGAAATAAGTCCCTATCACATTCATTCTGAAACGTCTACATACATCGGGCTTGCTCTCAGATAATTATTTTAATTGATTTTGGATTCTGATTTTAAATAGTCAATTTTTATGATGTTCAAAGTTGTTTTTGAATTCTGATCATAGATTTTTTTAATGATCAAAAAATTAAAATTTATAATCATTTAAAGAGTAGTTTTTACTGATTCTGATTATTCTCCATAATCAGTTTCTATTATCAAATATTGTAAAATTTAAAACGATCGAGAACAAGACCATCATATTGATCTTTTGCTCTTCCTCCTATATTTTTTTGATTTTCTTAACTGTTTGTGTATCGTTTCAAAGTAACTTGACCTCTAATTAATGGTGGAGATTACCTAATTAATAGTTAAATTATTATTGTCGATGATAGATATTCTAACATGTATCATTTTCTTTACTCCCAGGGGGATTGCTGCTACAAGAATGCCTGCAAGCACAGCAGACATGATTTTGCGAGTGTTGTGCACGTAAATAATTGATTGTCTTGTTCTTATCCTTTGGCAAATAAAATAGAATTATTTATTCTTGCACTATAATTATGTTGAAAATATTTTAATATGCATGCTAATTACGTGCAAACTAAAATTTCATAGTTAAGTAAGGTTATGGAACATGCATCTAGACTGGTCATTTTGCATCACCAATTGTGGAGGAAAAATTAGTTCTTATAATATTGGTTTTGGATATTTGTGTAAATATTAGTGTTTTGACACTTGGACTGGACTTGTCGAAGTTCAGGGTTTTAGGCCCAATGGGTTCTTTTGATTGGATTGGTGTCAAAAAATTGATACCAGCATGCTGGCATAATTATATTAATAAAAATGGGTTAGAACATATAAAAAATGTATATAAGTATATTATTAATATGAATAGAATTGTTTTGTTTTAGCCCTCAGTTTGTATTCCATACATCCTATAATTCAAAAACCTTTTAATCCTAACTCAATATAATAGTTTTAAGATTTAAATGCAAATTGATCAGCTTAGAACTAAATTTATAGCATTCATTTTAAATAAAATTAAGAAAATAAAATTGCAAAATGAAATTTAGAAAAAGTCAAGGAAGCAATTATAATTGTCCCAAAGATTGAATCTCTCTCTCTCTCTCCCTCCCTCTCCCTCTCTCAATTCTCAATTCTCGATTCTCAATTCTCGATCTTCCAATATTTGAATATTGTCATAAGCCACCGCCAAGGCCACCATAGCGATCCGCCATTCAAAGATAGCATGGAAATTGTATTTCAATATGAATTTACTACTCCCTCCCTTTTTTTTTAACTGACGTTTAAAAAATTTGCTATAATGTATTTTTATCTGTCGTTTTATAAGCCCCATACAGCATTAATTATTTTTTCACAATTTTACCCTTTTATCTCTCATTTCCAATACATGGTTCTTAATTGCTTTTGACCTAGTAAAACAGCACCATTTAATACTCTATTGAGAGAAAACATGGGTAAGTTGGACAATTAATGAGGGTATAAAGGGAAAGTAGTGTATAGATTTAAGCAATGAAAAAATTTTCTTAATTGGTGTGCAAAATCTTAAACGTCTATTGAAAAAAGAGAGAGGGAGTAGTTGATTTGTGCCTTGCGCTTCGCATGAGGTTGCCCAGATGTTATTTACGCAGTATGTTTAGTACGTTACTTTTACTCAAGACTAATAGATAAACTGTACTTACATTGTAGAAAATACAGCATTCACAAAAGTAGTATCCACATGCACAAAAGTAGTATCTACATAGCATTCACAAAAGTAGTATCTACATGCCTAGTCTCGACAAAAGCACTATGTATATGGTTAGAATATGATGTTAACTTTAGCTAGTATGTCCCTAGTGGGACATAGGTAGTGGCTGACATGTACGTGGTTTTTCTTGTTAGTTTTTTTTCGAAAGTAGTGGCTCTGTTTGGATTAGTTGTTTTTTGAATTATTTTTTAAAAACATTATTATAGTATTTGCAATGTAAAAAAATAATTACTGTATCTGTTTTTGTGGTGTTTTTAGAAAACTTTTTGGAGTATTTTTAAAATTTAAAATTTATTTGGTGTAATTTTTTGGATATTTTTAAATTAAAAATTTATTTGGGGTATTTTTTAGGGCATTTTTAAAATTAAAAATTTATTTGAGGTAATTTTTTGGGTATTTTAAAATTAAAAATTTATTTGGGGTAATTTTTGGGATATTTTTAAAATTAAAAATTTATTTGGCGTAATTTTTTGGGGTATTTTTAAAGCGGGTTAATTTAAAAAAAATATCCCAAATAAATTATTTCAAAAATATCACAAATGAATTTTTAATTTTAAAAATATTCCAAATAAAATTTAAAATTTAAAATGGCCCAAAAATACCCCAAATAAATTTTTAATTCTCATACACCCCAAAAAAAATTTTTAATTTAAAAATTTCCAAAAACCCCAAATAAATTTTTAATTTTAAAAATACCCCAAATAATTACTCCAAATAAATTTTTAATTTTAAAAATGCCCCAAAAATATCCCAAATAAATTTTTAATTTGAAAATTGAACCACAAAATAACCCAAATAAATTTTTAATTTTCAAAATACCCCAAATAAATTTTTAATTTTAAAAATGCCCCAAAAATACCACAAATAAATTTTTAATTTTCAAAATGCCTCAAAAAACCCCAAATAAATTTTTAATTTTAAAAACCCCAAATAATTACCCGAAATGAATTTTTAATTTTAAAAATGAACCAAAAAATTACTCCAAATAAAATTTTAATTTTAAAAATGTCCCAAAAAATTACTCCAAATAAAATTTTAATTTTGAAAATGCCTCAAAAATTTACCCAAGTAAATTTTTAATTTTAAAATGCTTCAAAAAATATCCCAAATAAAATTTTAATTTTAAAAATACCACAAAAACTACCCCAAATAAATTTTTAATTTTAAAAATACCCCAAAGAAATTTTTAGTTTTTAAAATACTCCAAATAATTACCCCAAATAAATTTTTAATTTTAAAAAATTACCCCGATTAAATTTTTAATTTTAAATACCCAAAATAAATTTTTAATTTTAAAAATATCCCAAAAAATTACTCCAAATAAGTTTTAAATTTTAAAAACACCCCAAAAAATTTTTAATTTTTAAAATATCCCAAAAAATTACCTCAAATAAATTTTTAATTTTAAAAATATCCCAAAAAATTTTAATTTTAAAAATATTTCAAAAAATACCCCAAGTAAATTTTTGATTTGGGTGGAGGGGAGGGAGGGGAGGAGGGAGGGAGGAGAAAAAAAGAGAGGGGGGGAGGAGGTGGTGGTGGGGGTAGGTGGTAGTGGTGGTGGGGTTGGGGTGGAAGAAGAAAGGATAATTTTTTTATTTTGTATGTATAAGTTGTTTTTGAAATATTTGTTTGGATTGGTGTTTTTAGAATTGTTTTTTGTTGGTATATATTTTTCAAAAAACAGATTCAAAAACTGCAAATCCAAACAGACCATGTGTCTATTGCATGCTATGGATTAGTTGAACAAAAGATTCTCTCTACATTCTAATGAAGCTTCTTGGTTGTGCATTTACTCAATTTTTGCTTGCTTTGTTGGGTTGCCATTCGTTGGTGATGCTTTTGTTTTTGTGGAATACAGCAGTTACACTCTCAAACTCTTTTGGATAGTAGATTTTTTGGAATAATTTGTTGAAAAGGATACTGTAGCACTTTTTTGATATGATGTATCTGAGGTGATTGGAATTTGTGTCGATGATGCAAGCAAAATTTTTTAGGTAAATAAAAGCAATCCAAACTTGTTTTAAACTCAAACCATTAAATGAACTAGTAGAGTGGGTGGCTCTTGGTTTTACCTGTTCGATTGGCCTGGTCGCCGATTCAACATTTTTATTTAAAAAATAAAAATTCCAGAAATAATCTATTCATTCTCGATGACCCCTATCTTTCCCAATGCATGACTCCATCCTTATACTATGAAAACAACAATGACATAAAATCAATTTTTCGGAAATCAACTTCTAATTACCACCTTTACCAAAATCACACCCAAAAAAGTTTCAAAATTTTTAAAGAGCAACCTCATAAACGCAGATGAAAATTTTAAAAAAGAAAATGAACCAAAAAGGAAAAAGCAACTGATAAGGTGGCATTATCTTGGATAGGGCTTGGTGATGGAGTTGGAGACGGACCTCTGCCATCACCACCATGATCGCTACCAGATCTAGTAAGAATGGTCTTGAAGAGCAGATCGAGAGAGTACTTTAGATCTTTAGTGTCTAAGCAACAAATCTTCTTTTACTTCTTTTGCTTCCGATGATGATGCCGTTTCTTTGTTTTCTTCTCCCTCGTCTTGTTGACGAGAAAGGAAAGGGCAAAAAAATCTTGATATTTGACGTAACAAGTTTGGCCTTGATGCTAACATCAATGGAAGTTGTACAAGAGATTGAGATGTTATTTTATTTTATTTTATTTGGTAAAAAAGGAGTGCATAAAATAAAAGGAGGAGTTCCAAGTATCTCCTAAGCTATTACAAAAACAATCTAACACTACGGGGTAAACAAACCTCTATTATGTCCTCTTCAAAAGCATTACAAACTGATGGAAGACAAGAATCAAAAGTTACAAAAGGCTGGTATGAGTTACAAATTGGTGGAGGACAAGTATCTTCAAGAGATTGAGATGTGAAATATGAGTACATAATTTTTAGAATTGTCCAAATATTTTAACCTTCAAGGAGTGGTTGAAAAGTTTGATATGCACTAGAATTCTAAAGGCAAAGAACTTGATCAGAGTTTCGTGTTCTACTGATAGAGGTCTTTGGAACAAAAGCCCGGAGCATACATAATATGTACTAAAAAAAAAATACATAATATGTACTAGTTGATGGCCAAATGGGCCAAATTAAGAAGAAAAGTCAAAAACCGGAATTGACAGTTTCAACCAGTTTTCACCGGTTTAACGGTTTTGACTGGTTTTTTTAGTAATCTCCGGACATGATATGTAATCGGACCGGTGTCACGATCGATTTTGGTTCAATTAGTTGAACCGGACAGTCCGATTATAAAACAGTGCTCAAAAGAGCTTGCTGCAACTTCAATTAGTGCAACTAAAATGACAATGGTGAAGATAATTAGCAAATTTTAAACACCCACCTCTTTTATACCAGCATTATTAGTGGAATGTAAGAATCCGAGCCATGATCAAGAGGAACTGAACCAGCCTGACAACAGAGCACCTCCGCACCGTATAGCACCGTTAAATGTATTTTTGTATCCCAAAATTTCTGTTAAGACAAGTTGAAAAGACGAAAAAACCAATGCTTCTTCTTGTGTGACCATTTCTCATTAAAGGGCAAAAACGGAAGCCAAGGACAACATAGTCAAAAACAATCTCAAGACCAAATCACAGCCGCTCAATCCTGCATCGGTAGCCCACCATGATTAAATATTGCTGTGAAATTCCACAAATGGTCACCCAGTGAAGGTGCCAATGAGGGACCAAATTCATTGTAATCAATTCCATTCGCACACTTATACTATTAGGATTTACGGGTCTTACACTTCAACCTACATACCTCACACCACGTGTTAGACACATATGGACTGTAAGTTCGAACTTTGAAACCATGAAGCAGGAAATGTGCCTTAAAGCCATGAATTATACTGCAGGAAGGCGTTGGCATTTATTGCTCCATAATCACCATCAAGTTGATCAAGATGATCAAGCGATATACGTTTGTGATGACAAGTAAATGTTTGCACAAAAGATTAAGACGCCATTTGGTAAAATTCATCAATTACAATTACTATAATTATGATTAATTCGTTAATGGTAATGGGTTTTTTTTTGTAAAAACCCATAAATTTTTTGGTAAATGGATATGAGTTTTCAAGATAGAATTTGAGTTGAACCTTTTTTTTTTTTACTCCCTCCACGTCATAACCATGCTCATTTTCTTTTTGCGTTTATTTAAAATTATAAGCATACTTTCATTTCTAAAAGGATAATTATCTTGTCAATTTACTAATATGTCCATATTTAATGTGCATTATTATGAGCAAATATAGTAATATACTACTCCATTAGTTAGTTCTTCTAGTTGGAGGCATAAATACAACACTAAAAACAATATCTTCTATACAATGAGTCAAAAATTGTAATATTGAGTATGTTGATCTTGCACTAAAAAACTAAAAAGTAGTAAGTTTCAAGAATAATTCAGCAATATAAATCATTTACTTTGAACTAGTCATTTAGTATCAATGAGGGGCAAATAAGGAAAATCGAAGGTAAAAATGATTTGTCTAACTATAATAACTAACACTTCTTAATCTGTGTGAAATAATAAGTAGGTATATCATTATGGGATGGAATGAATATTTTTCCCTAATTTCAGTTTTTTCTTCATTTTTTTTCATGTTATTTCTCATCTAAATTCTTATTGAAACTTCAGTGCCAGCCAGTCTTTTGAAATTTGGATCGGACTAGCTAGTTCGACAATTGAGTTGCGAAGGGGTCATGACTCTGGTTCGATTTTATGTTTAACTTCCGAACTCAAATGTACTGATCATACCCAGTCGACCAGTTAAAATTGGTAAAAAATTGGCACTTTAACAGTTGAACCAGTTTATCACTAAATATTTCTTTTCATCACATATATATATATATATATATATATATATATTATATGTATATTTTTTAATTTTATCCAAGTAATTTAACATTAAAATAATTAAAAATTTTACAATTATTGAACTACATAAACCGATTGAACAGTAAACCAAAAGTTCATTTAATTCACTTGCCAGTTTGGATTAACATTGGTGCCAACCATCCTCCACCAACGACGAATAGCGTGTAGCAAGTTTTTCTCATAAATGCAAAGACTACCAAGTTGCTTCCTTCACGAGTCTAATTAGTCCCTATGCCTTGCCTTATGGGTGGGTAGAGATAAGTACCTATCACATTAACTCTAACGAGCAGACATTAAAAAAAAAAAAAAAAAAAACCTCTAACGAGTTGCAAGTTCTTCTCATCATGAGACTTATCTCAAAGTTTAGAAATAAGTCCCTATAACATTAATTCTGAAACGTCTACATACATCATATTCATCTTTTACTCTTCCACCTATATTATCTTGATTTTTCAAATTGTTTGTCTATGGTATCGAAGTGACTTGCCCTCTAACTAGGGGTGTGCAAATTCAAAAATTTTCGAATATCAGACCGAATTCGAATTGAATTCAGAAAAAAGGAAAACGGAATTGATAATCGGAACTTCAGATTTCGAAAGTGGCGAATTTGGTTCGAATTCGAAAATGGGTTTTTTGAAATCAGAAATTTCGATTTCGAATTCATAATTCGAAATTGGAATCGATTTACCGAATTCAATTTCAAATTCAAATATTATATAATATACATATATATACATTATATATAGTGTATAATATATAATATATATTATTTTTATTATATAACAATATTATTTTAATCTTATAAATATATTATATAAAAATATGTTAATACCCATGTAATAATTTTAGTTTAGTATATTATTATGTTTAATTAACTTATAATATAAAAAATAAAATTAGAAATAAAAAATTGAATTCGGTGAATTCAGTTATTTACTGAATTCATTTCAGAATGAATTCAAAATCGGAATAATTGAAATCAGAATCAGAATCGATTAGATTCTACAAGTTAATTTTTTTTAAAAATTTCGATTTCAAAATTTCGAATTACCGATTTCGATTCCGATTTACACCCCTACCTCTAACTAATGGAGGACATTACCTAATGACTAGTTAAATTATTATTTTGGTCATGTACACAACCGATATTCTGACACGTTTCATTTTCTTTACTGCCAAGAGGTTTGCTGATACAAGAATGCGTGTAAGCACAGCAGGCATTATTTTGCGTGTGTTGTGCATGTACATAATAAAGTCCAACAACACGGATTCTTTTCATAGGAGCAGTCAGTCCAACCAAAGAACTAGTCTCCTGATGCCAATTATTATAGCCACTAAGAGAGGGAAAAAATAAAGTCCAACAACTTATTGTCTCTCTAATCGAAAAAATTTTCAAGATCAATATAATGCATTTGAGAAAGTTAAAAACAAAGTTCAAAAATTATCAAAGAGAGCAAGGCTTTTTTCTCAAAGCCGTGTTTCATCAGCATTTTTTATGTTTGAAACAATAAGCAGCAAGTAATTTGTCTCTCACACGATATACATTGATATATTATTTATTTCTTTTGGGAAAATTTTTGGCATTATGGCTAACAATATAAATATTACTAAGCAGGGATCTACAGTAAAATTTTGTGCTCAAGTGAAATGACTCTTTTCATCGCCCAAAATGGAAAGTTCTTCTTACTCTGCATGGAGCTGATTCTTGGGTTTTGAGGGAACGGATGTTGGTTCTTCAATTCCTTGGTCTTTTCAATTTGTAATGCTTATGCATGTTTAGCTCACCTCCCTTAATTGTCGATTCATGAGCTTTTACTGCTTCATGTTGTTCCCTCTACTCTCAACTGTGTTTTTTGAATTTGAACCAGATCAGTTGGTTCGACTGATTAAATCTAAAATTGGGTGGGAGTTTGGTCTAAGTTCACTAGGGAAGCAAAAAATTGGACAAAACTCTAGTTTAACCAGATACCAGAACACCGGTGTAAGAACTGCGTTTTTTTCATTTTTTGTTTTTGTGGCCTTTCTCTATCCATTTCTTGGATTTTTTCCTCTTTTTTTCTTAACCTTTTTTCCAAAACCATTCACATATCCAACTTCATAAAACAATCTCTCAGACAAACATAATAATAGATCCGTATTGGACAACAGTTAAACCCAAAGAAAATAGAAGAAATGAAGAAAGAGATTAGAAAGGAAAAATATAATGACAGAGAGAAGGGGAAAAAAAAGCTTCAAACGAAGAAAAGAGAGATACAAAGGGCAACTTTTTCTTTTTCTATATATGTCAAATAAAGAAAGACAAGTAAAAGATAAGAAATTGAAAATAGGAAGAGAATGAGTAGGAGAAGTAGAGAAGGAAAGGTGAAGAATCACGGCATACAAAGAAAAGAGGCAAGCCTGGGACATTGTTGGACAAGACGAAATAGAAGATTGAAACAGCACATTGATGTCCAAAACTTTTCTAGTATTTAATTTTGACTCATAGATGTTTTATATAAATATAAGTACTTTAATTAAATTTTTCTTATTTAATTTGCAGCCTTAATTACATATTGCTTCAAACATGTCTTAATAATTTGGTCTTAGATCCATTATGTCTTAATAGATGTTTTCTTCATGTCATTTTTTTATGTCTTAATAACAGGTACAACAGATCATGCCAGCTTTGGTGCAAGAACGGGTTCAAAAGAATTTTTTGTCTAGGTTTAATAAGATCCTCGCTTCCGCATTTACTAGTCAGCTGATCCATTTACTGTCCGAGTGTGATTGAAACATTTAATATTGACAATGTAAGTACAAAGAATGGCCATGGTACACGTGGCACCCCCACACTATCAGTTCGGACTTAAGGGCCAAACTGACTAGGCCGAACTGAGTTGCCGTGAGCAAAGGGAGTCGTTTAGATAAGCAATGACTCTCACTCAACCTTATCATCTTAAATCAGGAGATAACTCTTATCTCTATCTAGAGCAGTATTTGAGATCAACAATAACTCCTGATCCTTTATCTCATCATTACCTATAAATACACAGGTAATACTACTACAAGTTACGATAGAATTACTACCACCTTTTCTCCCCCATTCCCTTATATTCGGAAGGCTCTCTTCTAATTTGGGCGTCGGAGTTGCCACAGGAAGTTAGTTCCGCTTTGTGTTGCACAGGTCAGTTCGGATTGGTTCGTCCAGTGGGAGCTCAGCGGGTCTATTCAGCAGGTCAGGTTCTCTGCTCATTCAATTGGCGCCGTTTGTGGGAACTGGTAGTTCATCTTTCATCATGACAAGAACACGATCCAAGAAGAATACAGAAACCTCTACCCTTTACGAACCAAGCAACCAACAAACTTCTCACTCTGGGCAAACTCAGGGTGATGAAGAGACTGGTCTGGTAAAAATAGCACTGGAGCAATTGATCCAAGTGGTAGCAGTCAATTTACCTACTTTTGAGGTCATCATCCAGCATCTCAAAGGAAAGGAGAAGGCTCACGGTGAATAGGACTCCCAACTGCGTCCCCAAATTGAGGAGGTGAACGAATCTTCTGAGGGCAGTTCGGACAGGCACCCTAAGAGGAAGAGGGCACGCCGTTCACCTTCCCAGCCTCACCTCAAGATTGAGTCTTCTTATAGGTAGTCCCAAGCATGTCTGGCATCTTCTGTTCCAGATCATCTAATTCGAGAAGAGGTGAACAGGATCCTAAACTAGGAAACGGACGTGAACAGATACTCCATTTCTCCATTTGTTCCTAATATTGAGAACTACCCTCTTCCCCCCAAGTTCAAAATTCTGATGATAAGGGCTTACGCTGCCACTATTAATCCTGAAGATCATTTGTTTGCCTTTTTAACTTAGATGAGGTTGCAAATTGCCCCTGACACTATACGATGCAAAACTTTCCCCATGTTCCTATAAGGAATAGCTCGATTGTGGTTCTAGGGATTGCCCCTAGGATCTATCAGTTCATTTGAACAGTTAGCTTGGCAGTTTGCTGCCCAGTTCTAGGGCTTTTCCAAGAATTCTGCGCATCTCATGACCATCAAGTAATGACCAGAAGAATCCTTAAAGGACTACATGCTCCGGTTCAACAATGAGATCTTATAGGTAAAAGATCGGGATGACAAGGTGGTGATGGCCATATTTATTAATGGATTGAAGTTGCAAAAATTATACGAGGAGTTTGTGAAAAAACTCCCTCTGATGGTAAAGGAGATGTTGGACCGAGCACATGATTGAACCACTACGGATAAGGCCAGGTGGCTCAAATCTGAATAGGGAAGGCCCCGAGAAGACAAGAAAAAGAAAGTTGGAGAAAAGAGGGATGCCCGCGAAGGATCCCTCAGGAGGAGTATCTTTGATGGGCTCTTTGGGGGATAGAACCCAGGGGTCGAACAGAACTTCACTCCCCTTACCGCTTCTCGATCGCAAATCTTAACCATTGTGGGGGTGAAAGGGCTTGATCGACCTCCAAAGAAATTGTTTGGAAATAGGTTTAAGTGTAACCAGAATTTGTATTGTATTTTCTACAAGGACGTGGGATGCGATACAGAAGATTATCGGGATCTGAAAAGAAAAATTGAAGAGTTGATAAAAAGAGGTCATCTGAGACAGTTCGTAAGAACTGGCCGAACTGACCAGAGCGGTAGACGAGACTACTGCCGAAGTGACCAAGGTGGCAAGGACAGGCATCCCAATTCTAGAGAATGAATAGCTGAACCAGATGAACAGAACCTGGTAGGGGTGGTCAATACCATTGCTGGAGGTCCCACTGGGAGAGATAGCCACTTGGCTTGGCGTTGTACCCAACCTCCTAGGGACAAGAAGATCTCCAAGGAAAGGTTGAAACCAAGAGAGGAAATTGTGTACGGCCCTAGGGATGTGGTTCCTCTAGCCTCCCTTAATCACGAAACCATAGTAATTAAGGCCATAACTTGCAATTATAAGGTAAAGAAGGTATACATTGACAATGGAAGTGCAGTTAATGTACTCTATTACAAGGTTTTCAAAGAATTGCAGTTGGATGAGAAGCAGCTCACACATGTTCAGAAGCTCCTGGTCGGTTTCACGGGGCCATCGATTAGGCCAAAGGGAATGATAACTCTCATGGTCATGGTTAGGACCGCATCTAGAAACATAATTGTCCTGTAAATTTTGTTGTGGTCAAAGAACACACCTCTTACAATATGATTTTAGCCAGGCCAACTTTAAATGCGCTTTAGGCTTATGCTCCACCTTGCATCTGAGTATGAAGTTCCCTACTCCAAACTGAAGTGGCAGAGGTGCTCGGGGACCCTAAGGTAGCAAGGGCTTGCTACATAACTACCCTAAAGGAAAGGAAAAAAATGATAGTACAGACTATTAGTTTAGACTCTTTAGAACCTTTGGGAGAAGAGAAAAAGATTAAGACGGACGAATAGGTGGAAGACATTCCTCTTGTCAAGGAGGATTACGAACGCATTATAAAAATTGGCTCTTCCCTGGATGAGCAGACTAAGATAGACCTGACCGTTCTTCTATGAGAATTCTCAGAGATATTTGCTTGGAGCACGGATGATATGTCTAGTATTCTGGTCGAACTGGCTATTCATAAACTTAATATGGATGTGCGAGCCAGCCCTATCAAGTAGAAGAAGAGACACTTCGCTACGGAGTGAAATGAAGTGATCAGAGAGGAAACCAATAAACTCTTAGAAGCTCGAATAGTCAAAGAGGTATACTTCCCGACCTGGTTGGCAAACCCAGCCTTGGTGAAGAAAGATGAGAAGGCATGGAGGACATGTGTAGATTTTACCTACCTGAACAAGGCCTGTTCCAAGGATTGCTACCCATTACCCCGAATTGACAAACTGGTCGATTCCACTGTGGGGTTTGTAGTCTTTTGTTTCTTAGATTCTTTCAAAAGGTACCACCAGATTAGGATGGATGAGGAAGACCAGGAGAAAATCTCCTTCATAATGGAGTTCGAGACCCATTATTTCACTATGCCATTCGGATTAAAAAACGCCGGGGAACTTATCAAAGGCTAGTGAATAGACTCTTCTAGCACTAAATAGGAAAGAACATGAAAATTTACGTATATGATATGCTAGTTAAAAGTAGGACCCTGGGACAGTTCACATCGGACCTGCGGGAGATTTTCACCATATTAAGAAACTTGAGAATGAGATTAAACCCCAAGAAGTGTATCTTAGGGGTAAGGTCTGGAAAATTCTTCAGATATATGGTGTCACCGGAAGGAATTAAAGCCAATCTAGACAAGGTTAAGGCTATTATCAGTATGGCTCTATCTTGAACTATCAAGGAGGTACAACGCTCACGGGGCGAATGGTGGCTTTGAACCGGTTTTTGTTCTAGATCGGCTATTTGGGGCTTGCCTTTCTTCAAAATCCTCAAGACAAGTCCAAATTTTGAATGGACTGAAGATTGCTAGAAGGCTTTCGATGATCTGAAAAAGTACCTTGTCGAACTACCATATCTAACCTCGTCCGGATAGCAAGAAACTTTGTTCATCTACCTGTCCATATGCGAGGAGGCTGTCAGTGCGGTACTCATTAGGAAAGAACAGAGAATTCAAAAATCGGTATACTATGTAAATAGGGCTTTGCATGGACCTGAGATCAGATACTTGAAAGTGGAGAAATTTGTGCTTGCCTTAGTTCACGTAGTTAAGAAACTCAGACCCTACTTCCAGACTCATCCACTCATCCCAAAGTGGCAGTGACCAGCCAACCACTTTGACAGATATCGAGCAGGCCTGAGATGTTTGGGAGGATTGCTAAATGGACTGTCGAATTGGCACAGTATGACATTTGTGAAGCCCCATACCATCAATTTAAATTATAAATTGCAAAATCCCATATTTTTATAAAATTATTTTTGTTTGAATTATTTGATTTTCGTATATCAGTTGCATCGGCACGAAAAGTTTTAAAATGCGTTGTGCACGTTTAAATTATGTCCTTGATTTAATTATTTGAATGTTTAAATTTCACACTCAAGCCTAGGGTCAACCACTAGACATAAGTTTTGAATGTTAGAATATGTATTTGGGGTATATAAATGAGAGAAACAGGGATCGGGGTGTCGCGTCGCGCAATTTCGACATCGACGCAACATAAAGCTACCAAAGTTGACTTTTGAGGCCTCACATCTTGTCCATCACTCACTTGTCTAAAACTTCAAAAACTCACCACTCTCTCTCTGCTCCATTTCTTCCCTCCAAACAGCCGATCACCCATCTTCTTCTTCCTCTTCTTGTTCTCTCAAAAACCACCAACAAACCTCCATTGTAGCAACCAAAAAGCTTGAGGATCTTGCTAGTTTTTCTTGATGATTTTCGGACCACCTTGGAGAGAGGAGCTGTGACGACCCCACTTCTCCCTAGGGCGAACCCTAGGGTATCGGCGGGCCGCCTGCCCAGCTCTTGTCGGGACTCATTACAGTTCCTCAATTATCACAAATCTCAAATAATTACACCGCAAGATCTCCAAGTATAAATTACATTTCCAACTAATCCAAATACACCAAAAATCCCACTGCCCAAGATTACAAATAGTACAAGAGATAACCCTGCCAGTCAAACTAAGAAAGATCACTTCCTACTTTCCTTTATCTCGAGCCCTGTGGGGGGGGGGAAATAAAATATTTTTGGGGTGAGCTAGAATCTCAGTGAGTATACAGTGAAAATAAGTTGGAAAACAAGTAACTCAGTAATTCAGTTTATCGAACAGTGATTAGGTATCAAATGAATGGATTTTATTTGCTTTGGTGAGCCAGTGTAGTAGTTGCACTCGAACACCCAATGCTCAAACAAATCACTGAACAGTAGAACACTAATCATTATTAGTAGAGCCATTGGCTCAAGCAAGTCATTGCACTGGAAATCAAGTAGAGCCGTTGGTGTCAAGTACAAAACCACCACATACTCACCGAGCCAAATCATGTACACACAAGCACACACATGTCATCATTAAGTGATGCAATTAACAATAGAAACTTTCGATTTGAAACAGTTTTATGAATACTCACCAAGTTTCACACTCGTCCACATAAATCACCAATCACCATTTAATCTTCATGCCACATTCAAGTCCTAGGATCAAGTAAAATAACAAGACTTTCACAAATTCCAATCCATAAGAAACGAGAAACTTTAGCTTAAAATCCTCAAGTATTCGCACCCAAGTCCTCTCTATTTCCTCCTTCCAAGTCTATTAACGAATGAAATGGAACATATTTAAGCTCGGCTACCTAACCAAAAGAGACCAAATGCATATGCTCGATGTTTCTTTTCACTTGATAAAAATCATACTTGGATGCATAAATCACAAAATGACCCATCCAATTTATGAAGGTGAGCAAATAAGAGTCTTAACAACATCTTAGAACCATGCATGAGTGGGTCAGAACACGGCAAGAAGGCACGAGAATTAAAAGAAATAAAAGAAGCAATTGCGGAAGTGAAACCAACAATGGATAGGTTTGTCGAGTTTCGGTAATTTGATCATAAATGTGGCCAAAATTATCGGATTGAGGTGTACTTTATGGAGTTTCGAAACTAAGACATAGCCCTACAACTTTCATGAAGAGGTTAGACATCAATTCATGCTTATTCAAGGTCAAAATGGCAAATCTCAGAGTCGCAAGAAAACTGCCAGATTGGTGACAGGTTGGCCGAGCAGTCTCGGGAAAACAGCCATAACTCAATGTAGGAAAATTGAAATCAAGCCCCGTCAGTGGTGTTTAAAACTAGGTTCATAGATCTTTCTAACAGTATAAGGCTTGGGCCCTAATTCATTTTCTACAGTCAGCAGTAACCTCGGGAATATCACTGTTTTTCATTCCTGATTTCCTGCGAAAATTCTAGCTTTGGTGCAACTTCATCTATTAACTCTTTAAAGTTATTCCATCACTTAACATGGTGTTTAACATGCTAAAACAGCAATTAATTCCATCATCAAAGCATCACAAGTCATTAAGCATTTCATCAAACACATGGTAACCAAAAATGAAAACCTAAGTTCTAGTTTTCAAACACAAGATTTCCTTCCATAATCTTTCCTTCCAAACAACCATAAACACTTTAATCCTACCTAACTAACATCCTCTTTGAATTTAAAGTTCATTAAAGCATAAATAAGTGAAATTTTACCTTGCTAGAAGAGTGAGAAAATCTACCCAAGAACTTCACTTCTTGCAACTAAGATTGAGGTTTAAGAAGTAATCTAGCCTACGGTTTCACTCAAAGTAGTTTTTCCTTCACTAAAATAACTAATCCAAGCTCAAGGTTTTGTGGTTTTCTTGTCCATGGAGTTCGGCCAAGAGAGAGGAAAAAGAGAGGGAGTTTTGTTTGAATTTTTGAAGACAAGAGTTTAAATAGAAAGCTTAAGTCAAGGATTTGTTGGATGGTTGACAAGTGTCATCTTCCTGGCCAAAATGAGATAATATCTTTGCAAATTGCCATCAAATCCCTTAATGTAAAATATGACCTACTTAATACCATATAAGTTTTATGTATTTGGTTACATGAAACATGTAAAATGCAATTCCAAATTAATGTCTTACAATACATACAAAATAGGGTATTTAAAGGAAAATAATACACTTGATGAAAATTTTATGCTACCAATGTTTAAAGAAAATTATTTGCACTTAAATGAATACAATGACAAATAATTCATGAAAAATTTAGAGTTCTTAGAAGAAATATAAGCAAGTAATTCAAGAAATTTTGGGTGTATAATTCAACAAATTTCGGGTCCTCACAGGAGCAGCCGGCTGTGAAGCTTGAGGATGAAGGGGCTATTGTGAGCTATTTCTTCCACCATTAACTAAGCTTCTTGTTTGAATTTGAGGTAAGCTTGCTAGACACCAAAGATTTTGCTCTTTTGTTTCATTTTCTTGGCTAAGAGAGCTTGTAGCTCTTTGTGATGGATTTTGTTATTGTTGGATGAAAAGTGGGCTCTATGAAATCCTACCATGTATGAACTTTGGGCTGTTGTTGATCTAATATGTGTGTGTGAGGTGTTTTGTGTGGAGATTTGTTGGTAAAAATGAAAGAAGGAAAAGAAAGAGAGGAGCTGAGAGAGAGAGCTGAGTGCCAATCTTCTTGCTGCTTTCTTTCCTCTACTTTTAACTCAATGATTCCATGTCTCTCTTGCTGATTTTGATGCTCACTTGATGGCCTAAGGTTAGTAGAAATTTCATGTGAACCTAGCTTTGTTTGTGGTTACAAAATGAGAGAGAAAAGAGGGCTTCAAAATCTGGAAATTTGAGCTTGTCATTGCCGATCCTTCGCTGTCCATTTTTCTCTATTTTAAGCTCCATGAACTCGTGTCTCTCTTGCTAATTCTTGATGCTTACTTGATGGCCTAAGTATGGGAGAAAATTCATGTAAAAATAGCTTTGTTTGATGTTGCAAATTGGATGAGAAAAAAAGCTTAAAATTCTGGAAATCTGCATGCCTAGACTGCCGGTTTTCTTTTGGGTTTTTTGCCCTGTTTTAGCTCCACCATTTTCTTGGTTTTCTTGTGGTTATTTACTTCTAAAAATGATGGTCTAGATGAGAGCTAGACCCCTTGCAAAAATGAGTATTTTGGTGCATCAAAAGTTTGGCAAAAACTTGTGAAAAGTGGAGAACCAAACCTGGAAAATTTTCTTTGTTGCTGCCAGTCCACTTTGCTATTTTCCTAGGTCGGTTTTGGATTTCTATTTTCATGGATTCCTTGGTTGTTTTGGAAGCCTAAATGTTGCACTATGTGGGGGTAAAATGCTTTGCAAATGTGAGTTCATTTGATGTGTCAAAAGCTCTTGAATGTACGGTTAAAAATCTGGAAATTTTACCTCTTCGCACTTTGCCTAACTGTTGCCCTATTTTTGAAGTATTTTGATTCAAAGTTTTGCTACCATTTTGCTCCCATTTGTTAAAGGGATGTTGCCAGAGTGTTTGTATCAAAATTTGAGTGATTTGGAGCTGATTTGGTTGAACAAAATGTTTGTAAATCAAAGAAAGAAAACCTAGTAGTTTAGTTTTGAAAATTTGTGCAAATTTTGGCCATCTAAAAAGTTATCTTCCTGTGCAAATTTTTGGCCCAATTTTGGTACACAATTAGTTCACCTAGTGAGGTTTGAGTGTCCAAAAATTGGTAATTTTCCAGTGGCATTTTGATGCTCAAATATTGTCCGAAAAATAGCTCTTCAAATTTGGAAATCTTGCCGTCGGTCAATGTGAACCCCTGTACTTCTATTAGTTGTAATTCCTTACTCGGGAGTCAAAATCGAGCACCGTTAGTAGCGTTTGAAACTAGACTTCACAAGATTTCTAACGTTATAAGATTTGCTTGATAGTTCTTTCCCTATCAATACCAGAAAATTCGTAAAAATGGCTGATTTCACAGCCTGATTTCCTGTCTTTTGTTCTCTGTTGGATTTTCCAGCTTATTTTAGTCCATCTTGCTCAATGAATCTCCAAGCGAAGTTTTGTAGTAATTTTTAGAATATTGAATCGAATCTAGTTTCCATAACTTTAAACTTTGTTCAAATCCGACGTATATTGTGTGAGTTATAGCCTGAGAAAGAGACTGCAGTTGAGCGACTTTGGTGAACTTGGGTAGTTGGGTTAAATTTGGAGTTCTAGCAGCTTGGGTTGAGTGTGATAGTTCCATTTTGGCTCAGGTGACCAAGAGATTTCTGAAGTTGACCCAACTATTGAAGCTTAATCATCTCGCTTACATGCTTGACTAACTGCATAGGTGAGTGTTCAAGTGCTTGTCTATTTTTGCTTTACCGTTTGCAATTAATTTGAAAGCATGCTAATGTGCCTCAGTGAGCGTGTACTTTACCGAACTCACCTTATTTGATCTGCCTCTAAATGAGCTCAACTGCTTGAATGTTTAATTGCTTGACTGCTTGAATTGCCTATTTCTGCTTAGAACTATGGGAACGCCCAAACCCCATTGGGAATCCCTTCATCTCGTCTGGCAATTGGGGTTAGGGCGAGAGATGGGTGAACCATGGGTTATTCCTGTTTAATTACGTCGGTTGGAATGAGTCCACTGACTATGGTATACTCATAGTGGGTATTGCCAAACACTGTATAAAATTTTGGAGTTTGGACCCGATCAAGGGGGTGTAAGTAGACGGGAGAGGGATAAAGTGGTGAATATAGATTGTGAGGGTGAGTGATTGATGGAGTGTCAATGTGCGACTTGAAATTGATGCTGTGAAGTGAAAAAGGTAATTGTAGAAATTACAGAAATGTTAAACTGGCCAACTGTATCCTTCAATTTGTACTGTTTAAATATTTTACTACTAAATTGACTGTTTTGCTCTCTTTACTACGTTACTTACTTATTTTTCTGCTTTGTCTTGCCTGTGCATTTTTCTCTTGATCTCACTGGGTTTTGCTCCTCCCGTAAGTTTTGTTTTCCTTAACAGGTCTTGAAGTGGAGTTCATAAATCAAGGAATTTAGTTTCTCTTGTAGGATTTTCTGCACTTTTGTATAAGATTAAAATTATTTGTGAACTTGATGGATTATTATACTTGGAGATAATATTATTGTAATTTTGATAAAATTACTGGGTTTGTACTCTTGAAAGTTGAACTACTGATTTTGTTTGATTTCAATTGTGATTTTAAGAATGAATGCTTGTATTTATATTTGAATTTCATAGTGAGTCCTGGCGAGAGTTAGGCAAGCGTCCCGCCGAGAGTTAGGCAAGCGTCCCGCCGATACTCTTGGGTTCATCTTAGGGAGAGGTGGGGGCGCCACAGTTGGTATCAGAGTCTAGGATAGAGATCTATTTAGGGTATCTTAAGGACTTTGTTCTTGAATGTAGAGTTGAGATAGCTTTGTTATGTTTTAAGTATTATATTTTAAGTGAATTAGTGGACTTTAAGTTCCTAACTTGGGATTTATGTTTGTTTTGTACGACGGAGAATGGAAATGGTGCTAATAGCGCTAATGGGGCTAATGCCGATGAGGCTAATGGTGGCAAGGCCAATGGACATGTGGAGTTCCTTAGGTCTATCCGATACCGAATGACGGGTGGTGGACCCCGCACGCGATACTCTACTGCGAGTTGCTTTTCGAGATGTGATTGTAGGGAGACCTATACCTATCCTAATGCCTTGGTTTGGTCTGTTGATGACGAGCGTCGAGAGTTGCTGCATGCCAATGGGGCGCTCCGTAGGGAGATTAGGGATTTGAGGGCCATAGTGGAGGGTCGTGACGCGAGGATCCAGGTGGTTGAGGTAGCCTCGACGATTTCATTGGGTCGGGCTAGAGCCTCTTGTGACTATATCCAGAGGACTAGGGCTCGACTAACTAGGATAGTCAACGAGATCCGGGATCGGGTTTCTGGTATTTTGGTAGACACTTCCAGGCTGATTGAGAAGGTAGAGGAGAGAGTTGAGAGCGTGGCTCGTGAGAAACCCTTGGAGGAGGATCTGAGGGAGGAGGAGCCCTCAGAGGAGGAGGAGTCCGAGGAGGAGCCATTCGAGGACCCGTATGGGGGGGCCCCGACTAGCGGCTCAGCTGTGAACTAGGTTAGCATTTCTGATTTTTGAATATTTTGTAGATGGACTAGTTGGGGCGAGGCTTGTAAGGCCTATAACTGTGATTGCATGACTGTTTGTACTTTGTGGCACCTGTGTGCTATATTTTGTAATACCCCATAACTTGCTAATTATTTGTGAACATGCAAATATAAATGTGTGCGAGTTGTTTCTATTTTAAATGTTTCCACTATTGACTCTTGTACTTAAATTGCTCTTGCGTAATTGTTTTATTTCTGCATTTAGACATAATTAAGACTATGGATGTGCGAGGTCGAGGTTGAAACCGAGGAGCGTAGTGGGCATGACAGCCCCAACCACCCAGTGTTCACTCTTACAGGTTGAATCTAGGAGGGCGGTGTGTGTAGAACGGTGGTTACAGCCACGATACATCAATGGGATGGTGATATTCTTGAGCGTCGGCAGGACAATCAAGCCCAGAGACAAGCAGAATCAACCTATAGGTTTGATCATAGGGATGATAGGGTTTGGGCGTTTTCTTAAGTTCCTATGCGCCCACCCTAAGTTCTTAGGAGGGGCTGTCCAGGTATTGCAGAAAATTGGTTGGATGGATGTCCCGATATCTTAGATCACTCAGAATTACCTGAGGGAGAGGCCGAGCTTTGCACTTTTTTCAATTTGAGAGTGCGGCAAGGTCTTAGTGTAATGTAATTCGAGTTAAGTGGGAGCGAGAACAAACCCCCTGGACTTGGGTGAATTTTAGAAGAGAGTTTGATGAGAAATTTCTGCCTCCAATGATTTAGGAGAAAAGGGAAGATGATTTTATTAGACTGAGACAGGGATCTCTGAGTGTGGCCGACTATGAGACCCAATTTACAAACCTTTCAAAGTTTGCGCTCGGACTAGTGGCCACTGACTGGAAAAGAATCAGGCGATTTATGCAAGGACTTAATGTTGAGATCCAAGAGACGTTGGTTACGGCCCAAATCAATACCTTTACTAAAGTTTTGAAGAAAGCCCAGAGAGTTGAGAGGGTTAGGCAGCAAGTGAAGGATTTTCATGCTAGAAAGAGGACCGCTCTGAGTAATAGTGGAGTGGGATCATCTGGTAGAAATAACCAACCCACAACAGCAGGACACGGGGTGGGTAAGGGTGGAATTGCTGGAGTATCGAGAGAGTCTATGGTTAGAGGAGCCTCTCGTGGACGTGGTCGGTCTCAGAATACCTCGCAAGGAGGTTCTGTCTCTATATCGATGCCTCAAGTGGGATATGGATATTATGGCAAACCAAATCATACGGTGGACGACTGTTGGAAGAAAGCTAAAAAATGTCTGAGATGTGGGAGCGCAGAACATCAAATCATCAATTGTCCGATGTCTCGTCGTGAAGGTGGTGGAACACAATAATCACTCCGAGCGTAACTAAGCGTAGGGATAATGCTTTCGAGGTACGCCGGGATCTATGCTATGGACGACGTCGATCCACGGATCCCTACCGGAAGTGATTGAATGTACGATTCCTGTATTCCACCGATTAGTTAGGGTTTTAATTGATTCTGGTACAACCTACTCATTTGTTAACCCTATATTTATGAAAGGCGTAGATGTTAAGTCTGAAAGATTACCGTACGATTTGGAGATTAGGATGCCTATTAGGAATCAGAGTTTGTTATCTAACTCGATTTATAGGAATTGTAATATTTGGGTTGGAGAGAGAAAATTGTTAGCCGACCTTATGTGCTTGGCGATAAAAGGTTATGACGTTATATTAGGAATGGATTGGCTAACTCAATATCTTGCTCAACTTGACTGTAAGATGAAAATAGTGAAATTGCATATTCTGGGTAAGCTGACTATTAGGTTAGATGTGAGGGGTAGATTAGCATTTTCAACTTTTTTTATTTGGGATTCGACCCTAGAAACTAGAGGAGTTAAAACCTAAACTTTCGATTAATACACGAGATAAGGAAAAGTTGGAAGGCAGTCACACAATTTCGGCGATTTTTCTGAAATTAGAATGTTTGCCATTTGAAAGGAGATAGTTTTAAATTGATCGACTCTGGAGGTGCGCCTATTTCTAAGGCAGCATTATCGGATAAGCCTGAAGCAAAATTGAAAGAATTAAAACTTCAATTGCGGATTTATTTGGAGCAGATTTTTATTAAGAGAAAGTGATTCAGCGTGGGGTGTGCCGGTGTTATTTGTCAAGAAGAAGGACGGAAGTCTAGCACTGTGCATAGATTATCGAGATTTAAATGAGCGTCACTATTAAAATAAATACTCGCTCACATAGATGAACATTTCGATCAACTGCAGGGAGTTGTGGTATATTCTAAGTTGGATCTCAAGCAGGGGATATTATGGTTGAAATTGAGAGGAGGATATCGAGACTTCAGACGCTCTCAACTCAAGATATGGGTGTTTTGCACGACTGCATTGATGCCCTTTGGGTTGACCAAATACACTGCGGCATTTATGGATTTGATGCGTGCCAGTCTTTAAGCCATATTTGGATCAATTTGTAGTGGTGTTTATGTAACATCCTAGCGTGTACTCTAAGACCAGAGGACCATGAAGGATACATTTCAAGGATAGTGTTGCACCAAATCTTAAAGAGAGCTCTAGCTGTATGCTAAATTGATGCAGTGTGAATTCAGTGGAGGAAGTGACATTCTTAGCATCACATAATTTCTAAGGATGAATTCTGTAGATCAACTAAGGTGGAAAGCTTGATGTTATCAAAATAGAAACAGCCTGAGACTCCGACAGAAGTGCGAAATTTCTTGGGATTAGCTAGATATTACCGACGTTTTATTAAGAATTTATTAAGAATTTCTGCAAAATAGCGAGACCCATGACTGAATTGACTAAGAAGCATAGCAATTTTATATGGGACGCTAAGTGTAAAGGAGTTTTCGGGAATTGAAGAAGCGGTTGATAGTCAGTTACACCTATGGAAAAGATGGATATGTGGTATTCATAGTGCTTCGAAGGAGGGACTAGAAGCGTGTTTAATCTGGGAATAGAAAGGGTGATAGTGTACGCGTCTCGTAAGTTAAAACCCCATGAATAGAATTATCCGACCCATGATTTGGAATTAGGTGCGTTGTATTTGCATTGCTAAGTGGAGGCATTACTTATATGGGGTAACATTTGCTACTTGATCGTAAAGAGTCTTAAGTATTTGTTTTTTCGAGAAGGAGTTAAATTTGAGGCAGCACAGATGGGTGGAGTTCTGGAAGACTATGATTGGTAAGATTAGTTACCACCTAGAAAGGCTAACATAGTAGGCGATGCCTTGTGAGTCAGCATTAGGTCTAGCAGGATTAATGGTGAAAAGAATTAGCCACATGTTAGAGGAGATTAGTGTTTGAATCCACGTTTGCAGCCAAGAAAGTTGTTTGGAAAATATTGTATTGAGGTCTTCTCACTTGATAGGTTTAAAGAAATACAAAGAAAGGATCGAAGTCTAATTGGTTGAAGAAAGCTGCTGCATGAAAAATTTCAGATTTTAATGTTGGGAGGCGAAGGAGTTCTTAGGTATCGAAGCAGTTAGTGGTAAATGAGGATCTTAAGAGAGAGATACTGGAGAAAGCTCATCTTTCTAAGTATATAGTACACCTTAGAGGGAATAAGATGTACCAAGATATGAATAGTTTTTATTGGTGGGAAGGCATGAAAAAGGAGATTGTTTGGTTTGTACAGACATACCTAGTGTGTCAAAGGGTTAAGGCGAAACATCAAAAGCCTTCTGGTCTGTTGCAACCATTGGAAGTATTAGAGGTGGAGTGGAACATCACTATGAATTTTGTGTCGAGTTATCAAGGATGAGAAAAGGAATACAATTTACAGTTTATATTGGATCGGCCGACTAAGTCTAGCATTTCTTGCCCATAAGTATGAAGTACTTGTTGGAGAAATTGGCCAAATTATATATGGATGAGATCATAAAGTTGCATGGAATTCCTGTGAGAATAGTCTCGGATCGAGATCCATGGTTTGTGTCGAAATTTTGACAAAGTCTACAGAACATTAGACATAAGTTGAATCTTAGTACTATCATGTATAAAACCGATGGACAATCGAAGGTGAATCTGACTCTCGAGAATATGTTGAGGTCATGTATTCGGATTTGGAGTTAAGGAGCCAATGCTCAACTCTTGTAGAGTTTGCATACAATAATTAAATTCATGCTAAATGGTTAGTCTGAAAACTCTCTTTATGGTCGTAAGTGTTGATGCCAATTTATTGGGATGAAGTATAGGAGAAAGGTGTTAGGTCGGCCGGTAATTTCTTGGAGTGGAAGAGGCTCCGAGAAAAGGTCTTTATTAGGTAAAAAGGATCTTAAGCTTAAAAGTCATGGAAGAGAGTATGCTGAGACAATAGAAGAGAACTGGAGTTTGAGGTTGGAGATCAAGTGTTCTTAGGTTACCTCTTAAAGCAAGTTTGATGGCAAGAAAGAGGAAGAAGTACAGCCAAGATTTTGTGGGTCCATTATACTATCTTTCAACAAATTGGGGAATTATAGCCTATAAGTTGAATTACCTTGGAATCTATCACATTATCCTAGCGTATCATGTATCATTCCGTAGAAGTACCATCCAAATCCATGCAGCACATTCTTCAACTTGAGGATATAGAAATTGAGTTCTTGACCCTGAGGGAAACATGTGAAACTCTAAACCGAGGAAGAGAAAGAATTGAGGAACAAACAAATCCCTTTAGTGAAGGTCTTGTGGATGAACCATGTGTGGGAAGCAACTGGGAGTTAGAAGATGATGAAGTCGGAGAAACACCCAAAATTATTCCATAGTTAGGGTATGAATTTGGGGAGACGAAATTCTTTTAAGGAAGAGAGGTTGTAAGACCCCATACCATCAATTTAAATTATAAATTGCAAAATCTCATATTTTTATAATTATTTTAGTTTGAATTATTTGATTTTTTCATTGTCCGGTAGCATGATTTTAAAAGTTTTAAAATGCATTGTACGTTTAAGTATGTCCTTGATTTAATTATTTGAATGTTTAAATTTTATTTTCGAGTCTAGAGTTGACCACTAAACATAAGTTTTGAATGTTAGAATATGTATTTGGGATATATAAATGAAAAACTGAGATCGAGGGTCATGTGATTTGTTTATCCCAACATAAAGCTACCAAGTTGACTTTTGAGACCTCACATCTGTCCATCACTCACTTGTCTAAACTTCAAAGCTCACCACTCTCTACTCGTCCATTTCTTCTCTCAAACAGCCGACCACCCATCTTCTTCTTCCTCTTCTTGTTCTCTCAAAAACCACCAACAAACCACCATTGTAGCAACCAAAAAGTTTGAGGCTCTTGCTAGTTTTTCTTGCCGATTTTTGGACCATCTTGGAGAGAGAGCAGCCGACTATGAAGCTTGAGGGATTGAGGAGCTATTGTGAGCTGTTTCTTCCACCATTAGCTAAGATTCTTGTTTGGTTGAGAGGTAAGCTTGCCTGGAGCACCAAGATTTTGCTCTTTTGTTTCATTTTCTTGGCTAAGAGCTTGTAGCTCAATGATTCTCATATGCTCTCTTACTGATTTTGATGCTTTCAAGCGGTGGCCTAAGGTTAGTGAAATTTCATGTGAACCTAGCTTTGTTTGTGGTTACAAAAGGTAAGGAGGAGAAAAGAGGAGACTTCAGGCCTGGAGGCCCCGAGCCTTGTCATTGCGATCCTTAGCTGTCCATTTTTCTCTGTTT